>CM077517.1:6000000-6600000 GCA_039654895.1 Mongoloraphidia duomilia
CTTGGTATAATAAAAATATATGATAACTCTACAATGTAGCGGGTCTTTTAATCGACTGTGAGCTGAGGAGCTAGGAGACACGTGTTCTATTTGGTTATGGAAGGGTTTTTCAAAACGAAATAAAAACATTTAAAATAATATTAAAAACACTGAGTAAATGGCAACTCAACCAGCCGGAAACTGGGAATTTCGGGTTCAAGTCCCGACAGTGGCCTCTGATTTTTCCTTATATTATATCTTATAACAATCGTTTGACATTTAACAATCATGATGGCATAATATGCTGACTGATATGTTAAGAAATACTATTCACTACCTAGTGGTTATTATTAATTAATTCAACAATGAATTTAATCCACAGGGCGGATTAAATTCATTGTTGAATTAATTAATATTTAAAAACACTATCATTTACAATTTAATGTCAACTTCACATTCCAGTTTGTTAACCATATTCAGTTCACTAACTGCCACTTACTTCTTTTGGTGATAATCTTTATAACCACCAAGTAACTCCTTTAGTGAGCTACCATCAACTGCCTCGCGATCAATAAATCGTTCCTATACTATATACACATCATTTTTCTTTTGATTTATTCTTTTCTGCCTGCTCTACTTCAAAGGCAAAAATAATTATTATACAAGCAGATTCGGTTATGTTGCTCCTCCAGGGCATTGTGAATAAATAAACCTCGCGTAAAATGATTTTAAACATGCTGCAATAGGGTATATTAGACTAACAAATGTTTTTTGTGTTATATTAATAGAGCAGTAAATTCTGAACAAAATGACACCTAAATCACTTCATTCTGATTTCAAATTAGCCCAAAAATAATTTTTGAAATATTTACGTTAGCCCCGCCCGCTCATCATGGTTTTTGCTTTACGAACAATATGACGTCATATTTTTATGAATGTACGTTTATATCTAACTCGATATAAACGTACATTCATAAAAATATCTGACTCGATACTAATTATAGGGGGCAGTATAGCCTAGTGGTTAGCAACCGCAACCTCTAGACTGGACTGCCGTGGGTTCGAATCCCACCTGCGCTCATGGATGTTTTGTAATGTTATTTAGTTTTAAGTTAGTTGTTATTTAGTGTAGTTGAAAGACGCTAATGACCTTAGATGTCGACGCATCTATAATCTATAATAAATCGATATTAATTATATCAAAAACAGAGTGTTGAACTATACCGTTTTGTACCTATATGAACATGATGTAAACAATCTAAGTTCCGTTGCTATGTACACATTAATTTTTTACTTAAAATTGACGTCACGCGTTCTCACACGGTGTTTAAAGACACGTGACACATAGATTAAAAATCATGATTTTATTTATTTATTTAAATATGTTTACGAAACTTAATTAATAAAAATAAAAATTCTAATAACTATTTTAGAGCATAAATTTTCATTATAACAAAGTTTTATATTTTATTTTGATCACTGGCAAATATTGCAACGGTTGTCAATCAAGCGATTGCGCGAATTTTTAGTCAGATCTATAGCCTATCAAAATTCTTGCGCAATCGCAATGATTATCATGCATGCTTAGAATAATTATTTATTATATTAATCGCTTGAGCAGCGCCATAATCATCAGTGCAACTGTCTAGCACCTGGTTATGTATTGCGCGCTGTAAACGTGAGTTCAATCAACGTCGTTATATAAATCGGAAAACAGCGAGTAAATTGTAACAACACTCGTAAACTTGTACAATGTGTGTTATTTTAACTGCTCTTAACACTAGTGTTATATCACGTATTGGTGTAAATGTAATGTTTAGTAGTAGTACAGTGTAACACATAAATATCTATAAACGTTCATGTTAAAACGTAACATACGAGTATACAACCTGATGCTAGATGTACAGTCCAAAGGTACGTGCAGTACGCAGCTGGGATTCTATTTTATTTATTGTAGATTATAGACGCGTCGACAACTCAGGTCATTAACGTCTTCAACACAACAAAATATAATATATTTGTGTACTAAAATCCGCCAGCCGGCATACACAAACCGACTGGTACGAGCTCGGGTCCCTGGGAGCGCTAATTCCCAAAGAACATTGGAATGCAATTGCGATAACAACTACATCCCAATGTCCCCCCTGGGGGGAGCTGGGATTCTAGATGGTAGCATGTATGGTAGATGGTGGCTGAAATTATAAACGCTTATAGGTTTGCACAACGAAGCTTTGATACAAGCTTATGTCGCGTTTGAAATGTCAGATAGTGAAGACGAATATTTGTGTTCTTCTGCTACAAAGTGGTATATTTTAAATATAAATTTGGGTAGGAGCTATCATGTCCACCCTATTAATAGAAAACGATCTAAACATGGCGAATTTCATCATTTATACCAAGAATTAAAATTTTACCCAAACCGGTTTTTTGAATAGTTACGTATGGAACCTTTTAAATACATCTTATAAAAAACTCAAAACAAATTAAATAAAAACTGGCAAAATTTCATTTATTAAACTAGTCACATCCATTGCGAAACTTGTAACGGCCATTTGACAGTTGTCACACCTTGATTATAGTAGTCAGCGTGCTGAAAAAATGTTGAGATACATTCTTGACTCTACCAGCTCTTATAACAGCGCTTATACCTGCTACACTCACTACTTCGTTGTGTACGCTCGCATATATAACAATGCATTAATTTAAGCAAGCCCTGCTATGATCTACACTACCATCTAGAATCCCAGCTCCATACTTCACGTACCTTAAGTCAGTGGCAACAAAATACAGGACATTTTGTGGGCAGAGATTTTAGTTAGGAGTTAAGTTTTTTTTCAAATACAATTAATTACAATACTAAAGCTCAAAAATAATTTACAATAAACATTCTAATAGCTTTTAAGTTTAGTCTATGTATTAGTTAGTAATTAGTTAATAATTTGTTACTTCGACTTCAAATAATTAGTTTTAAGTTTGGTCCATGGATTTGTTATTTAGGTAACAATTGACACCCCAGTCTTCCCTGGGTTACTATATATAATGTTTGTAGACTTTTTAGATTTTAGTTTTAATGTAAACTTCTGATGATGGGTTAGAAACCCGAAACGATCGTTGAAATGAATAAAGTGTAGAATTTTTCAAGTGTTTGTTTATTAATTTTTATTCAATCATGTTCTACCAAGTGCCTAGCGATAATTCTATAGAATTTATGTTCTTTTTGAATGTTTGTCTGACTGTGTGACCACGCTAATCTCCGCAATGGCTGATCCAATTTGGTTGTGATTTTCAGTGATGATTGAAATAAGCTTGGGCTAAGATTTAGTGTTTGTTTCATTTAAATCGGTTGACAAATAAAAAAGATATGTCCATTTTAAAATTCGTCTCGCGCGCGTTGTGATACCGTTAATGCAAATGTCAAAACGATAGGTTGGGTTGATAGTTTATTTTTGTAACACCGTTAATGCAAACTATTTCCAAGTGATTTTAAGCCCGACTTCACTTCGCAGGGGAAAAATTTAACGCGGGAGGGGGATAATAAATTAACAATAAATTAATACACGTGAGTGGAGCCATGAGTAGCCGCTAGTAACAAATATTAACCACAATCTGCTACAGTTTAATTTGCAACAACTCTACAATATAATAATATGTTCAATGTTCATATAGTATCGATGTGAAACCGTTATATCTCGGTTATATCATTACACACGCAACGACTGACATTTGACATTATTAGGGTGTGCTTTACCTTTTTTTTTGTTTTTTACATTGTTCTTGGAAACTTTCGATACGTGCGCGTTTGAATGTCGGATACTTGAATTATAGGTAACTAGTTTATAGCGCATATACCCGCATTAACAAAGGTTCCCTTCGTGCCTTTAATATTTTATCTGATAAACAGTAAATGAATACTTTTTTTAGAACATTTCATTCATACTTACTAATGTATACGAAGTGCGGTTAAAAAAGGTATAGTAATTAACATTAACTACAGTCAACACAAAAGTAGAAGATTCAAATCCCGGCAGTGACATAATTGTTTCTTATATACAGGGTGTCCCAAAATTGCTGGGACACAGAGCTACCACGTGTAGTAGAGGTCAAAATAAGTCGATTAGACCCAATTTATTTATATACCAAAATGTACCGTTTGCCCGTGAGAAGAGTTCAAAGTGTATTACAATTTTATTAAACTTGTACTAGGAATATCTGGTAGCATTATTTAAGAAAACATTTTTTTCCTTCGGAACTATGCGGAATACGAAATTTTTACAAGAGTAATAAAATGAAGATAATTAATCAGTCTTCTTGCTAAAAAAATTTGAGAACCGTATTACCACCCCTAAGAAAGTTCCAAAAAAAATGTCAGGGGGTGAGGGTGGTTTTAACCCTTCTACAATTTAGTTAGGGTTTCTTTGATTACCGAAAGGAGAGTAATCCTCTAAAATGCGCTTTTGTCAAATTTCATTCAATTTGTTTCACTCATTTCTGAACAGCGTACAAAAATGTGTTTTTTTATGTAAACTTTGAACTCTTCTCACGGGCAAACGGTACATTTTGGTATATAAATAAATTGAGTCCAATCGACTTATTTTGACCTCTACTACACGTGGTAGCTCTGTGTCCCAGCAATTTTGGGACACCCTGTATAAAACTTTTGTTGAAAAGTCAATGTGTTTACAAAATATTAAAGTGCTAAATCTCTATGCGTCAGGCTCGATGTTTTCAGCATTCGTATGTGGCTTGCAAATGCGCACTCGCCAAGGCTCGTCGCGCGCTCACCTACTACTTGTACATAAAATATCGCGCCTGACGCATAGATTTAGCACACGCGTTGCACACTATACTTTATTCAACACAAGCTTGACAACAATACATCTCATTCTAAAAACATTGGCCTTGATACAATATTTATTTTACCCTAAAAATAAACTTTTTATTTCTTAGCTTAATTTTACTGTAATTTTTGTGTCAGTATTAAATTAACAGTTTAGAATATCCTTTATTACTTATTATACCTATTTTATCTATAGAATTTTGCCAAAAGTAGATTGTGCAGAATGTACATAAAAAATATAAAATCGCACACCCAGCACCTCCACCACGCGTTTTTAAAGACACATAAATTAACTCATTGGAACATTTTAACTTTCATCGTTTCTCGTAAATAAAGCATTCTCAACAGACCATATATATATATATTAACAGAATTGTACTATCTAGATATTTTTTGTAACAGGAAAAATACAAAGTATTTATAATGTATATTTAACAAATTAAACTTTTTCTATTATACCTACCAAATATCGTCTATAATTGCTTTTATTAAATATGTGAGACAATAATTAATCATTATATTTTCAATATGATCAATAATGCTTACATTCACTACTTCTACATCATAATTATTTTTCGAATATGAAATATTATTATGAGATTCTATTTTTGAAAGCTGTAAAAAAGAAAATTATAACCGTTTCCGATTTTTGAATCATACTTAAAGATATTAAAAACATTTAATAATCACAAATCTAGTTTCGCCTTACACCTAACAGATACAGAACATATTTATGACAAGAATAATTTTTTCAAAATTTTGCATAAAAAATATAAAGGGTCTATACTTAACGAATTAGAAAAGTTTGAGATTTATAAAAATAATTTGCCCTTAAATACTTACAGATAAAAATTTAAATTTAATTTTCAACACAATAAAAAATAATTCATTATATAAAGAGACAATTAGGCATTTTAATTTAGGTAATTAGTGTTTTCAGCTATTCACATAATGTTCTCAAAGTTTAATGTTTAAATTGTTAGAATTTAATAATTTAATGTTTAGTATAATTTAATTAAGATGTGATCGAATAACGACACCCACATAATATGACGATTATAAATTTGTAACATCAATCTAAAGATGACTACATAGTCGAAAGAGCTCATAATATTTTAATAAAATTTAATAACTTTGAACGTGTTTTTCTTATTTACAATTAGTGACAGTAAAATACTTTTCAAAGTGGCTTTATGAAAAATGTCTATCAAATATTTCAGAAAACATTTCTTGAGAAAGAATAAATTGAATAGAAAATCTGTACCTATATCAAAACGTTATTATTTATTTTATAATTCCAAAAAAAAATATTCAAACGTTATATAAAAGATAAAGAATGATAGAAACGAACTTTGAAGACATGCTGTTGCAAAGCAACGTGAAGCTTATTTTAAAAAAGAAAAGTCAGAGTTTCAAACGTGTTGTCTGGATTTTGTAAGTTGAACAGAAATGAAGTTACGACTTATTAATTTTAAAGAAAAGTTTTAGACGCATGAATTCGAAGGAAATTGAAAGAGATGTACAATTCGTTGCCTTCATCAACTATTTTTACACAGTTCAATGTACTTTCATGTATAGCTACAACGTGATTCTTGATTCGATTAAATTTTAGAAACATGTAATTTTCATTTGTAACGTTATTCGAAAGACAAAAAATACAGGCAGTATTTTTTTAATGTTTTAACAGTTGGTCATTAAAACGTTACGTACAACATTTAAAATTAACTAAAATTCAAGTGATATTTAATATTTATGTTTTGAAAATATTATTTCAGGACTGGACCTTGACAGCACTATTTTGACCATTCCTACTCCGTAAGCAAAGAATGGTAAGTGCTAATTTAGATCAAAATTCGCTTTTCATAATTGTACAATACTTTCCCTACTTAAGATCCCTAGACTGTGAAAAACGTGTTTTTGCAAAAAATCTGTTAGACTGTTTGTTTGTCAACATTGTTACATGATCGGCAATTCTAAAGCATCAAAATTCACACGCGTTAACAAAAACTTTATTTTATTTATAACATTTTGTCAAATGTCAGCATTTTTGAAGTTGGAAAAATTCTGTCCCACTTACAAACTGAGTTCCAGATCATTGACTAGAATCACTGTTTGCCGGAGGTACCTATATATACATATATATTTGTCGTAAGTAAGTTTCACTAAATTTTACTGTGTAGCCTTTTAGTGTTGCATAAGAAGTTACACTAAATTGAATGTTTCTTTGCTTGATTGTGAATGTGAGAAGAAGGAATAATTTTATTACTGATATTATTTTATAATCACGATATTAAAACCATTATAAGCTATCTTCTACACATTTAATTCACACCAAACAAAACGTCACACACGCCACGCCATTGCCGCCAACGCCGTACCCCCTTCCACCCGCTACGCCGTGCCCCCTTCCAACCGCTACGCCGTATCCCCTTCCAACCGCTACGCCGTACCCCCTTCCACCAGCTACGCCATACCCCCTTCCAACCGCTACGCCGTACCCCCTTTCACCCGCTACGCCGTGCGATACCTGCCTGACAGTCGAGCCGCCGAGGTGTATGTGTAGTTCTAGTTATCACCGCTAGAGAAGCATATACGCCTTGCTGCAAATGTCTATGGTTCTACGCCAGTGACCTTCATCGTCACCTTGACTAAAGCGCCACTACATTTTATTTGTGCAACAATTTTGCTTTTTTGACTTGCAATACGCAATACTTACTGTAAAACAGAAATTAACAATAAACATAAAAGTTTAAATATTCATAAAACATATTGTAAATCATAGTGTTTGTAAATAATTATAGCCTTAGGAATACATCAACCCGGAAATAAAAGCTTTTGTACAGTTATATACACAGAATATAGTTAAATGTTGCGTAAACAATGTAAACATGCACGAAGGGTTCTGTGAATGGAAAAGTAGAAAAGATACAGAAAACCAGCTTGTCTTCAAAATCTTCCAATGAAATTATTCTGTGACCAAGAGAAAAAACTCGGGTCGCAGTGCCAAAACCCTGCCGACAATATAGTGTATTTGCTAATACAGGCATTGTGGCATTATTATGTAAACTTAAGTTTGTTTTTTGACAAAATAAAAAATTTAACCCCTTAATACAGCCCTTAAAATAATTAAATTTTTCTAAATTTCAATATTAGACATGGATTTCATCAATACACCCAATTAAATACACCCTTCCATATCTAAGTAAATCCGTATCAACAAACTAGTGTTTTCATAAAATTTGAAAGTCCGGTCCTGTCGGGCCGATTTTATTAAAATTTTAGCAGCACATTTTAATCTTTACTAAAGAGTTAAATTTCAATTTTGAAACGATTCTGACAAATTTTTCGGTATTTTTGGGCCCAAAAACTTTTTGGAACCCCTAAATACAACCCTGAAAATGGTCCGATCGGGCCCATTTTAAATAGGCTTCTTGCGGTGATGGGTTCCAATGTGTGTACCAAATTTCGTTTCAATCGATTAAGTCTGTCGAGAGTTATCGTGTACACACATATATATATAAATATATAAATATATAAATATATAAATATATAAATATATATATATATACATACATATATATATAAACATTTTTAAAAATGGTGCCAAAGTGTTCAGGAGGCTATGAAACGTCGAGAAATTTTGGTCCGACCCCTAGGTCCCACCATCCGACCGACGCCAATAGTGTATGTGCCATATGGCAAATACACTAAAAACCGAATATAATTAGCCGAATTTGTGATAAAATAAGTTTGATGGCAATAGGGTCTTTCGGATAATTAATTATTTAGTTCTTCATTTTTTCTGCATTCAAAATAGACAGTATTGCTAATCACATTTATACATCAAGGTACCTTCCTATCACAAGAGCATTGCGTACGCCCGCACCGCGTTGAAGATACCCCGAAGCACGTGACCGAAGGCGCTGTATCAATTTATTGCTACGGAAAATAGACTTTGGGTAACTCTGCACACACTGAAGAGGCGATTAAGTCGTTTTGAAATGCAGTTTTAATTCAAAATTTATGCAGAAATCAAACCACAGCATTACACAAAATGAATTTAAAAATATTTATCTGAAGATATCGCTCGAAAGCTACTATTGTGGGCTGTCTTCTGAAAGGAAAGGTACGTAACTTCGTTCAAGTACATAATAATACTGTTACAAAACTGTTTTCTGAGTTAGCGGAATAAATATTTATTTACAATAATTAAAAATATAATAACAATAAATGCAGCAAAGAAAAGTCAATTCTAACAATAAAAAAACTTAAACGGTAATTATTGAACCACTTAAATAACACTTAACAAATAACTATATATACAAGGATTATTTATTTGTAATTATTTATGTCACTGTATTTATATCAGATTTATTTCGCTGTTCAACACTGTCACAGTACAATCTACGCTGACTGATTCCCGTTGACTGATCAATATTTATATCACTGATCCGCTTGATGGCACGACTCACCATTCACTGATTGCCCCAACACGACACACTCGCCGTTTATATACCTGCGTGCGGTGTACGCTCAGTGCGTCCTCGTATTCTTTAGCGTTGTCTAGAGTCTTCGATACCATTCCACGCTTTATTACTGTGACCTTTCTTTTTCGTGGTTTCTATTGGAGGCAGTGGCGTAACATCTTGGAGTTTGCTACAATACTGTACCAACCTTTGTCTATTTACACAATTTGCAGTGAGTGTACGCAACAAAGAGTGCAAACAATATATCTGCGTCTCTTTTGTCGACGTTATTCCCTGGTTATTCCGACAATATGTTAGCATAGAGTATACTTTATATCTTTATCAAAAGTTCTATGTCTTTATCTATGAAAATAGTCAATCAGAATCAACGAGCTGCACGGCAAAAAAAGACAGAAGTATATGTACTATCCACTATACTGCAATTAAATAATTAGGACATTGTGCATGCAGCTATCATATTTTTATGAATGATTAAAAGCTTCGATACCGTCGCAAAGTTAACGTACCTGTCTTTTCAGCAGACGGACATAAATTTTTGACGCTGAATTTTGCAATTTCATTTAGTATTCACAACAAGTAATAAAAGATTCACAGGGTAGAGACTATATAGAGAAAACAGTATAAAGCAAAAATAATATACTTATTTCGTGTTCGTGAAACAGGTGATGATTTTTTTCCTACAAAAAATGAGTTTAACTTTTAAAAATTAAACATTCATATCACTTTTATTTAAAAAAAAAGTAAGTACATTAATTTAACCGACTTCAAATAAAGGATGTGGTTCAAAAGATATTAATCACTACACATGAAAGTTTGATGATGAATATCTTTTGAACGCTTAATTTAATCGCCAAAACATAAGAGACCATTTTTATAGAGCAGTTAATTTCCTACAAAAATTTGTATTGCGGATTTTATAATAGTCATTTATTGTCGAGTTATAAAATTTATAAACAAAAATGAAATTTGTCTTAAAATAATCAAACTTAAATCTTCAATATCTTTCAAATGGTGAGGTTTACGGAAAAAATATAAGATAACTTTTTTGTAGAGCATCAAATTTCCTACACAATTCTCATAAAACATTTTTCCGTACAATCAATTAATGATGAGGTATGAATTTTTTTCTATTGGACTGAGAAAAAAATAAAAAACTGTGATGCGGAGGATCTTTCTATTAAAATTAAGAGCTCATATTTGGTGAGAATTTTTTTAAGGTGTCTAGCAACCTATTTTTCCGTGTCACTTCTAAAAAAAAAAATAATTGATATTTTTGACCCACCCTATTATAGACGCTCGACAACAGAGGTCATTAGCGTCTAAAAATAAAAAAGTAAACAAAATTTTCTCGAAGCGATTCGGCGCATTTTTGAACCCTCAGAACTTCGATCAGAATAACATTTTAGATTTCAAATTTTCAGAATAATATTAACAAAACTCCTACCGCGGCATCTCTCCCGCATTTTTTTTTTTTTTTTTTAATATATATAATTGGCTTCTACGCTTATTTGCGTAATTAGCCACGTCCTTTTTCTATATTTATTATTATTCATTAATTAAATCTTTTTCTATTTATTCTGCATTTTTTTTTTTTTTCTAAACCCTCAGCCATTCTTCTTTCATCCTTCTTCATTCACGTCCCATTCATTCTTCCATTCATCCATTTCTATTGTTTATTTTTATTTTATACTTAATTTTATCATGTAGGTGCTATGCACCTTTAGTAATTTCTATCGCGAGAACAGACATATATATATAGACGGGGATACAATTCCGCATTTACCCTATATTCGAAAACATACATATATTAACAAGGATTTGAAGTTATTTATATGAATATTTGTTTATCACAACAAAGAGTAGTATATTTTTCCATCTTTTTCTATAGTTCATACAGCACAGAGGTTATTTAAAATGCAGGGGTACAGTTTTCATTTCCAGAAATGTTCTATGCTGCTATGTTGTATAAAAGGTTTAATATCTAAATTGGGAAGTACAGCACTCATATAACACGTCTCCATAGACCTACACCAGAGATAATATAGTAATATAGAGATCGTACTTTACTTCGTTAACAGCTAAAGCTGGTAGGTGTTATATTTAAATTGTGAAATACAGTACTATTATATAATATCGCGACAACGCAGTCTCACGCCAGAGAGGACAAAAATATTATACAAATTAGTATTCACTATATTGCATTCTTTAGAATTTTCAAAAGACTCAATAACGTGATATAGAGACTATAGTGCAGTCTAAGTGAATGAATGAATTGTGAATTATAGACACTCAACAACAGAGGTAAGTAGCGTCTGTAAAGAAACAAAATGTAAACAAAACAAAAGTAAAAACAATAAAATAAAAGCAAAATCAAAAATTGACACACAACAAAATAAAATCGTTTTAAGTATAAATAAAATGTGTCATATAATATAACGAAAGATATAAAGAAAAAACCATAAAGGCTGTAAAGGGGCCTAAATGTATATAAATAAATAAAATTAAATTAACCGGTCAAGACCGGTTTCTTTTAAAAATCGAAACAGCAGATCAACATTGTCAGGATCATTTCCTAAAACAACCGACAGATCACCTGGCAATCCGATCTGCTGTCGTGTGTCCCTTTAAAATGTGCGTGACGGTAACACGAGTGTCACACGTCTCACAAAGGGGAGGGTACTCACGAGCCATTAAAAAACCATGGGTAGTCTACAGTGACTGATGCGTAGCCGTGTAAGAACCACTTGCTCCCACCTGGAGGAACGGCATATAGTGCAATCGACTCTACCGATTGGAATCGGACATGCAATTTCGGAGCACATGTACCTCTTCGATTTTTTGTATGTATTTTTTTGGAAAATTTGAAATTTAAACATATTGTGACGGATCGAAGAGCGCCGTTTGAAATCTGCAAACATTCTGGAATGTTTGATCGCGCAGTCTTAGATCAATGGAATATTCTAACGTCTCAATAATGTCGATATCGCCATTTGTCCTTGAGATATGCGAGACGAAAGGAGTTCACATATATTCATATTATGAATTTTTTAAAAGTTTTTTTGTTTTAAACATAAAACCGCTAATAGACATTTCCTGTAAAACTAATCAGGTGTTCAATATGTAATTATGTGTCCAATGAAATTGGTCCGGAGACGATATCATTATTTGTTCACAAACGAACGAACGTACGTACGTACAGACGTACACAGAGATACATCTCTATAAAAACAGCAGATTCGGATCTCAAAACGTGCAGGTATGTCCATTTTTCATTCGCAAAATCGGACCCATTAATACAACTTTCAATGAGAAGTTAATAAACAAAAATTAAAATGTATTAATAACAGTTATTACAACCGAGCTCATATGATCCAAGTTTATATTACATAAAAGTTAAGTTCTGAAAGCCTTTATTAGATTATTATTTTATAATAACAGGCGAAACTTAAATGTAGACATTACAATAATTACCTGGGTCCTGGGTAAACAGTAAAACTGCATGACTAGAAAACTTGCAGGCGATAATTAAGAGGAAAACTGTGATAGTCCAGAGCTGAGACAGTATAGTAAAACAAAGTTGGCAGTGCTGTTTATTTTTCTCTGTAAAACTTCACGACTGCTAACCATACAATAAAACTTTTACTTAAAGCTGTGTATTCCACGTAATTAGAATTAACGCGAAACTTTTAATATTAACGGATTTATACACTTGATCGATTCTTTTTACACTATCTTTTTTAAGAGTTATCAAATCAAACACGTTACTTTTATTTAAAAAAAAATTTAATAGGAAGCTATAATTATCGTTTACAATCACCAAAATTTAGTGCATAAACCAAATTAACGCCACATCCTAAAACTCAACTACTTTTTTACTGGAAAAGTTGATAAAATATAAATTTCAGTATGTATACGTGTTTTGGTATAACTGGGCTTATTAAAATACATATTGTTTAAAGATATATATTTTACATTCAGATAAAAAAAATGTTGCAAAAAATAACAGTGCTTCCCCGGGAAACATTTAGTTTTGAATACGATAAAAACTACATATAACCTATAAACAATTTAACAATTCTCCAAGGATAGCAAAATATAGCTGGCAGTCGATAATTGCGGCACTTCCGCGACACACAAAGGACATCTTCCATGACATTTTACCGACTCACTGTTGCAGACATTTTTAACTTCCCATTGGAAGTTATTGTAATGGGTCCGAAAATCGAAATCAAAATGTATAACAAATTTTTATGTTTCAAGGTCACTACACTATTTTTACGCTATTTTTAGAAAGATGTCTATGTGTGTGTGTGTGTGTACGTACGTACGTACGTACGTATGTGACCGTTTCTTTCTAAGACGAAATCTCGAGAATGAAAAATAATACAGACTACGTTAGGGTGCCAATTGACGCGTATTAACGTAAATATGATCTGAAAGAAATTTTTTCAAAATCGGTTCAGCCGTTCTTTTTTCTTAACCAAATAGACTCCAAAAAAGTATTTTTTACACAATATCTCGCGAATAAAAAATTATATCGACTTCGTAGGGGTGTCGATTGAGGCGTGTTAACGTCATTTTGATCCGACATAAATTTTATAAAAATCGGTTCAGCCGTTTTTTTTTTTAATTATTGTTAAAAATAAATAATAATTATGTTTTAATGATTAAAATGATTACTTTTCTGTGTAATATCTAATTTAATTATTATTATTAAATATTTATCAAACTGGGAAGTTCGTCGTGTGGACCTCAAGGGTCGCACTTTAGTTCTAATAAACGACCCACCTCACGGCTTGTTGGGAAAATGGCGCCGTTCAAAAAAAGAACACAGCATTAGAATATAATATTTCAATGCAAACAATTAAGACCTATTTACAATCAAGCACTATGAAATTCTTCTTTGGTTGTGGTTTAGATTTGACTGTTATATAAATTACAGAAGGAAAAATGTTGATTTTTTTCTAACATTTAAACAAACCGTAAACTGAACCAAAACCAAACTAAATTTTAATCTTGGCTTACATCGTTGTAAAACAAGTTTTGTTATGAAATATAACTTGTAAAGTTTTCTTCGTAATAAAATAAGAAATAAGCTTAACGGCTTTATCTAAACAAAAGCTGAGGGCTACCCTAAACAAGCTTCACGGCATTCCACCCTGTATAATATTATGTCTGTCCAACTTTTCGAAGCTATACAATAATATTTTTACAAGCATTTATTTAACTTGCAATGTATGTTAGTTTGTGTGTTTGTTTAGGTCAAATCTTGCAAGTCAATTTTGAATGACTTCCACGTATCCGATCGATTTGAAATTTTGTACACATATATATTCCTGATGACAATACATGAATAAATCGTTTTTAGAAATAAATTTAAGCCCTAAGGGGTTCAAACGAGGATGTAGGGTTTTTTGACTAATCAACGCCCAAGCCAAATCGCTGAAGCTAGAAACTTGAAATTTGGACAGTTGATTCCTTTTCTGACGTGAGTGTCCACTAAGAAAGGATTTTTCGAAATTCAACCCCTACGGGTGTCAAAGAGGGGTAAAATTTTGAAAGACTAAAATGAACAAAATAAATATTAGTAAAAAAAACTTTTTAGAGACAAGCTTTTATTTAAATGCACTAAAAAGGAAAAAATAATTTTTAATAATTTAGGTTTATAATTATAAAAGCGTGGGTCGGGTCTAATAAACTATCATAGAATTCACGACCCACGCTTTTATAATTATGAACCTAAATTATTAAAAATTATGTGTTTCCTTTTTAGTGCATTTAAATAAAAGCTTATCTCTAAAAAGTTTTTTTTACTAATATTTATTACTTATGCTTCAACCTATGAAGGTCACAAACTGGGAATTCTAATTCAATAATTATTTTATTTTTAGGTGTATCTTTTCGAAATATAATAATTTTATAATAATTATTAATTAATTCAACAATGAATTTAATCCACAAGGCATCCACTAGGTAGTGAATAGTATTTCTTAACATATCAGTCAGAATATTATGCCATCATGATTGTTAAACGTCAAACGATTGCGTAATATGCTGACTGATATGTTAATAAATACTATTCACTACCTAGTGGATGCCTTGTGGATTAAATTCATTGTTGAATTAATTAATAATTATTATTTATATTAGAAATCGTGTCCATCGTGATTATAATAAAATTAAGAAAAATCGCAGGATAGTGGACAAAATATTTGATTTATTAAATTAAATGTACGACGTTTCGTCTATATATTTAGCTTTTTCAAGTACATAAAAATAACAATAATTGTTAAGTCTAAATATATAGACGAAACGTCGTACATTTAATTTAATAAATCAAATATTTTGTCCACTATCCTGCGATTTTTCTTAGTTTTATAATAATTATTATATTGTTGTCCACAATTTTCTAACTCATATATTGTTATTTAATAATTTTATATTCATAATACGAAACTGTGCATCTTTTTCAGAATTGCCACAAATATGGCGGATGTGCCGACACTCTAGTTGAAACGTGTGTAATGAAGGAGTTATGAAATTTGTTTAGTTTCGCTTTCTCTTCTCTATTTCACCAGATGTACCTTCCCTCGAAGAAAGCTGAAGCGAGAAGTATGTTTATATTCATACAGTGATACGGCAAAGATGGTCCGCTTACGAAATTAGAAATGACTTCTCCACACTTAAGTTCACTCACAAGGAAATTCTCTTAATTTTATTTTATGTAGATGACTTGGTTTCATTGCAATTTAAAGTAGTTCCAAGCGCGTCTTTCTCCCAGCAGACTAAACCCGCCACTTGCAAAGAATAGAATTAAAACTTTATCAATTCGCAAAATGTATCTGCGCCATTTCTGGCCGCTTTTTTGTACTCGTACATTCGTCTTTTTCTTTTCCGTCGCTTAGTGCTTATACTAGAGATGGGGATCTGTCGCATTTTTTATGAAACAGAAACAGTATGTTCCAGTTCCGCAAAAATACTAGTTCCAAATACCCGTTATTTTGTAACAACTAACAACAGTGACACGTTATGTATGCATTCCAATACCTACTACCACTTTGTCTCGGTGATCGTGATTCGTGACTTTGTGAGTAACGTGCCAAATGCCAATACGCTGTAGAAATCCTACGTCCAGCCAATCGATTTGCAGATTGCAGTTCCGAATCCGAATCGACTAGACTTCCGAGTACGGTGATATCGGAATATGTGTAACACCATGGTGTGTATCGATGACGACCTCAAGAGCTTACTGATTTCAGTCGTTCAGCAGCTCTGGAAGAATGAATGGAGTGCTGTAGATGAAAACAAGTTAAAATCTATAAAATCTACAGTTGACCCATGGTTCACATTTTGCCGTCTCTCCAGATGGGAGGAAGTGGTCCTTACACGGTTGCGCATCGGTCACTGTAGATTGACTCATGGTTTTTTAATGGCTCGTGAGGAACCACCCCTCTGTGAGACGTGTGACACTCGTGTTACCGTTTCGCATATTTTAATGGAGTGTGTCCAGTTTAGGGACGCACCGACGGATCGGTGATCTGTCGGTTGTTTTAGGAAATGATCCTGACAATGTCGATCTGCTGTTTCGGTTTTTAAAGGAAACCGGTCTTGACCGGTTTATCTGATTTTATTTATTTGTGTAGATACATTTAGGCGCCTTTACTGCCTTTATGGTTTTTTCTTTATATTTTACCACATTATATTATGACACATTTTATTTGTACTTATAATGGTTTTACTTTGTTGTGTGTCAATTTTTGATTTTGCTTTTGTTTTTATTTACATTTATTGTTTTCAGACGCTAAAGATCTCAGTTGTCGAGCGTCTATAATTTACAATTCATTCTTCCGTGGTGTGATTTCGGTCACTAGTATATTTTAGAATATTATTTCGTTCCATTCGGTGACTTCGCAGCAAGAGGTATTTTTCAGATCTCGTAACAGGACGCTACTGTTCCGTATCCGGAACAGTTCCAAAATAACTGTTACTAAAATCCTCGCCCCATCTCTAGCTTTTATACACTTTAAGCACAATTTGTTGTTTTGTACGTTAAAACTCTTTTTGTTTTTGAACGTTATTTAGTGGTAATTTATAATTTATATAAATAAAGATCGATTTGAAACTGGAAGCTTGCATTACACAGTACTATGAATTGTTCAGATTTTATTTGAACAATATGAAAAGATGGGGATGTGAAATTTATTATTTGTGAAATTGAATTCTCATAGTGATATAGTGAATTAGTCACAATTGAACGGTTCCAGTAATTTCTCGTCAGTTACCAATTTTATTCTCACAAATCGAATTATTATCGAGTAACCGGCAACCATTGTTTATAACTTGGCTCATTTTTTTAAAAGTATTTTTTAACTTGGCTAGACACTCGAGTGCTTTCACTAATCAGCCAGTACTTGCACACTCCTATTTTACTGCAATAAAATATTATGACAAGTGACAAGTGATCTATTTATAACGATCCCAGAGAGTGGATATTTTCTTAAAATAAATATATAAATATAATATAAACATGAGTGATTTAAAATGAAATCTATAAATAGTTATCTCCATACTGGTTACACAAGCCACTAGGCCCTGCAGTCAGGGTCCATTCTAATTGGTCGAATACCCTATCTTGATGTAGTTTGACACACACAAAACACCTAAACGAACGTAACGACTAATTAGTGAACTCTGTGTACTAATATAGATAGTTGATAGCGATTAAAAAATGGGTTTTGTATGTGCGGAAGAATGTTCAAATACATATTCTTCAAGACAGGCATTTATGTTCACAAAATTAGAATGAAAACTTCAACATAAGGCTTGTAATCTAATCCAATTTCTCAAGAACCCTGTTATTGTATAAATTTTGGACATCCTAATATCTCAAATATTAATAATAAATTAGGTTTTATTTTGAAATGTCAAAAAAACTGATCGACTTTTATAGAAAGAATTAGATTACAAGCGTTACCTGAAGTTTTCATTTTAATTTTGTGAACATTAATGGCTGTCTTGAAGAATATGTATTTTAACATACTCCACATACAAAACCCATTTTTTAATCGCTATCAACTATCCATATTAGTATACAGAGTTCACTAGTTAGTTGCTACGTTCGTTTAGGTGTGTCTGTGTGTGTCAAACGACATCAAGATAGGGTATTCGACCAATCAGAATGGACCCTGACTGCACGGCCTAGTCGCTTGTACTGGTTAGTGGTCGATGATAATGAAATTTGTAGCGGGAATAATAGAATAAATTATTATAATTTTTTTAGACGTTGCTCATTTACCAACGTTTTGTTCTATATTTGAACTTCTTCAGGGTTCCTCTATATCGTAATTCGTAATATTGTAATAAATGTAACCAAATAAATAGAAACGCATATAACATTATAAGAAGCTTAATCAAATACATTAATTAAAACTTAAATATAAAATTTTGTTGAGTTATCAGTTTATCTCCAACATAGTTGATTACTCAACAGAATTTTATAGTTAATTTTTAATTAATGTATTTGATTAAGTTTCTTCTAATGTTATATGTTTCTATTTATTTAGTTACATTTATTACTATATTACATCGTTAATTTTTAATAAAAAATAAAAAACTTTTTAACAAAAAAAAAACCTTCTTCAAAAAGCCACTAAAAAGAGGAAAATAATGAATTTTTGAGGTCTGCGCCAATTTAATAAAATATGAAGTCGGTTAAAAAGTGTAGTATCTATAGTGATTAATATCTTCTTTTTAACCAACTTCATATTTTATTAAATTGGCGCAGACCTCAAAAATTCATTATTTTCCTCTTTTTAGTGGCTTTTTGAAGGAGGTTTTTTTTTTGTTAAAAAGTTTTTTATTTTTTACTTTTTAGTGTCAAAAAGTGACATTAACCTTAAAGGAATTACACGCCGTTACTCACTTTTATTAAACCGACTTTCTTACGCTGTCTGATGTGTCAAAAAGTGACATTTACCTTAAGGAATCACACGCCGTTACTAACTTTTATTAAAATCAGCCGAACTACTGAACCGATTTTGATGAAATTTCTATGGGACCAATCTGAAAGTATATCCTTTGAAATAAAAAAAAAATTCCAAATCGGTTTATAAATGACGGAGTTCTGAGGTAACAAACATAAAAAAATACAACCGAATTGAGAATCACCTCCTTTTTTTGAAGTCGGTTAAAAAATATAATATGAAATATTTCATCTAGAAATTGACAACTTACTAAAAAGTTATCAAAATACCGTGCATCCGTTAAGTTTGTTTAACTATGATTGGTAGAATCGTCGTCGTTTATCATCCTTACTAATATTATAAATGTGAAAGTAACTCTGTCTGTGTGTCTGTTACCTTTTCACGCCTAAACCGCTGAACAGATTTCGATAAAATTTGGTAAGGAGTTAGATTACATCCTGAAGAAAGACATAAGCTACCTTTTGTCTCGAAAAAATAACCGGCTTCGCCCGAGTGAAAAAAATGGTCTCAGTGAACCGATTTCCAAATTTTTTTCAATAGGCGATAGGTGATTCTTTGCTTTAAGACATTGGCTATGATAATAATTGATCGGTCCGGCTTCGCCCGAGTGAAAAAAGTAATCTCAGAAACTACTGAACCGATTCTAAAAATTCTTTCACTAATAGAAAGCTACAGTATCCCTGAGTGATATACGCAATATGTTATTTTGATTCTCGCGGAGAGAGGGGAGGTAATAAATCATAAATTCTTATCTCTGGAACTACTAAACCGATTCTAAAAATTCTTTCATTAATAGAAAGCTACGCAGGGGGAGATTCTTGCGGGGGATAACAAATTAGGGGGGGAGATTCTCGCGGGGGGATAACAAATTAACAATATACTAAATATACGTGAGCGGAGCAATGGGTGACCGCTATTAAATCATAATTTCATACCACCCGGGCGAAGCCGGGACGGGCCGCTAGTAGTGATATAGTTTCGTAATACAATACGAATGTATGATTATATCCGTAACGTCATTTCAGTCATGTAACTTTGTACTGAGGGTTTGGTTGTATGGTTTGTACATTTGGCTGACACAATATTACAGAGTCTGTCTGACATCTCTTCTGATTTTGACAGGTCAATATTAGTTATAGAATATTATGCTATTGTTTTGTTACAAACATACATTGTCGTAAATCAGAGGTCTCAAATAATTTAGAAACCACACTAAGAATATTTCATAACATGAAAATTCCAATTTAATTTTTATTTAAAACCAATCAATTTTCTTAAAATATCTTGTTTTATCTTAAGAGAACGAAGAAGCCACAATCAGTGTTGAAACGTTGGACATGAAAGGATTTAGCAAATAAATATTGTGATTTTGCATAATAATATTTGTAATTATTAATATTCTATTAATGGGTATTCGAAATAATTTTCACTCTCATGTTGGGCTCTCGCTGGTTCGAGGATTCACTTCATATCATATAGCTATTGAATTAGCAGATATGAATTGACGCTCGCATGTAGTGAAAATCTATTGATTCTGAAGCATATAAGGGGAATATTAGTTTAGCAATCTTGTCACGATTGAGTATTGTAAGCTCATTCCGCCGCGAAAGTGGAAAGGTTCAGGTTAGAATCCTGATTGTGACCACTGGTTGGTAAAATGATTTTTTCCTTGTTTCGAAACAATTATATAATTGGCTGCTCTCCAACGAAAAAATCTTTCAATAATATTTGTATCCCGTCTCTCCTATATAACAAAAAATCGTTATGTAAAGTATACCGTTTTAATCGAAAAAAAAAACAGAGTTATAGCAAAATATTGTAACAAAACTGTTTTCTTCGTGGGCGGAATAAATATTTATTTAATATAATTAAAAATGTAACAACAATAAACGCAACAACTATATGTCGATTCTAACAATCAACACGATAATAATAACAGTGATTCTTAAACAAAGTGAAGCACTTCAATAACACTGAACAATAACTATTTATGTTCGCAATTCAACTCGACACTGATTTACGACTGACTGACTTAATTCCCGTCGGCTCCCTGCTTATATAAAGCTACGTGGCTTAAACACAGCGCGTTCTAGTATTTCCCAGATGTCTAGCAGGTACTCGTATCTTCGATACCATTCCACGCCTCTCCACTGTGACCTTCCCTTCTAGACGCTTCTATTGCAGGCAGTGGCGTAACATCTTGGGATTTGCTACAATATTTATCACTTCTGTGCATGCGCCGATTTTCCTTAAAAACAGTGTGTCAAACATTGTATCAAAATTTTGTTTTGATCCACTTAGCAACTTGACCGACTTCGTGCTGACAGACAAGCTGACCTACAGACAAATAGATGAACAGATTATTTGCAAAAGCACGTTTTTTGCACTCGAAGGTATTATGAACTTTGACTTTAAATTGAACTTTCCCCACTTGTGGAGTTGGAATGTTTAAAATATATACCTACGTAAATATTAAAATTAACAGAGATGTTAAATTTTCACTTTATAATAATGTTGAATATTACAGAAGTTAAAATGGGTTTGCGTAATTAGTTTTTTAGATTTTTGACACTGTTACTGTAAAATAAATGATAGATCAGGAAATTTGATACCACTGTGTACATTATTTAATAGAAAATGATAGAATAGCTGTACGATTTGCCTTCTCACTCAGTTTCCCAATAAACCAACAGGATTTGAGCGATGAGAACATCATATTATTATGTCAATATTGGTAAAACTTACATCGAATCAAAAAACAAGATATTTTATTTACAATAATAGTCATATTGTTCATATATTAATTAATGTTTATTAATACTTTTATTAATTATTATTGTTCTAATACCCGTATAAAAAAATTCTAATATTAATTTAATGGTAAGATAATTATTGTATTAAAGGTTTTCATTAAAAATATTCAATTTCCTAAGACATAAATATAAATGAAGTATATTTTCGACGAGATGTGATATTATTTTAAACGAGCTTCAGCGAGTTTAACAGTCACACAAGTCAAAATAGCATTGTGCCCTAGATACACACTGTATTTTTGAACTACACCCTATAAAATAGCGATTTTTGTCTTCATTTCAAGTATTTTGAACATTTTTGATATTTCACTAATGTAGCAAACTAGTTGTTTTGTTTTGCTTTGTAATTACTGTTTAGTTATTGTTTGCTTGTGGTGATTGATAGAATTGACTTTTCGTTGTTGCGTTCATTATTATTGTGTTTTTAATTATTGTAAATAAATATTTATTCCGCCAACTCAGAAAACAGTATTGTTACACTATTATAAACTGAGTGAATAAAGTGATAACGACTTTTTCATTAAAATAATTTAGAGATAATGTGCATTCGAATCGTCTAGTTACTGGTTTCATAAAATAAACAGAAATATCTCGCAAATGTTTTTGAACTTTGAACAATATCCGTTCAAAGTGCCATTGGGAATAGAAGAACGCGTGAATATTCAGTGTAAAGAAAGAGAAAATATCTTATAATGGTGTAATCAATAACTGTAACAACCTGCTTTCAAAATCAGTGGTGTCGCCTTACAGATAAACCCGACGCTGTGAACTTCGTTTCAAATTAGGTCATGATAAAATCAATAAAACATTTTAAGCTTTCAAATACGAAATACTCGGATTTAAAAACAACTGTTTACAGCATTTGTCGTCAGTAAAAATAAATTTTAAACTTTTAATACCTGTATAAAATTTTAAAAAAGAATTGTTGTACTACTAAAATTTATTTATTTGAGCGGATTATAAACTACGGCAAGTATAATAATAATATGTTGGTAATTGAAACTTTTTTTAACCAACTTCAAAAAAAGGAGGTGATTCTCAATTCGGTTGTATTTTTTTATGTTTGTTACCTCAGAACTCCGTCATTTATAAACCGATTTGGAGAATTCTTTTTTTATTTGAAAGGATATACTTTCAGATTGGTCCCGTAGAAATTTCATCAAAATCGGTTCAGTAGTTCGGCTGATTTTAATAAAAGTGTGTAACGGCGTGTGACTCCTTAAGGTAAATGTCACTTTTTGACACATCAGACAGCGTAAGAAAGTCGGTTTAATAAAAGTGAGTAGCGGCGTGTGATTCCTTTAAGATAAATGTCACTTTTTGACACTAAAAAGTAAAAAATAAAAAACTTTTTAACCAAAAAAATAATGAAATTTTGAAGTCTGCGCAAATTTAATAAAATATGAAGTCGGTTAAAAAGAAGATTTTAATCACTATAGGTACCTACTATACTTTTTAACCGACTTCATATTTTATTAAATTGGCGCAGACCTCAAAATTCATTATTTTCCTCTTTTTAGTGGCTTTTTGAAGGAGGTTTTTTTTTTTGTTAAAAAGATTTTTTATTTTACAAAATGACAGTTTAATTCTTTAATTCGTAAATAACGCATTTCCTATTTTTAAAGTTGTAAGTACCATAAATCCAGCACTATAATCTTATATATTGTAACAAAACTGTTTTCTACGTGGGCGAAATAACTATATATTTACAATAATTAAAAATGTAACAACAATTCAATAACAATAAAAGCAACAATTATATGTCAATTCTAACAGTCAACACAATAGTAATTCTCAAACAAAGTGAAACACTTCAATAGCACTGAACAAATAACTAGATTTATATACTGTATTTATTTCCGTTGTTCAACACGACACTGATTCACGACTGACTGTTTAATTCCCGTCAGCTCCCTGCTTATATAGAGCTACGTGGCTTAAACACAGCGCGTTCTAGTACTTTCCGGACGTCTAGCAGGTACTGGTATCTTAGATATCGTTCCACGCCTCACCACTGTGACCTATTCTCGACGCTTCTATTGTAGCCAGCGGCGTAACATCTTGGGGTTTGCTACAATATTATATAATAATATTGCTGTTTTTTGCGCCCTAGCACAATTTTTAAAGATCTACATCACTGACCTAAATTACCATAGTAGGTACCGTATATTCTGGCAATAATATCTGAAAGTGTAATGTGAATGATAATGTTCTTGGTTTAGCGAATACAAAATGAGACATTGTCAATTAGAGTCATTCTTTTCTTTTCTGAATCGGGCTATGTACAGTATTGCGCAGCGGAACCTATACAATTAGCAGTGGAACCAAAAAACAATAACCCTTATTTAATAACGGTTTCGGGAAAATAACCAGTTCCAAAAAGAACGGTTATCAAAATTACTCTGTTAAAAATAACAGTTTATTAAAGATCTGTTACTAAATAGTCAGTTATTTGAGACCTGTTTCTAAATAACCGATCATTTAAGATCTGTTACCTACTAATTAATTAATTATTTGAGACATAATATGTATCTCAATACCGATTATAGATTTGTTTTGAAATAACTGTATATTTAAAACCTGTTACTAAATAATCGAATATTAAAGACCTGCCCTGTCATTTATGTTGTGTTCTATTGCGTCGCTTATGTTTTTAATTGTCAAACTTTCATTTTATTTCAGCCGTAATATACTAAACCCGCACTGGCTAATTGGGTTTTTAAACGAATTTTTTTTTTTACTTAAATGGAAGGACCACATCAAGTTTTATAGCAAAACTGTTTTTATTTAATTTTTTTGCTTACTAATTAAAAAGTTATATTTAAATAAAAATTAATTTTTAAACTCAGTTCCGATAACGCGCCGAAAAAATCCGAACGCGTGTGACGTCATTATGTTATCTATGGTCTTTGTATCCATGGTTACCAAGTTAAAAATTTATTATTTTTGATAGTATGTGTAATACATATACACAAATACCAACAAATGCAGACACATTTTAACATAACGACGTCACAAACATTCCTGGCGCGTTTTGAAGTCACGTGATATTTTTTAAATTTTTATACATTTTAATTAATTTTTAGTAATTTATCTATAGCTTTAAAAAAAATTTTCGTTTCGATTTTCAATATTATTTATGTTAAATTATTAGAAAAAATTAAAAAATTAATAATTTTTTTTAAACTTAAATACCTAATTGCTGGTCAAAGCTGTTGGCTAGACTGTCGTTTTTGACAGTTATTTATAAAAACCCCCCAAGTGCGAGTCAGACTCGAGCACCGAGGGTTCCGTACGAAAGCAGTCGGGAAATGAGTCCTTCACAACTTTGTCATTTAAATGTGCCACTTATTTTCAATAAAAATGGTCCAAAAGTTGAAAAAACTGCGCCACTCTCCTAATTTTTCACACTGTTTGCTTATTATTAGCAATAAATAATTTTTTTTTTAAATATTGACTATATGAGGATTGTAGAGAATTAAATTGTCTACAAATTTGTTACTAACCTTTTTTATCGAGAAATGCAAAATACGCGTGCAAATCGCCAAAAACACAAAATCCAAGATGGCGGACAGTTTCCATAATGAATTAATGGGCCAAAATATGATTTCTTCATCTACTTTGCGGGGGACACCTAACTGCGTCAAAAGTTTCAATCCGACAGATAATCTTTTAAAAAAATCTAAAATGATTGGGTTATATCACTACATGCGATAGCAAGTAATCCACAATACCGAGTAACTATGGTCTCTATTTATTTTTTATTTATCGTAAATTATAGACGCGTCGACAACTTAGATCATTAGCGTCAACTATGGTCTCGATGGCACGTATAATAAATAATAACAATTTTCCATAAATGTCAGTAGAATCGAAGCACTATTAAACCAAAGGGCACTCTATAATACAGTTATAAACTAGTATAACAGTCAATATTCCGGAATCGAATAGAGCTGAACATGTATAGGGTAATGGAAAAAAACGATCTCATCATTTAAATGTAAAATCTTCGATCAATGTCTCTGTTGGGTGGTGTGCCGTATGCATTTCAAATGGCTCTTTGGTATACCATTGTAAACCAACTCGATCAACGGTCCTTTATTTGGTACGTTTGCTGTTTCTGTTGCAACACAAACATTGCACAAAGTGAAAGCTTCTATTACGTAAAATATACGTAATGAATAGTTACCTTTGACTCTGACATAAAATATTACATTTTTTTAACGATACATATTTAAGGCTTTAATACTTTAGACCAGCATTTCCTAAGCTTTTTCGTCTACGAACCCCTCAGGCATTAGCAAAATTTTTGCGGACCCTCATAAAAAATCCTGCCAAAAACTTCCCGCTGTTTTCGAGCTAAAAGCGTTCGAAAACGTTATTAATTTTTCGAGCTCAAAAATATTGTTTTTTATTATTATTAAATAAATAAAAAAACGTCAAAATATTATTTTTTTACGTTTTTTTCCAGCTCAAAACTAAATTTTTTTTTAATTATGAAAAACAAAATTTAATTAAAAAAAATTTTGTCGTGCGATATCTCGTGAACCAATTGATCGATTTTTATGAATCTTGCGGCAATTGAAAGAGCGAATCATGACTTAGAATCCAATCGCACGAGTAGTTTTTTATGTTTTTGATGTATAACTCTCAAACCAGTCGTGCGATTGGGCTTAAAATTTAATCAGATCTAAGTTTTGATAAATCCTTTCGATCGCCATATTGAACGCTCCAAATCGATTGTTTCGTTCCAAAGATATCTTATGTTTAGATACACGCATACACACACACACACACACACAGTAAAAAATCAATATCTGCATTACATGCGCAGAAATTAATCAAATGGTGTAATATACCTAATATTAAAAAATGTACAATTTATTTAATCGTTATGCTTAAAATATCGCAATTAACATTCTTTATGTAAAATTTCATTACGTTTATAAATCTTAAGAAAAATATCACGTCTTTATATGCGTGTAGCTAAAGTACAGAGAAACAAAAAAAAAAACAGCTTAATCCGCTCAACACTGCAGCTCAGTGGCTGAAAAGCTCTAAATAACATTTTTGACACTTGATAAAGTAGTCTGCAGTGGTGATGGAAAATATTAAATGGAACAGAATTTAATTAAAGCTTTAGAGAGGCCTATATAAATTAAAAATAAAAAGCTAAATTAAGCAACAAAAAGCTTGTTAGTCTTTGAGATTTAAAAGGGCTGCGTGCAGAATAAATTTACGTCAACTATAGCGATGATCGTAAAGTCTTATATTTATAATTAAGTCTAGCTAAAATTTTAATTGGAATTTTAAAGATATTTACAGTAACATATTATGAAAGTGTTTATTTTACAAATAGCTTTATAATACCCTGTGATTTATATATCATCGCTTGTCTAAACCTTAACACACGTATATCTAGTTTAGAATAACAGTCAACAGAAATTCTAAACGTCATTGCGATATTGTTATTTTCAATCATTTTGCTCTTATAATAATTTTAATTTTTTAATAATTTAATTTTTTGACGTAAAACTTTACGGTAGAGTAAGTCAGACCATTACGTATTGTAAAGCTACTAAAAAGTATAAAATAAAAAACTTTTTAACAAAAAAAAAAAAACAAGCCGTGAGGTGGGTCGTTTATTAGGACTAAAGTGCGACCCTTGAGGTCCACACGACGAACTTCCCAGTTTGATAAATATTTAATAATAATAATTAAATTAGATATTACACAGAAAAGTAATCATTTTAATCATTAAAACATCAATAATTAAAAAAAAAAAAACGGCTGAACCGATTTTTATAAAATTTATGTCGGATCAAAATGACGTTAACACGCCTCGATTGACACCCTTACGAAGTCGATATAATTTTTTATTCGCGAGATATTGTGTAAAATCTACTTTTTTGGAGGTTATTTGGTTAAGAAAAAAGAACGGCTGAACCGATTTTGAAAAATTTTTTTTCAGATCATATTTACGTTAATACGCGTCGATTGGCACCCTAACGTAGTCGATATCATTTTTCATTCTCGAGATTTCGTCTTAGAAAGAAATGGACACATACATACGTACACACACACACACACACACATACATCTTTCTAAAAGTAGTGTAAAAATAGTGTAGTGACCTTGAAACATAAAAATTTTTTTTCCTTTTTGATTTCGATTTTCGGACCCATTACAATAACTTCCAGTGGGAAGTTAAAAACCGGTCCTTGATGCGCTACATTCTCATACACTCCTACTCGCGCATATAGCCTTTGTAGCTGAGCGCCTGTTTTAAATAAAAAAAAAAAAAAAAAAACCTTCAAAAAGCTAAGTACTAAAAAGAGAAAAATAATGAGATTTTGAGGTCTGTGCCAATTTAATAAAATATGAAGTCGGGTAAAAAGAACGATATTAATCACTATACTATACTTTTTATTATAGGTCATTCTTAATATATTCTGTCCAATCATATTATTGTAATACTATTCTTATCTATTACGTGCAAAGACTAAAAATAATTCTAAGCATACGAAATTTCGCTAAGAAAATACGCTAAGTATAAATAAAACGCAACGTTTCGTCTATATTTTAGACTTCTTCAGGCTCTTAAAACATAACACGAGTATGTCAGTAATAATCTGTAGTCATCATTCATTTACAGCGATAATATAATATTCAAAATTCTTTTGAAAGAATTGATCATAATAATTTCATTAAAATTCATTTGTTCAACAGACACAAGGAAAAAAAAATAAAAAAAAAAAAAAAAAAATTGTGTCTGTTGAACAAATGAATTTTAATGAAATTATTATGATCAATTCTTTCAAAAGAATTTTGAATATTATATTATCGCTGTAAATGAATGATGACTACAGATTATTACTGACATACTCGTGTTATGTTTTAAGAGCCTGAAGAAGTCTAAAATATAGACGAAACGTTGCGAATTAAAACTTTAACTGAGTTTCAATCAACCCACGGTCCAAGTTCCCATTAATCTCTTATATATAGTTACGATGGACATGACAACTAATTACATATAAATAAAACCTAAACATACGAAATTTCGTTAAGAAAATACGCTAAGTATAAATAAAACCAATTTACTTTTAACCCGTATTCAAGTTTACATTGTAAACGGAATCGTTTTATTCGCGGTTCACTGTAAAGATACGGATAACATATCAAAAACGTAAGAAACAAAACAATGAAAAATTACGTTTTGTCCGTTTACAGAAAAGATACACGAAACAAAGTTTTTTTGATTGTCGTTATGTGTAAGTTTTTAGGAACTTACATAAAGAAATAAGCGGAGGCACACACACAAATAATGATCATATAGGTGTGTATATGTTTTGTTGGTTGAATAGCGAACTATATTATGATAACCGGAATCAATATAAAAATATATTGTTACAAAACTGTTTTCTGAGTTGGCGGAATAAATATTTGTTTACAATAATCAAAAATACAATAATAATGAATGCAACAACGAGAAGTCAGTTCTAACAATTAACACAAGTAAACAATAACTAAACAGTAATTAACACTTAATTATATACCAGGACTATTTATTTCTAGTTATTTATGTTTCTAATATTTATATTCACTGTATTTATATCAGACGCACTCTTTGTCGCTCAGTATTCTCCATCGACGAATTGCGTGACTCACCGATGACTGATTGATTCACTCACTCGTACTGCTGTTTATATAGGCTGCGCGACCCAGCCTAGTGCGTTCTCGCGTTCTCTAGAACTTTCGTGCAGGTACCAGTTGTTACAGTAAATAGACCCCATTTCTCAGAACTCTTGCCTGCTGCTTATATACAGGATGATCCGTAACAATATTCACTGCCACATAAAATTGTGATGGAATCTCCGTCTGTAATGTTGTTTTCTAGTAAGTTTTTGAGTTTTTAGGGTTCCGTGCTGGAACCCTATTACTAAGCCTACGCCAAACCAATGAACCATAACAGGTAGCCGGTTGAAATTTTCACAGAATATGTGTTAATATGGCGGATATCCTAACAAATAATATTAAAAACAAAAATTAAGACTTAAGGAAGGTTCCCATACAAAAAACTTGTTTTTTCAACGTTCTTTTGTTTTTGCTTTATCGTAAAAACAGTAATATATACAAGCGTCAAACTTGGTGTGATTATAGTGAAAACTCTAACCTAAAACAACAAATAATAAAAACTGACCAGGCGACCAAGTGTGAGTCGGACTGAACATGGTTTATTATGTTTAACAGTTTGACATTTACATTAACGGTGGCACATACAGAAACACTGTCGTGGGTTCGAATCCCACCTCCGCTCATGGATGTTTTGTGACGTCATTTAGTTTTAAGAGAATTGTTATTGAATGTATTTAAGACGCCAATGATCTAAATTGAATAGGTCAATGTAGAAAAGGGCTTGAGAATAGCCGAGCGTGTAGCAATGCTGTTGTTTACATGGCGTTGCTATGGTTCCTCTATAACAAGTCCCCAGTTCCCGGGCTCAAATCAGAGAACTGGTAAAAGTGTCAATTAGATTTTCAATTTATTATTAAAAAAAAAAATAATGAATTGAAAATATGAATTGGTGCTAGGCCCAAATAACCTTAGCTGTTGGTGGTCTTTAAAAGACAATTTTTTCAATGTAGAAAGTAAATATTATGTCCACGAATGGTAGTTTTGAGTAAATCACAAAAAACTGTTTGTATGTCCGGGACATATTTAGTTTCTGTACTACATGCTATCACGGTATGATTTTAAACACAGGAAATGCAGGGACATGTTTCATTTCTGCACCAATCGATAGAGCGACCTCGAATTAGTGCATCCACATGTATAATTCAAAATAGGTAAAAGTTGGACATGTTCACTTTCTGCATTGACCGATTCAATTATCGACGCGTCTATAATCTAAAATAAATAAAAATAGTCATTGATTAAAGTAATAATATATCTATAGTAGTGTAATTCGTGGCTAAATTAACATTTAGCTATTTATATACAACTTTAAAAATTGTCTACAAGATGTCATCGCTACAATCAGGCAAGAAAGATTTCTATAAAAAACAATAACACCGAACTTCATTGTTCATTTAATTAAATTTAGATTCCTTTTGTCTTCATTTTCCTGCGCAAAGTCAGTAGATATACAGATATGAGTTTCACTAGTTAAAGTATAATATAATATGTAGCTTAATTATTCAGTCAAAATTGCATATTTTGTTTAATTTGTACGAAAGTAGTTTTAGACCAAACTGTACAACACTATATAAGTGTAAATAATACAATGAGATCAAAAATAAATGTAAATACCTGCAGAGAAATCTTCACATCATAATTCTTACTTTAGTGCTGGTTTATCGTACAATTTTAATCGCGCTGTTAAAATTTTGATTGGTACGTGTTCTTTGGTTGCTGCGGTTTCATTTTGGCAAATTGTTGATCATTGCCATAGCAACCGTCATTCAACAGCGTGATTAAAAAATAAAATTGTACGATAAACCCAGCATAAGAATGATAATGATTTTATACAAATTCTACATGTGCAAAAAATAATAGGATTTTCATAGAGAAGCTTTGTTATTATAATAATAACGGATTAGCTTCTTTCTGAATTTCCTATTATTTTTTAGCGTTTGGCTCCCAATAATTTTTAATTGTTTGTGAAAATTGTTTCTGATTTTATAATTTTTATTCACTTTATTGGTGCAAGTACAAATGAGTCATATATATAGCACATTATACAGGGTGCTGAATCGTTTTGCGTATAATAGGGATTTAGCGATTTAGGATTTTGCGATTTCCTGCTTCCCTAATTATTTTACGAAAAATATCTTCGAACAAAAAGTTTTAGAACATAAAATTCTGCATCTAAATCATTAAATAAAATTAATTTTGGATGCTTTGTGACGGCAGAAATTTGATATGAAAATGTCAAAATTATCTCAAAAACAGATAGAACTTGAGCAAAATTATGACGTTTTAGCTGTCAGAATAATTTCTAATCATTTTTTTCAAGTTCCATGGCTATCGCTATCCTGTTTTTGAGGTAATTTTTACATTTTCAAATTTCTGTCGTCACAAAGCATGCAAAATTAGTTTTATTTAATGATTTAGATGCAGAATTTTATGTTCTAAAACTTTTATTCGAAGATATTTTTCCTAAAATAATTAGGGAAGCAGGAAATCGCAAAAGTTTGATTTTACGGGTTAAATCCCTATTACCCGCAAAACGATTCAGCACCCTGTATAGCATGTAAGCGTAACCCGGCTACATGTGACCCGTAACGGTCTGACTTACTCTACCGTGAAAGTTAAAAATGCAGCAAAAAAGTTTTACTTCAAAATAATTAACTTACTCTGAACTACAAAGTATAGGCAAACTTACCACAGCTACTTACGTAATTGTGTTTTATTCCTGAAAAAAAAAATGTGTAGGTACTGCATTACATAATACAGGTAGCATGACGTAAGTTAACTTAATATGAAATTTATTAGTAGACATGAAACAATAATGTTAGAAACTATAATTTTATTAGAGTTTAAGTAAACGAGATTTATAGTAATAAAATATTGTACAATAACCTCAAACTCGTGAGTCGTGAACAACAATTTATAATCGTAGACAACAGCTTATAGTAGAGTCTATACAGTTCGACACTGACGATCAAATAGGTCGTTAATTTTTACATATAACAGTAGTTTTTACAAATTGATCATGTTCATCACCCCAGTCGTTAATCTTGTAAGTTATTAAAATTTTTTTTCGCGATATCCATTTTTAGATGTAGGTATAGAGTTTCAATGTTGGGTCAAAACAATAATCTGTGAAAATTTCAACTTTCTATCTTATCACGAACAACAATATAGGGTTCCGTTTGGATCCTTTGTGTACAGAACCCTAAAATATTAAAACTTTTTAGTAGAATCGTTTTTAACATTGGAAATGTTTGTTCGTATATGGGGGCAGAGTTACGAGTTTTCGTTCAAGGCCAAAATACAACGGTGTCGCGATCAAGTGAGGAGCAATCATGCAAAATTGAACAAGTGCAATTTTTTGATAATGTGTTTTATATCATGTCTAGTTAATTGAGAGGTATTTGCGACGATCTGCGGTGTTATTTTTGAGCAAATGTTAATAAATACTGTAGAAAAATCCATTTAAAAGTTAAGTAATCAAACAAAAGTGAACGCGTATATAACAGAAGAATAATAGGGTTATTCCTGACAAAACTAAACAGTGCATTGATAAATATTGTGTGTATAATAAACAGTTAATTATGTTTCGTATATGCTGTTATCATTTCCAATGTCCTCGATGGTTGCAAGGATTGCGAAATCTGTGAATTTTTTTAATTTCAGAATCCGACCTGCCTATTTTGCATGATAACTTTAACCAAAGACTTGGTGTTGTGAAGATTTTGAAAATTGTTGTTATATTGAACAAAAATTCCTGTTTCATAATTTTTACTTAAAACTGCCTGATGTTGATGATATACTGACAAAAAATAAGACAGCATACGCACGCAAAATTGGAAAACTGATTTGTGTAATTGTTTATAATATATTGCTGTTTGCAGCACGCAGGTAACGATATTGTTACGGATCACCCTGTATACAAACGTCAGGCAGGAAGCGGTGTCTGCTTGCTGAACACACTGGTGCCTACACAAACATTCTGGACAACGCTAGAGAAATCGAGAACACCACTGAGTTTACGCCACGCAGGTATATAAACAGCGGCGCGGGTCAATCAGGCAATCAGTGTCGTGTTGAATACGAAGTCAAGTACTGAGCGACGAATAGTGCGTCTGATATAAATAAATCTGACATAAATAATTACTCAGAAAACAGTTTTGTAACAATATGTTTATAGACTCGACCTCAACTAGACTTGGGTAGTTCCGGACCTGTAGTATAGTTCCAGGAACTATGTTCTCTGTCGAAGAAATTTCCTATTTTTTCCTAGAACTCACTTTTAGCATTCATATAAGTTATACCTTCGATTTAATCACGAAATCACTATCGCCAACGGCCATTGTTTTCGTTTGCTGCCAACAGAGAGTGGCTGGCGCTTTATGGACATCTACAACTCGGTGTTCCCTGTATTCCCGTTTTCTTTCCTTCAACGCAAAGGTGCCAATGCAACAGTGAGGTAGTTCCGCAGACAAGTTTCCGTGAACTAGTTCTACAAAGGAAACGTTTCATTCAATTTTTGGAATTATTTTGCGCAAGCCCAACCTTGACCAATCGTGAGCTAGATGTGGGATTTGTATTTTTGTGTTCACACTGTATGTACCATGCATGTGCACACTGACAGTGGAAGATAAAAGAAGACTGTACAAGGAAGTAAGTGGAATGGGAACATCAGTCCAGGCTATCTGAGTTACGACAATATATTCCATTTATCATAACCAGCAGCATCCGGACTATATACTTTCGTTCTGGAAAATTCATAAATTGATCACAACTTATTAGTTCAATCTATTCTCAACCGTTGTTTATATCTCACTGTATTCTATGTGTCTGACTGTGAAAACATCAAAAGATTTTTATTAAAAAAGGATAGCATACTTCATATTTATAATGTAAATAATAGTTTTATACGTCTGAATTTCAATTGAAAAATTTTTTTTTCGCTGGAGAGCAGCCAATTATATAATTGTTTCGAAACATATTGGAAAAAATCATTTTACCAACCAGTGGTCACAGTCGGGATTCTAACCTGAACCTTTCCACTTGCAATTGAAAAATTTTTTTTTTCGTTGGAGAGCAGCCAATTATATAATTGTTTCGAAACATATTGGAAAAATTCATTTTACCAACCAGTGGTCACAGTCAGGATTCTAACCTGAACCTTTCCATTTGCAATTGAAAATTTTTTTTTCGTTGGAGAGCAGCCAATTATATAATTGTTTCGAAGGTTCAGGTTAGAATCCTGACTGTGACCACTGGTTGGTAAAATGATTTTTTCCAATATGTTTCGAAATAATTATATAATTGGCTGCTCTCCAACGAAAAATTTTTTTTTTCATATTTATAATGTCATAAATCCGGAACAGTTGTTAACCACCCGTTTGAAATCATGATATCGAGTATTTTTGAAGTGAAAACTTCCTTAGGCGCGCTTTGCCTGGGCAGTTAACAACAGCTATGTGAAACGCACTCGACGGTGACAATCGGGGCTACTCGGATCAAACACGAACACGTATTTGCAATATGCTGGTATTAATGTGTAGTTCATACGAACACGTATTTGCAATATGCTGGCTGTGTAGTTCATAAGTGTGCTAATAAGTGACACTAAAAACTTAATACGAGTAAAAAGTCATTTGTAGTTGACGAGTGCGCTAACAAATGAGACTAATTACCACTATACCACTATAGTACCACTATATTTTTTTCATAAATCCCTATTATAATTACATTTTCGAACTTACCAAAAATTATAATCGCTCACGTTAGAGATCATCATAATATCGAATTCATTAAGTCTTTCTGTCTCCTATCGCCAAAAGGTTCAGCTCCTCAGGTTTTTTTTTAATATATCCAAACCACTGTAAATATATTTTATTTTAATAATGATTTCTTGGGTGACCAACCTGGTATTTTTTGTTTTTCATTTGTAACTCACTTCATGTGAAATAAACTTTCATTTTAGATATTTTTTTCCACAATAACAAGATGAACACGATTTGACATTCTTATATCGATTCTCAAATTGAAAGAAACTAGGGAATGGATTCTATAAGGGCGAATATTGCTTCAATTTTAGCATAGTTAAGTTCACGGTGACGTCTCTATTTTTTAGTATCTTTTGTTAATATTGCATGTATTTGATTTATTTTAATTTATTGTAAATTATAGACGCGTCGACAACTTAGGTCATTAGCGTCTTGATTATACATTAAATAACAACACACTTAAAACTAAATGACATCACAAAACATCCATGAGCGTAGGTGGGATTCGAACCCACGACAGTCTGATCCAGAGGCCGCGACGCTAACCACTGGACCACGACTGTCCTCGCATGTGTTTGAACGATCAGCTGGTGACTTCTTTCAATTTTAACTTTTAATCTGGTTGTATTATTTGTGTTCCAATATGCAAAAATATAACATTTCAACCCTGTATGAATCAGTCCTTGGAGAGACAGAGAAACTGAAGCATAAGAGTCTCTGGCAGCTGTGGTCCTACCGACCTGCTGTCTGCAACATTTGACTGAACTAGCACTCATAGTTAAATGTCAACCGGGGATAGGAAAATGTTTGGATTTCATTTTGTTTTAAGTGTATATATAGATACTCCACTCTGTAGTAGATATTATATTATGTATATTGCAAGTGTAGATATTATGTATGTATTGTGTACGTAAGGAAAATATTTTCATTTTAAATTATTTTCATTTTTTTCGTTTCCATATTTTAATAAACATTTTTGGCTAAATTACTCGCTTCTTTTCTCTGGATCCATTTTTTTAAACTATTTAAATTTTTGAAGTGAAAACTTCTTTAGGCGCGTTAAGCGATTTTTGGTAGGGGAAAATCTTATGTGTTCGCGTCACCGAAATGCTATCGGCTAGAATGGCTCTGTCACAATTACTGTGCCCGCACGCATATACAATAAAAACGGCACGTCATTCAGTTGTACCGATGGCGACGATAGCAGCGGCTGTGGATCGTATGCATAACGTCCCCGGTTCGAAACCCACTAGCACTGTGTAATTTTGTGTTTTTTTTTTTTTTGTTCTAAATTCTACATGATGTTTATTTATATATTTTTATTTTTTTATATCCTTTCTTTAACATTAATTATAATTTTTGAAGTAAAAACTTCTTTAGGCGCGTTGAATAAACCATATAATAAATTATAATTTAAAAAAACTAAAAAAAACGCGCTTTATTGAACTAAAAAGTAAAAAATAATTAATTTTATTGTAAAAAAGCGTGGGGTAGTATGAAAATATGATACAAAGCACCCCACGCTTTTTTACAATAAAATTAATTATTTTTTACTTTTTAGTTCATTAAAGCGTGTTTTTTAGTTTTTTTAAATTATAATTTATTTTTGCTTTTTAGTCCTGGAGTTCCTGGTCAGGATAATGGGACAAACTTATAAAATTATTGTATTGTAATCGGTCCTTGATAAGTGTGCAAAGTTTCAGTTCAATCTGAAGTTTTTTGCTTTTTTTTTTTTTAGTCCTGGAGATCCTGGTCAGGATAATGGGACAAACTTATGGAATTATTGTATTGTCGTCGGTCCTTGATAAGTGTGCAAAGTTTAAACTAAATCTGACCGTTCAAAGTTGGTCAAAATCAAGTTCAAAGAAGTCGGTTACAAACTGACAAACACACAAGCCCGCAAGCATGCAAACATACAGGTGAAGCTAATATAAGCGTGTTAAAAACGGCACGTCATTCAGTTGTATCGACGGCGACGATAGCAGCGTCTGTGGATCGTATGCATAACGTCCCCGGTTCGAAACCCACTGGCACCGTGTAATTTTGTGTGTTTTTTGTTCTAAATTCTACATGATATTTATTTATATATTTTTATTTTTTTATATTCTTTCTTCGACATTAATTATAATTTTTGAAGTGAAAACTTTTTTAGGCTCGTTGACTAAACCATATAAAAATGTATATAATTGTTGCTCGGAGTGCCGATTGGTGTGAAAATCAGACTAATGTTAATAATTTTTCACTTCTCTCGGCAGTCCCCATGACTGCCTAATTTTTTTTCTGTCAAAGCTTATGATCAATATTAGTAAACGTAATCAATTCAATTCAATTCAATTTATTCCTCAATAATAAAATACATATCTACAATATCCAGGTGTGCAAGCTTTCACGGCCGGCATTGTTCCAAGTTTTCATGGTTTCCGGGCTTGTAGGCCGTGGTCCGGTGGTATTTTTACCTGACGTTTCGTCTACCGCTGCCACATCGCCTTTAAGAATGTCTACCGCAGTTGTAGACGAAACGTCAGGTAGAAATACCACCGGACCACGGCCTACAAGCCCGGAAACCATGAAGACTTGGAACATATCTACAATAGTTTTACAATCAAATTAAATAAGGATTTCCTGCCCAACTTGGAATAGGTACCAGTGCTAGGGCAGGAGATCAAAATATTGTGTTCGGACGTTGTTTTTTGTTTTTGTTTTTTTTTATGGTGAGTGTGCTTGTGTCGAATTTGTATTTTATAGTGTGTGTATATGTGCGTATCTGAGCGTATGAGTGTGCGACCAGTGTCGGAAAGATATTAGATGACAACATTATAATATTTTTACACTTCTATTTTTTGTTAATATATTATTTAACTAAGCGAAGGAAAGAATTAGCAAAAAAAATGGTTATTTTATTGACGGATATAATTTTTTTAATAAAATCGGAATTTGGAATTTTACTGTGATATAATGTAGACATTTTCTCACTTCTAAAAAGCAACTAAACATAATAAGGGTTTTTTTGGTATATATGTTCTTTCCTGAATTTTATTACATATTCAGTTTATCAATAATTTCTATTTATCAAATTTCAGAGAAATTGTTAAATAAAGATTAACTCTTTATGCTTCTTTGTCAATAATATTAACAGAATATTAAAATCTATTCTCCTTTAATTCGCTCCAATATAGAATATATTTTCCTTATAAGCAGTAAAGATTTATAATTGATCAAAAGCCTATTACAATTTAATCCCAGACAAATTAAACTTCTAAGAAATATTATTACCATACAACAAAGTAACCACTAATTATACCTATTTCCTGTTTCATCGCATGTGTTCGCAAATATTTTCAGAATAATTTTGATCAATTTTAGGGCGTAAATCATTACGCTCGCGCTGTATAGCTGCCACAAATAAATAATTTATAAACAAATTCTTAAAAAGTCTACGTCATATTATACAATAATTGGATCAGAATCATTTTTACAAGCTTTTATTAACTTCCCATTGGAAGTTATTGTAATGGGTCCGAAAATCGAAATCAAAAAGGAAAAAAAAATTTTATGTTTCAAGGTCACTACACTATTTTTACACTACTTTTAGAAAGATGTCTGTGTGTGTGTGTGTGTGTGTGTGTGTGTGTGTGTGTGTGTGTGTGTACGTATGTACGTACATACGTACGTACGTACGTACGTATGTATGTGTCAATTTCTTTCTAAGACGAAATCTCGAGAACGAAAAATGATATCGACTACGTTGGGGTTCCAATCGACGCGTATTAACGTAAATATGATCTGAAAGGAATTTTTTTAAAATCGGTTCAGCCGTTCTTTTTTCTTAACCAAATAACCTCCAAAAAAGTAGATTTTACACAATATCTCGCGAATAAAAAATTATATCGACTTCGTAAGGGTGTCAATCGAGGCGTGCTAACGTCATTTTGATCCGACATAAATTTTATAAAAATCGGTTCAGCCGTTTTTTTTTTTTTTTTTTTTTTTAATTATTGATGTTTTAATGATTAAAATGATTACTTTTCTGTGTAATATCTAATTTAATTATTATTTTATTATTATTAAATATTTATCAAACTCAAGGGTCGCACTTTAGTCCTAATAAACGACCCACCTCACGGCTTGTTTAACTTGCAATGTATATTAGTTTGTGTTTGTTGTGTGTTTGTTTAGGTTAAATCTTGCAAGTCAATGTTGAACGACTTCCACGTACCCGATCGATTTGAAATTTTGTACACATATGGATTTCCGATGACAATACATGAATAAATCATTTTTAGAATTAAATTCAACCCCTTAGAGATTCAAACGAGGGTGTAGGGTTTTTTTTGACTAATCAACGCCCAGGCCAAATCGCTGAAGCTATAAACTTGAAATTTAGACAGTAGATTCTTTTTCTGACGTAAGTATACAATAAGAAGGGATTTCTCGAAATTCAGCCCTGAGGGATATCAAAAGGGGGTAAAATTTTGAAAGACTAAAATGAACAAAATAAAATATTAGTAAAAAAAAACTTTTTAGAGACAAGCTTTTATTGAAATGTACTAAAAAGAAAAAAATAATATTTAACAAGCCGTGAGGTGGGTCGTTTATTAGGACTAAAGTGCGACCCTTGAGGTCCACACGATGAACTTCCCAGTTTGATAAATATTTAATAATAATAATTAAATTATGTATTACACAGAAAAGTAATCATTTTAATCATTAAAACATAATTATTATTTATTTTTATCAATAATTAAAAAAAAAAAAAAACGGCTGAACCGATTTTTATAAAATTTATGTCGGATTAAAATGACGTTAACACGCCTCGATTGACACCCTTACGAAGTCGATATGATTTTTTATTCGCGAGATATTGTATAAAATCTACTTTTTTGGAGGTTATTTGGTTAAAAAAAAAGAACGGCTGAACCGATTTTGAAAAAATTTCTTTCAGATCATATTTACGTTAATACGCGTCGATTGGCACCCCAACGTAGTCGATATCATTTTTCATTCTCGAGATTTCGTCTTAGAAAGAAATGGACACATACGTACGTACGTACGTACGTACACACACACACACACATACACACACACAGACATCTTTCTAAAAGTAGTGTAAAAATAGTGTAGTGACCTTGAAATATAAAAATTTTTTTTCCTTTTTGATTTCGATTTTCGGACCCATTACAAAAACTTCCAATGGGAAGTTAATAATTTTGGTTCATAAATTATTATAAAAGCGGGGATTGCGACTAATAAACTATCATAGAGATTACAACCCCCGCTTTTATAATAATTATGAACCAAAATTATTAAATATTATTTTTTTCCTTTTTAGTACATTTCAATAAAAGCTTGTCTCAAAAAGTTTTTTTTTTACTAATATTAACTTCCCATTGGAAGTTATTGTAATGGGTCCGAAAATCGAAATCAAAATGTATAACAATTTTTTATGTTTCAAGGTCACTACACTATTTTTACACTATTTTTAGAAAGATGTCTGTGTGTGTGTGTGTGTGTGTACGTACGTACGTACGTACCGAGAATGAAAAGTGATATCGACTACGTTAGGGTGCCAATCGACGCGTATTAACGTAAATATGATCTGAAAGAAATTTTTTCAAAATCGGTTCAGCCGTTTTTTTTTTCTTAACTAAATAGACTTCAAAAAAGTAGATTTTACACAATATCTCGCGAATAAAAAATTATATCGACTTCGTAAGGGTGTCAATCGAGGCGTGTTAACGTCATTTTGATCCGAAATAAATTTTATAAAAATCGTTTCAGCCTTTTTTTTTTAATTATTATTAAAAATAAATAATAATTATGTTTTAATGATTAAAATGATTACTTTTCTGTGTAATATCTAATTTAATTATTATTATTAAATATTTATCAAACTGGGAAGTTCGTCGTGTGGACCTCAAGGGTCGCACTTTAGTCCTAATAAACGGCCCACCTCACGGCTTGTTTTATATTAAATTCGTCTCTCTAATTTGACTTGTACCAGACTAGAAGAACGAATTTAATAAAATAAAAATCGTACAATGAGCCTTTACATTAAATTAAGTATGAGAAATGTATGCTTATAACGAAAATAAAAGAGTTTTTATATGCATTGATCGTTTCAAATACATCTTTTTCTTTGAATACTTTTAGTTATTTATAATTAGATGGGAATTATTTTTTAATTATTAAAACGCATAGCCAAATCTACCGTCGTCATCGAAATGAATGTTGAATTAAATTGTATGTAGCTAATTTTCTATTCAGCGTACTTAGTTAAGAGAATAATACGACAGAGTCATTTGTAAAGAGCGCCCCGCATCACAAAAGTACAATCAGTAGGAATGGAAAACGGAAATGTAACGGGGAGTGGTGCGGTGTCGGTATGTACTAAATGTGATTATTTAACACGCTTATTATAATAGTTCTACTTTAGACTAACGAATCAAGTTTTCGTCGGGCGAACGGTAATGCGCAAAGTTTAGAGCGAGAAGAGAGAGGTTCGGTTCTCAAACACTTCCACCATTCCACCATCATCGTCACCGTCTTACATTCCACTTCGTTACCCGCCCTTGCTCTGTGTCTATACGTGACTGTATACAATATGACTTACAAGTCGACATTCCATAGCGTTATCCATGTTATTTTTTTAAAACCATCAACTAACAAGGTGAACTATAGCCCTAGCTAGCCCTTCAGGGGAGACATTTGGATGTAGTTATTATCGCTATTGCATTCCAATGTTCTTTGGGAATTAGCGCTCCCAGGGACCCGAGCTCGTATCAGTCGGTTTGTTTATGCCGGCTGATGGATTCTTATACACAAATGGATTATTTGTTGTGTTGAAGACGCTAATGACCTGAGTTGTCGACGCGTCGATATTATTCTTTGTTCTCGAGATATGCGAGACGAAAAAAGTTCACGAACGTACGTACGAATGCACACACAGACATCTCTCTAAAAACGATGGATTCGATTATTCGAACTCTAGGGACCTTGAAACGTGGAGATACGTCAGATTTTTTTATTTGCAAAATCGGATCCATTACAACAACTTCCAATGTGAAGTTAAAAATATCTACTAGGTAGGTATACTGTGGCAAAAACAATAATATTAAATGTAAGATGGATTTTAAGTACCCATAATTAAACCTTCAGTTTGTGGCCCGGAAGATAAATCTTCGAATCCCATAATAATTGACAAGACGTGTGTTACTCTAATGGCCCTCAAACGTGAATATTGACTCCTTGGGAGTCAAATGACTCGTATCAGGATTGTTCAGGTGTCTAGAATAGCTATCGAGGTCCTTCGTAGCCTGCAAGCAGTGGGCTATTTTTTTTCTGCTCCATCAAGGCTTAAGTTTAAGGATAGTCTTATTTATTGTAGATTTTTTTTTGGCGGAGGAGGAAATCCACTTCCGGACACCTCGGGATGAAACCCTTGGTAGTGTGGGACTCGAGTCGTAACTCCATACCCACTAAAACCCCCTCATTCACGCTCCTTGTATCCCTCCCGCGGCATTGACGCCAGTCATTCCTTCGTGGGAGGGAGAGTTTCGGTTCAAGGCCGTACTATAATCACGATGGGTTGCCACACCCTACGTGTTGCGAGGTTCGCATCACCTTATTCTCTTTCTTCTTCTTCCTTCAATCCTTGCATGATTTCCACCGCAAATGCACTTGGAGTTCCAATCTTCTCTGGATCGCAACATGGTTGTGACATAATTGTCAACACTTAGTGTTGTCCCCATGCTCCTCTCTAGTTTCTCCCGACGTTGCGTAAAGCGTATGCACACTATTAGCACATGCTCCGCAGTTTTCTCTTCTTTGAGGCACACTGGACATTCTGCGCTCGCCTCTAACCCAAATCTATGCAGGTACTGCCTGAACCCACCATGTATTTATTATAGATTATAGACGCGTCAACAACTTAGGTCATTTGCGTCTTAATTACATCAAATAACATATCACTTAAAGCTAAATGATATCACAAAACATCCATGAGCCAGAATGCTGTCCTCTGTATAAAGGTAGTGTTGTGAATAAATACGCCCTGTATATAAATACATCCTATAGACATAAGAACACCCACACACATACATTATAATGTATGTTTGTATAAAGAGTACGCGCATCCACAGACGAACCTCGCAACCCTAACAAACACTACTACTGCAGCATGCTCATTCACAAAATGAATGATTGCTAATAGGATATTTCGTAGCAAAGGTAATTTCTCTAAAATAACGACAAGGATAACCTCCAGGAAGTGCGGACTAAATGGATAATAGAATATTGCTGAACAGTTGTTATTATTAACCGACTTCAAGAAAAACAGAGATTATCAATTCGATTTGTACCTGTTACTGTTAAGGTCTTGCCTGTTATTTTAGGTAATGAAATTTTATGTGATTGGTAGGTCGGATTTTTTAGTCCAATTTTGGAAATTTTCTTTGTTGCATAATTTGCTTCTTGGTTGAACCCACTTCCCAGGGCTGCACGAGCATAGCCGCGAACCAGATTAAATTCTGAAAAAACAGCAGTTATAATATATAAATAAATATGAAAAAAAAGAAAAAATTTCATGGAAAACATATAAAATAATACATATGAAAAAAAGAAAAAATTCACGGAGCCTACTGAGTTCGAACCAACGACCTTGTGTATACGAAGCACACACGCTACTTGTATCGCTATCGAAAGCTAATTGACGCAGTGCTGTTTTTATGATATTGTTACAAAACTGTTTTCTGAGTTGGCGGAATAAATATTTATTTACAATAATTATAAATACAATAATAATGAATGCAACAACGAAAAGTCAGTTCTAACAATTAACACAAGTAAACAATAACTAAACAGTAATTAACACTTAACTATATACAATTAACTATATACCAGAACTATTTATTTCTAGTTATTTATGTTTCAAATATTTATATTCACTGTATTTATATCAGACGCACTATTTGTCGCTCAGTATTCTCCATTGACTGCGTATTCGACATTACACTGACTGCTGTTTATATATGCTGCGTGCCGCTTTCTCTAGAACTTTCGCGCAGGTACTAGTTGTTACAGTAAGCAGACCCCGTTTCTCAGAACTCTTGCCTGCCGTTTATATACAGGGTGATCCGTAACAATACAATATATGATGTACCAACGCATCTTATAATATTACGCCATTAAAACAATCGTTTGAACTCATTACTATTTTATTCATTGTCAGTTCAATATTTTTACCTTTAATCCCGGTTTTACTAGACTCAAAATAAGCCGCGTATTAAAAAAGTAAGCCTAATAATAAGCCGTTGAAATCGATGTGGTTTCCCTGAAAATGGAATTTAAGCTGCTTAATTAACTAATGCATCATTTATATTTGGTTGTTCAGCACGTTTTTTTAAAGAATGGCTTGTGTGAGGGTGAGTTGAAAAGCAGCATTTTATGCTGAACTCGTTTAACCCTTTTGATCTTGTTTTTTTGGTCAATAAATTATTTTTATTATTATTATTATTATTATTATTATAATACTAATTTTCAAAATACAACAGAATAATTTAAAAAAAAATACTAAAAATGTTTATGAAGTCACACTACTACACGAATTATTACGAAAAAACCTCTAGGCCTGACACTAGTCGTTGGGACGTTGCTGTTTATATAACGTTATCGTCCGTTTTTTACAAATCCTCAATTCGAGTTTCTGCTCTGAAAATTGATAAAAGTAGCAAATAAAATTTTAGTTTATTTTTAAAAATATTTACATATAAATCCAAAGTATGCACTCATGCAAGACCCACATTACACTGGTAGTTGGTAGTTTAAAAAAAGCATGTAAAATAATAAATATCATTAAAAACTCGATATCTTTGATGACTCCATGATGTATCGAAATACGATGGTAGAAACAGGGAAAATTACTTAGGATTACAAAGGATGTGTTTGTGAGATCTACGTATTATTATCAATTAAACAAATACAATATAACAAAATAAAGAGACATTTTGAACTTCTTTTTATTAAAGTCCGTTAAAAGTTGATTTATTTTAGTTAAAGTTGTGTCTCTATTTGTCAACCTATTATTATTATAACAGAATTAGTTTCGCCAGTCCTGTACAAAAGTGAGAAATAACGCTTTACTGCGGAATCATTGCTTTTCTGAGACTTGGAACATTTGAGTGATTGCGGTGTTGATGAAGGCAGGAGTTAGGGTTAGCAGTTTGTGCCAATAAACACACTGGCGTTCGTTATCAGCTAACTTGAAAAACTCTTATTTTTTATGTCAATAGAATTCAAACTTCCATATATTCAATTATATTAAATATATTATTATCTTTTTTCTATTTCAACTTTTGTGAAAGTGCTTGAAAGGCGAAAGCTATAGCTATTTTATGGATAAAAAAACCTTTTTTAAAATTTTGTGCGATCAATAGAGGTAGGTATGTGTATTCAGTTTATATATTATGTAAATGCAAGTTCTTAATTGTATAACAACAAATACTAATAAAAACAATACTAATCATTAAAAAATTTAAAAAAATGTTTAAATATAAAATAAATAGATAACAACAGAAACTGCGTTACATATTCTTAAATATTTTAAGCTACAATAATTATTAATTAATTCAACAATGAATTTTTAATCCACAAGGCATCCACTAGGTAGTGAATAGTATTTCTTATTGCTGACTGATATGTTAAGAAATACTATTCACTACCTAGTGGATGCCTTGTGGATTAAAAATTCATTGTTGAATTAATTAATAATTACCTAACTCATATATTGTGATTTATTTTAAGCTACGTTGGTTGTCTGTAAGTAATTTTATAACATATTTATATGGTCCTTACTTTAAATAGATGCAATTAATAGTTTCTCTCAAAAGACAATATCATTAATTTATTTTTTTAAGAATTCATTTAAGTCATTTTAATCCTAACGTCAGACTCTTATGCTGGATTGCAGAAAGCATTGTCAAAAAATCTGATTTAACAATGAACTTAGATTGTAACCACACACATTACTTCAAACCGATCTTGCTAAAAAAATAATTGATCGATTGAAACGATATTTTTTACTTCCCACCTCTACTATGGTAGGGAAGTACCTAATGAATTGAGTCCGAAAAAAATATTTCGAGAATTTAACAGATTTTCACGTTTTGAGACCCTAGCAATCGTTTAAGATCATTTTCCGACTGATGTCTGTCTGTATGTGTGTGTGTGGTCAATTTTTCGCCTTCGATATCGTAAAAACGGAACAAAATACGGCCATGCCGATTATTCTATTGTGTTTATCAGCCTTTAACTTAGGTCTGATTAGATTTTGAGTCATATCGGTTCAGTGGATCCTGAGATATTAAAAAAAACGTTCTCAATGTCACGTATTAACATAGGTAAAAAAAAATATAAATTAATTCTAGATGTTATAATATGAAAAAAATGTAAATATTGTACGTAAATCAAGGTAACCATGATTTTTTCTATATTAAGCTAGCCATCAGTAGATCACCAAACAAAAAAGAGGGCCATGCTTTTTTTCAAAGAATAAAAAAAGAGTGTTTATTTTTTGCAAATATTTACTAGGTGGGAAGTATTATAGGACTGGTCATCAGTCGAATTTTTTAAACTGGGTACAAACGTATTTTACATAGTTTTTTGTATAATTTTCACGTCTTCGAAACAACATTTTTCTACGCATTTTGATCAAAATTTAGCTTGAAAATCGATCTTTTTCTATGTAAATCAATCAATTGTTTTTGGGTGAGTATAATCTAATGTTCTACATGACAGAGAGTTTCACAACGACATTAGACTGCTCTTGCATGTATAAAAACTGTAATTACATCATCACAGTCTAAGGCCATTGTGAAATCAAATTTTTTGACAATGCTTTCTGCAACCTAGCATAGTGTTAATAATTTCTGAATATTACAAATCAATTTAAGGGCACTCAATATAAATATATGCCAAATTTAAACTCTCAAGTTCATCCAGAAATGGATTAGAATTTTCAAAAAAACAAACTTTTCTCTTTTTGAAAGATTCCCTACCTAGATAGTAACAAATAATGCTATTATTGTCTTTTTGAAAATAACACATGACTATGTTTCTAATCAAACTTTTACGAAAATGCTTGCAGCCTGTAGGTTTTTATGTATAATAAATAAATCAAAAAGCTGAACTAGACGAGAAACTTTGATCGTTTTTATTTTCCCTGTTACATCATTTTCTGATTCATTTATCATATGTACGTCTGTCTTACAATATTTCCCATCTACTTTTCTTTAAGTTTGTTTCTTGAACACAAAATGTCGAAATGAAGAAAAATGCTCAGCAAACTTTTGTGCAGTAATTATTAAACTTTTTTTTTATTTCAGACAAAACTACAAAAATGTTTTTTTTATCTCACAAATATCATCACAAACCGTAACTATATTATTATATACTTATCTCCTACCCTGGAACTGGTTTTGCCAAGTTGGGTAGGAAAACTTACCTTAAAGTAAATAAATAAATAAAATGATGATTAAAAAAAACTTGATATTTTAGTAGGAAGGAAAATCGGCTTGAAAAAGTATAGGTTACAGTGGAAATAGATATATATTATTATATTGGATGTAATAATAATTAAATATTAATGTTAAAGTAAAATTAAGTATAAGACGCAAGCCGCAGGCGAAAGTGTCAACACACCGAGCATCTTATCTTAATATTTGTACTACATAGATGTATAAATTACTATAGTATAGACGTATAGTTCAAATAACAAAATGTTAAAAAGAAAATAAAACGAACTTAACTTAAGAGTTAGAAATTTATATAATAAATTTAAAAATAGGTATACATGAAGTGTCCTTGAAATAGAACTAGCTTTTTCCCGCGACTTCGTCCGAGTGAATAGAATGTGAATTGCTGATTGGATATTAATCGCAAAAAATGATTATACCTCTGAAACTGCTGCAATGATTTCAAAAAAGTTTTCACTTTCAATTAGCGTTTAAATTAAGTATTTCGCTGACAATTTTAAGAAAATATGTTGAAAATTCTAGTTTATAAATATTGGTGTAAAAATAGCATTTGTCTGTGTTTATAGGCTATCGACTTATGTCATATATACAGGGTGAGTTCGACCACCCGTATCAGTCGTTTTTGTCGAAAACGGTTAGTCGTAGAGAGTTGTGTCAAAAATTTGTATTATAAAAGCCCTAATAAAGAATCGAATGGTGATAATTTTTTTTTCCGGGAGGGTCGGCTTCCCTATTAGTTTGCTCCAGAATGTCCAGAACTCCGGAATTATAAATGTAACGATAGGTCGAAAGTGGTATTGTTGAAAAGATCTTTAAAAAATTAGCAAGTTTTGTACGGGTTTTGTTTTTATTACTGCCACCCTTGTTAAGTAATATTTGTTTGAAATTACTAAATTAAAATGTCATAATAACGAACTTTTTAAAAGTCCGCATTTAAAATCTAGATACCTATCTATCGATCATTAAACACTGAAGAAGTACACTCACAGTATAACCAGAAGAGCTTAGTAGTACGAATTAAAGAGTAAAGGGAAGACAGTTTGAATACTTGTGACAATGTCTAAGGTTGCTAGATTTTTAATGCTGACTTCGATCGGTATTATGAAATTTTGATTTAATAATTTCAAACGATTGTTACTTAACAGGGGTGGCAGTAATTAAATAATTTGTCCTACAAAACTTGAATATTTTTTATAGAGCTTTTCAACAGCACCACTTTCAACCTATTGTGCTTTCTAAAATTCCGGAGTTTTGAACATATAATAATTGATATTTATACTTATAGAAATTTACAGGGGTGGTAGTAATAAAAAAAAATTTCCTACAAAACTTGCTTATTTTTTAAAAATCTTTTCAACAATACCACTTTCGACCTATCGTTACATTTATAATTCCGGAGTTCTGGACATTCTGGAGCAAACTAATAGGGAAGCAGACCTTCCCGGAAAAAAAATTATCACCATTCGATTATTAGGGCTTTTATAATACAAATTTTTGACACAACTCTCTACAACTAACCGTTTCCGAAATAAACGACTGATACGGGTGGTCGAACTCACCCTGTATATCATAATATCAATGTCATTACATTGTCTCACTTATATATCTATTATCTATTAAAAGCTAGAAGACTTCGTTTAGACCATTTAGATACGGAATCCCAAAAATGACTTATAATTGAAATAATAAGTGTGTTGGCTTTTTAAGCTTCGAAAATACCTGTTTTATTAAAGTGAGTAGAATTAAAATATATTATAATTACAAAAAATTTAAAAACAGAACTATGAATTTCCAGTCAAATTAAAATTCGGCATGTCCATTATATTTGTATTTTAAACTTTAAATAAACCAAACAAAATTACGGATTAAAAAGCGAGAACACTAGATTAACAAATTTACTTTTTATGTATGCATATATGAAACGTACTACATTCTCTTTCCCGGAAAAGAGCTTCAGGCAAAATGTAAAAGTTCAAAAATTTCCTGATATTTAAACTTTTACTTTGACCTTTATTTTTATAAATAAAGGATGTTCACATAACAATCGATTGATTACTGAATAATAGTCTAAAATTAAAAAAAAATGCGATCTTTATAGTCGACAAAATATTAAACATTTATATTTTTGGGGAATGTATTCAGAGTGATCGAGGAGTGAATTAATAAATTTAGTACTATAGCTTTAAAACAAAAACATATTGTTTGTCCTAAGATTGGGGCTTGAGAATGGCCGAGCGTGTAGCAATGCTGTTGTTTACATGGCGTTGCTATGGTTCCTCTATTACAAGTTCCCGGATTCTAACCCGAGAGCTGGTAAATGTGTTAATTGGATTTTCAATTTATTATTAAAAAATAATAATAATGAATTGAAAATATGAATTGGTGCTAGGCCCAAATAACCTTAGCTGTTGGTGGTCTTTAAAAAACACACACAAATTCTAAGATTAAACACTGCTATCAGAATATTATGATATATTATACAGGGTGGCAGTGAAATATCTCGTAAACGGTACAAACCATAAAAAAATGTTTTATACAAAAGTTAGAGAGTGTCAAGGGGGATAGAAGACTGTGATATCAGATTTAACATAGGTGGTGCTGCGAAGGTCAGCTTTGATTTTTTAATTGCAACAGTGCATTTTAACTATTGTTAAAAATGAAAAGCAGTGAACCATGCAAGTGCAAATAAACGCGTAATAAAATAAATACAAAAAGAAGTTACGCGACGAAACCGAGGTGCATATCTAATCAATTATTTACTAATTATTAACATTTTCGTGTATTCAATTCTCAATCAGCCCCGTTTATAGCTACTTGAAATAGGTTTTGGTTTTCAATAAGCAATTACAAGACTTCTAAGATCTTCGAAATTGACACAAGATATTAGATAGCTATTATAGGGACAATAAAGTATCATATTTACGTTAACAAGAAATGACGATGGTGAACATCAGGTGATTACCATACGAACCAATTTATAAAAAATTTCGATTTGCATATCATGTAACTCCAGGGGTCTAGAGTGACAGTGGTAACGACAATGATGTAACTGTTGTGGCTTAAAATATAAAGTGTATACTGTATCTATATAGAACCTGACTGTAGTGCTCTAGTGGTGATACCATAGTGAATACCGCATAAACCAATTTACAAGAGCCTTTACTTGCGTATATATGTATGTATGTATATTAGTTGTATTATATTATAGTCAGTACATCCTTAAAGCAGGCTTCGATTGCATTCATGACGTGCAATAAAGGGGTGTGTGTTTTCCCTTCAAAAAAAGATTTTTAGATAAGTATAATTTTTGAAGTGTCACTTCTTACACGAGTCGGGTCCGTTTTAACTTTTGCGTTAAATATTTAACGCGTTTAACGTTTCCGTCAAATATTTAACGCTATAACGATGTTAACTGAATTTTACCCCCTTTCACGACCTATAAAACTTTTTGCGACGGTGTTATCGAAGGAGACTTTTGAGGTTTAGTGTAAAACATAAAAATAAAGGTTCACACAAATATCCAGCTTGTTAATAGTTTTTTATGGCCAATTAATTTTTGCTCACACTGTCACACATAAAGTTAAAAAACATATTTTCACAACGCTTCTATTGAAATTTCGATTTTCGTTACCTGTTTAGCAGGTTGAAACTGAGAGTTTCAACCCTAGGGTTGAAACTTTTTAGTTGTCGGTTTTCTCTGTTTTTAACGTAGTTAAGAGAGAAATAGAGCGATTGAGGCGCGCCAAATTCAATTCGATTGAAAAAATCAAAATATACATAACACATAAATTTCACATGGATCTGACAGATCTAATATTTTTGCGGCTTTTTGCGCGCCCAAATTGCAAGTACCTCAAATCGAATTATTAATAGAATTGTTGTGAAAAATCATATGCATTACTCGGAATGAAACACAGCGAATGCAACGCGTGTGATTTCCACTTCACACTAGTTTCAAACGCTGTGTTTCGTCCCTTGTAATTCAATATAGGTACCTATATTTCCTTCTAATTAGTCTGACTTCGATCTGAATAACAATTTAACAAATAATAATCATTGTTATGTAATTAAATTACAATGGAAATGAAATAATAATATATCAACATAAATTAGGAGCATAATTTCAAAAACAGTTTTATCCATGTGAACTAAATTTGCGTAATTTGCAAAAAAACATTATCAAAAGATTATTAAATTACATATTTTTTCATAGATTAATTTCCTGAAATTGCATATTTTAATAATTTCTTGATGCACGATCTTATGGCTAGAAAAGGTATTGATTTCCTTTTTTATTCGTTTAATCTTTACCATTTGGATGTCCGGCACATGTAATTAATTCTTTAAGGCAAAGGTGAGGTTTTATAATAAAAAATCCGTACAATTTTGTGAATTTCACATGGTTAAAACATATTTTACAAGCTTTTATTTAACTTCACTTGTATGTGTGTATGTATGTCCTGGAATTTTGTAATCAATATTTCACCCACTTCCACTGAAGCTATCGGGCTGAAATTTGGCACACACGTTTGGTTCTCGTGACAATGCACGATGACTTAAATGCCGCCATTTTTAATCCAATATGGCGGACGTTACAAAATGGCGATTTATCATTTCCACAGCAACCCCTATATGAAAGGGCTTAATGAGCGAACATTTTGGGGGAAATTTAAGGGCATGCTGGGTGTCAAAGGGGGGTAAAATTTTGAAAGACTAAAATGAACAAAATAAATATTAGTAAAAAAAAACTTTTTAGAGACAAGCTTTTATTTAAATGCACAAATAAGGAAAAATAATTTTTAATAATTTAGGTTCATAATAAATTATAAAAGCGTGGGTCGTGAACTCTATGATAGTTAGTCACGACCAACGCTTTTATAATTATGAACCGAGTTATGAACCTAAATTATTAAAAATTATTTTTTCCTTTTTAGTGCATTTAAATAAAAGCTTGTCTCCAAAAAGTTTTTTTTTACTAATATTTATTTTGTAAATTAAGCTCCTCGTAAAATTGTACATAATACGACCATATCTACGTCACAACAGTTACGTCCATTGATTTAAACCGGAAAACTGTTACAGTGTTACACCCAGTCGTGTTGTGGTTGCAAACGTATTGATCCCTGTACCTGTATGTGTGTGTCGTTGTATGTGCTGGAGATAGCTGAATATAGTCTAATCAAATATCAATTCAGAATTGTTTCTGATCTTTACAAGTTTTTGTCTGAGCAAATTTGATCTTGTATTGATTTTAGCTAGCATGATTTCAATTAAATAGATTGCCTGATCAGTAAACAACAGTCAATTGAAAAATTCTTCTGAGCTTTATAAGCTTTGACGTAGGACTACATCTAGATCCGCGAGGGTATACTCATGCAACGATTTTTTGGATATAGACAAAATAGCCAGAACTTTGTAAAAAACAATAATATAACGTTTTTTAAGTGTCATTTAATATACAACTAGTGTACCCGTGAAAAACTTTTTTGCGACGACTTAACACTGTCGTCAAAGAACAATGGTTTAGTAAAGGCTATCGCCAAAAAAAAATGTTTGCCAACACAAACCTTTTTTATATGTAATATGAATCACTTTATTAAGAAAACAATAAGAAATATATATTTCAAGCTTTCTCAATATCATTGTGTATACGAACGCGTGAGTAAAACACATAACCTAGCTTTTAACGATATGTTTTTAATATAATTTTTGATAAATATTTTTGATTCAAACATAACTTTAAAGTGTACGTAAAATAGTAGTTTTTTAGAAGCTATAGAACGTATCTATCAGTGTAATACTTACGTACGAATGATCTTCAGAAAAAAATCGATGAGTTTGTCGGTATTTGAGAAACTAAGTACTATATTTAAAAGAGAAAAAAAATTTGCACGTACATATACATCTTTATTGTTTAATTTTAAATACTTTTGGAAATTTTGTCAATATAACCCTATTAAAATCTGGGATTAAATTAAAATGTACAACTGTCAAGATGTTTCATTGTTTATTGTTTGCATAGCCTATCCACGACATGCGTACATATTTGCATTTCTCTCACACTCATGTATCGTGAACGCCAGCAAAAAAAAAATAGCGATAACATATCTGTGGACTAAAGGCCTCAGTTTAAAAAAAAAATTATGTCAATCGGTTGAGCAGGGGTTGCTGGCGGATTGTCTAGAGAAATAGGGCTTGTGTTTTAAATATATAGATTTTGAAAAACATCGAAGAAATTTATACATCGAAGGATTTTTTTAAAAAGATGTCCTACGGAAAAAAACTGCCGTACAACCACATCTGAACCCAACCGATTTTTTAAGCGAATTTGATCACGCATCGTATATAAACCATAACAAATAAACAAGGGATCCCCACCAGGGGGGAAATTGGAATGTGGTTGCTATCGCAAATTGTATTCCAATGTTCTTTGGGAATTAGCGCTCCCAGGGACCCGAGCTCGTGCCAGTCGGTTTATTTATGCCGGCTGGTGGATTCTAATACACAAATGGATTATTTGTTGGGTTGAAGACGCTAATGACCTGAGTTGTCGACGCGTCTATAATCTACAATAAATAGAACCGTGGCTGCCAATTTACTGGATGTGTTGTTCCATACATAATTCCCAAATGTCTACATTATAAATCAATATTTCAATACTTTGCTACAGAAAACCATGTTTTATTTAAAATTCAAATCTTGCGCTCTTATTGTAACACTTTTTATGTATGGAATAAAGTTGTAAGTCATTTTGTTTTCCATATGCACATTATATTTGTATACAATATGTACACTGTGTAATGCATATGTAGGGCAGAAGTTATGTAATGGATCTATTTTGTATACAAACACGTACAGAATGAATGTAGGTACGGACTGCTATCATGCTACTCACGTCAATGTCTGCTACGTGCAGGCTAGTGAAAACTTTATAAACCGAAAATAACTGCCAACGGCTGCAATGAAACGCTCAAGTTACTATATTCATAGTGTAAAGCATAACACAATAATGGCTAATTGAAAACGTTAGCAAAGATGGCTTTCGAGCCAATATAACTACGATCACAGTACAGATTACGATTGGTAAGCTGGTAGCTAATAAAATTGTTATATTATTTTTATTCATAAAATGAAATAGGTACTTATAAGATAGCAAAACATATATTCAGTTATTATTTCTGTAGATCAAAACTAAGATTTCAGTTAGACGGCTAAAGTATGAATGTAATATTCTTATATTTATTTTTGAAATTTTCCCCATCGTCATCTATGTTATGAATAATTACGATCTTTAAGGGTAGGTACAGCAAAAGTAGTCAGATAACAAAAAAACAAACAGTTTAGTATAGTCAACAGATACCCACCTATAGTTATCACGTGAACAGCAAATGTTTGGCTAATACGATCTGATTGGTTGTTCTGCTGTGTTGAGTTTCAATCGACCAATCAGATGCTATCAGATTCTGATCACGCAATTTTATTGCTACATGGGTTCATGGGATAGAGTATTGTAGCAAACCCCAAGATGTTACGCCACTGCCTCCAATAGAAACCACGAGAAAGAAAGGTCACAGTAGTAAAGCGTGGAATGGTATCGAAAATTCTAGACAACGCTAGAGCCAACGAGAACGTACTAGGCTGGGCCGCGTAGCGTACATAAACAAGCCGGTACGAGTGAAGAACTCAGTCAACGGTGTCACACAATCGGTAATCAGTGAATAGTGAGTCTGCCATCAAACGGATCGGTGATATAAATATTGATCAGTCAACGGGAATCAGTCAGTGTGGATTGTACTGTGACAGTGTTGAACAGCGAAATAAATCTGATATAAACACAGTGACATAAATAATTACAAATAAATAATCCTTGTATATATAGTTATTTGTTAAGTGTTATTTAAGTGGCTCGTTTAGTTCAATAATTACCGTTTAAGTTTTTTTATTGTTAGAATTGACTTTTCGTTGTTGCATTTATTGTTATTGTATTTTTAATTATTGCAAATAAATATTTATTTCGCCAACGCAGAAAACAGTTTTGTAACAGTATAGAGCCCTGCATTCGTGTCTTGCAAGCGTTGGCAGAGTCAAATGCCAACACTATAAAATCGATAGTACACATTAACAATCAATTAATTATATATATCGTTGTATAAAAGTAATATTTTTCAAACAGCTTGCGTTTTGTATTTACATAAACAGACATGCAGTGCGCCCAGTTTACATAAATGATCTGATTGCTTGTTGGGAATTAAATCCATAAGGTATTAACGTTATTTACTAATGCATGCGGTATTGTTGTTTATCTATATAGTAAGCTGCACATAATATATCTGTGTATACAGGGTGTGTGTGCGTGGGTGTGGGTGTGGGTGAGTGTGTGCGTATGTCTCTCTCACTCTGTGTCTGTAATTCGGTATGCTATATAAGGCTGAAAAAGAATAAAAAAATTCGACTGATGACCAGTCCTATACTTCCCACCTAGTAAATATTTGCAAAAAATAAACACTCTTTTTTTTTTTATTCTTTGACTAGGCCCAAATAACCTTAGCTGTTGGTGGTCTTTAAAACACAATTTAATTTTTATTCTTTGAAAAAAGCATGGCCCTCTTTTTTGTTTGGTGATCTTAACTTAATATAGCAAAAATCATGGTTACCTTGATTTACGTACAGTTTTTATTTTTTTTAGTAAAATATTTTTTTTCTCGAAAACTATACATTTTAGAGAAAAAAAATATTTACATTTTTTTCATATTATAACATCTAGAATTCATTTATATTTTTTTTTACCTATGTTAATACGTGACATTGAGGACGTTTTTTTGAATATCTCAGGATCCACTGAACCGATTTGACTCAAAATCTAATCAGATCTAAGTTAAAGGCTGATAAACACAATAGAACAATCGGCATGCCCGTATGTTGTTCCGTTCTTAAGATATCGAAGGCGAAAAATTGACCACATACACACATACACACACACACACATACACACACACATACACACACACACACACACATACAGACATCAGTCAGAAAATGATCTTAAACGATTACTAGGGTCTCAAAACGTGAAAATCTGTTAAAATCTCGAAATATTGTTTTCGGACTGAATCCATTACTTCCCTACCATAGTAGAGGTGGGAAGTAAAAATAGATACAACATATTTTCTTGTCGATACCTAATATTAAGACGTCTTATCCTTATTTTTTGAGTTTTTCAAGTTTCTTGCATAATATTAAGGACACTTAGGGCCATTTTTCACCAAGCCAGTCCAGTTTAGTCACTTCCAGTCAAGTCAAGTCAAGTCAAATCATGTTAGGATTCGCACTAAACACATCAATCTGTGACAGTATTGGCTGCAGATAAATAATGAATATTATACAATATACATGTTCAAGTTCTAATAATTTACGTCGACTACAAAGAATAAAAATTCGACTGATGACCAGTCCTATACTTCCCACCTAGTAAATATTTGCAAAAAATAAACACTCTTTTTTTTTTATTCTTTGACTAGGCCCAAATAACCTTAGCTGTTGGTGGTCTTTAAAACACAATTTAATTTTTATTCTTTGAAAAAAGCATGCCCCTCTTTTTTGTTTGGTGATCTACTGATGGCTAGCTTAATATAGCAAAAATCATGGTTACCTTGATTTACGTACAATTTTTATTTTTTTTCTCAAAAACTATACATTTTAGAGGAAAAAAATATTTACATTTTTTTCATATTATAATATCTAGAATTCATTTATATTTTTTTTTACCTATGTTAATACGTGACATTGAGAACGTTTTTTTGAATATCTCAGGATCCACTGAACCGATTTGACTCAAAATCTAATCAGATCTAAGTTAAAGGCTGATAAAAACAACAGAACAATCGGCATGCCCGTATGTTGTTCCGTTCTTAATATATCGAAGGCGAAAAATTGACCACATACACACACACCCACACACACATACAGACATCAGTCAGAAAATGATCTTAAACGATTGCTAGGGTCTCAAAACGTGAAATTTGTTAAAATCTCGAAATATTTTTTTCGGACTAAATCCATTACTTCCCTACCATAGTAGAGGTGGGAAGTAAAAATAATTATGCTTGGTGTAAATGGCCCTTGATGAGATTTTCACTGTTAAACTTAAAAATTTTAGAGAATCCGTAATTTATATTTTGTCATTTGAATCCCTTGAAATTATTTTTGGCGTTGAATGAGGAGAGCGTCGCGAAGGTTCTGCATTTCTAGGAAACTAAAAATAACATAATATACGAACTAAAATACGAATTAAAGTAGATAGGTAGCGATCTATGGAGGTAATCTAGATGTGAAATTTTGAAGAAAATCTTCTTGGCTTAAGGATCAAGATGTAAATTTAAAATAATATCGCCGTGTTTTTTGATCCTTAAGCCAAGAAGATTTCCTTCAAAATTTCACATTTATTTACTTATGTTGATGTTATAAATTCCAATTAGAATTTCGTTACTTTACCGACACCATATTAGTCGAATTTCGACCTCAGGCGATACTAGTAACAATAATTAATTAACAAGTATAACTATTTTATGTAAATGCAGTTTAAATCGGTTTATAAATGACGTAGTTCTGAGGTAACAAACATAAAAAAGAAGAAAAAAAAAGAAATAATGCAACCGAATTGAGAACCACTTCCTTTTTGAAATCGCTTAAAAATAAAACGGAGATAGTTGTGAGTTGTTATTAGTATGGACAGACTTTGTCTATACTTTTCAATATATAAAATTCAAGGATATGAATGATAATTTATAACTACGTGGAAAATTCGCGTGCTGCACAGGACTTTTAACCCTCCAGAGGTCGCGTATATCACATGATTCAGTTGTCCCTTTTCCGCTTCTGGTTACATTTTCGAAATGATGTATCCCCCATGGGAAAGATTATCCATCTCTGTTTTGTTTTCCATGTTTTTAACGTTCTAAATACTTTACGCAAACAGGTATTTCCAAAGATATTAACAGTTTTGGGAAGTTAATAAAACTTGTTTTTATAATAGTTGAAGTAAAGTTCGGTTGAGGATCAAATAATATACTTTACCAATTGGCCAACGTTTCGAAAAATTTATTTTCATCATCAGGGCCTATATAAACATGTATATATCAAAATTAGAACAATTTAATCATGTGCAAGTTATAATTGAAGAAAGAACTATATATTATACCTAACATTTTGTTTAACTTATAAAAACTAATAAATTATTTTAATAAATAAAATACACAAAAACTGGCTATAGCTACTCAACTTTATTTTTAAATAGGTACTACGTTTCGGTCTGTTATAAGAGACCCTTTTCAAGCAATAATGATCTATACAATGTTCAATCAAACTTATAAATAACATAAAGTCTTAAAATTATCAATTGAATTTATGCAATTTATTATTAAAATATATGTAATAGATTGGTGCTAGGCCCAAATAGCCCTAGCAGTTGGTGGCTTTGAAAACAAACAAACAAACAAACACAACAAACAACAACAACAAACAAAATTTTAATTCATTTCTTAACTGAGAATTTCTTTTTTAAATTTTCTCATATTTGTAATTGTATCAAATTTTTATTCAAAACTCTGAAGATAACAGGAAATTCTATCGAAAGGTTATTAGTGATTAAATACAAATTGATATTGCTGCTTCTTTTTGATCCTTATACCACAGAAGATATCGTCTTTCAAACCCAACTAATTTCTCTGACCATGGCAGTGTAGGTACAGTCACGGACTTAAAAAAGTTTACACCTGTATCATCTAGTTACCGGTTTTTTTAATTTTTGCATTTTGTAATTTGGCTTTTGATAGTAATGTATCAATTACTAAGGTTACATCCTAAAAATTCAATAAAAAATTATTATCAAAACACCTCAGTTGTTTACTATACAATCCAAATTACTCAATATTATTCAATTAAAACATAAAAAGATTTGATAATATTTGATACTAGCAAATTCCTTCCTCTAATCTTGCAATAATTCTTCTTTTTGTTCATCGTTTTAATAATTTCGAGGCATTTAAACGACAATTATTTCTTTTTATTTTTGACATTTACATTTACCAATTAAAAACTAAATTTGTTGCTAAGCTACTAACTTTTTGTGAACTTACACTGAAATAGTGATGGGCGATTACGAGATATTTTAGTCGATTGTCTCGATTGTTCAAACAACTCGATGACTCTCGATGGTTTTCACTTGGACTCGATTGTTGTTGTTTCATAGTTCACCGAGACCAAGTTGCATAGTGTTGAATCGTACAGACGATGTACACTGTCGAGAGCCACATAATATATAATCGTTCATCACTCAACAACTGTGGTCGAGTCGATGGATGGTCGATTGTGCAGTAATCGAGTGCTCTGAGACCGACTGAACAGTGTGAACGGTGAATCAACGATGAACGAGTAGCGTAAACGTCAGACTTCATTAATCGACTAGCATATAACCTTGAATCGCGATTATATGTATTCATTCGCTGGCAAAAAATCGACTTGAACAATCGAACATTTCGATTGTAAAATCAACTCCGAGTCGATTGTGGACTCGATTGTTATTATGAACGATTGCAATTGTTTCGATTGCAAAAACATCTTACAATCGCCCATCACTACTCTGACCATGGCAGTGTAGGTACCTACATGCTAATAACACGGACAGACCAGTGAAACAATTCTGAGTTATATTAGTTTTAAGACAGCACAGCTAGGTTTGTCATAGAATACACTGTACAGTTTAGGTGCAACATATTGTGAGCTAAATCACAGTAGATTAACTTGTTGAAAACTTGTGATCTCCGAGCAAATTTCTGAAGGATTAGAGAACGTCCTGGTGACAGCGTAGAACAAAATGATACAGAATGAGACTCGGACAGACTTAAACCTTAGATAGTACCGTGTAGGTGTATATATGCTCTTGTTTTCTTGTTTACGTAAGCATGTGACCTAAAGGGACCCACCACTGTCTGTCATGTGTCATGTCGTACACCGAAGTACAATAACGTAAAAATATTCTTTGGATAAAACTTAACTATATGTATATATTTAGTTTATCCTTTGTTTGTATTCTTGCCTTTCTTTCTTTTATAAAGATTTGATCTAAAGGAAAAATAATAAATGATACTGGAGGCATAATGGCAAAAGGTAACATCCCTGTTTTTTTTTTCATTACATAACTGTACGCGGAAAAAAATTCTTTCTTTCAGCTCAACTCAGCGTTTCATATTATTTTGAGAAATCTATGCAGTTTTACTTATCTGCAACTATTTCTTAAAAAAAAACTAAAAAACACGCTTTAATGAACTAAAAAGTAAAAAATAATTAATTTTATTGTAAAAAAGCGTGGGGTGGTATGAAAATATGATACAAAGCACCCCACGCTTTTTTACAATAAAATTAATTATTTTTTACTTTTTAGTTCATTAAAGCGTGTTTTTTAGTTTTTTTAAATTATAATTTATTTTTGCTTTTTAGTCCTGGAGATCCTAGTCAGGATAATGGGACAAGCTTATGAAATTATTGTATTGTCATCGGTCCTTGATAAGTGTGCAAAGTTTCAGTTCAATCTGAAGTTTTTTGCTTTTTTTTTAGTCCTGGAGATCCTGGTCAGGATAATGGGACAAACTTATTGAATTATTGTATTGTCATCGGTCCTTGATAAGTGTGCAAAGTTTCAATTCAATCTGAAGTTTTTTGCTTTTTTTTTTTAGTCCTCGAGATCCTGGTCAAGATAATGGAACAAACTTATTGAATTATTGTATTGTCGTCGGTCCTTGATAAGTGTGCAAAGTTTAAACTAAATCTGACCGTTCAAAGTTGGTCAAAATCAAGTTCAAAGAAGTCGGTTACAAACTGACAAGCAAGCAAGCAAATATACAGGTGAAGCTAATAAAAGCGTGTTAAAAAAGACTAGGTAATTTAAAAAAAAAATATTTTGGAGATGGGTTCGGAGAAGTCTATAAATGATGTTAAAAGAAGTTTTTTGCCGGCGTTACGGAAAATATATTTTCTTCCTCAGGGCTAAAAAATTACAGAAAGTTATAATATAACAAAATATAATATGTTTACACAGGCTAAACAAACACATCTCTCAAAAAAATATTTATGTTTTGGTAGAAAATGGCAAAACGAAGTAAAACTGTAGGCAACTCTGCATAAACGATTAATCTAAAAAAAAACAAAATTGTTCAAATGGGAGCCTCTGAATATTCTCGGACAAAAAATAAACGCCTTATGTTTTAAATAATATATACCTACATTATACATAGAGCGAACTTCGAAAAATATTCTTCATTTTCTAAATCTATTGCTTTCAAATGTAGATAGAAGAAAGGTTATACAAGAATATCAAAGTGTGATTCAGTTAATTAGTGTTTACCCACCATGCCTCAATGGCGAGACAAATATTTTTAAATAAAAACTGGAATTCAAATAATGCATAACAATGACATGAACACGTCACAAACAGAAGCGATAGGCGCGTTAATTAAACTTTCATATATATTTTTTTTGTAACTGAACAAACGAATTTTTACATGACTTATTTCAGAAATTCGATAATTGACGGGACTTTGCTGTTGTTATTTTTATATTCAATGTAACTTCCCTACTGACGAGAATAATTTTAATAAATACAAATTTTAACACAGACGTCGTGAACAAATACATATTTAAATGAATGCATAATGACTGCAAACAGTATATGAAACACCTGTTGTAAGAACAATGACGTATCACAATGCTGTAATCAGGAAAAATTCATTAATTCAAATCCCTACGGTGACATAGGTTTGAATTAATGAATTTTTCCTGATTACAGCATTGTGTTACGTCATTGTTCTTACAACAGGTGTTTCATATACTGTTTGCAGTCATTATGCATGCATTTAATTAAATAATTTTAATGTATTTATCGTACCTAAATCTTAAAAATATTTTTATTTATAATAAAATAAAGAATATTCAATCTATTTTTTAGTAGACATTTGGCTTTTGTACTGGTGTACATTTAATCGAGACATATAATTTTGAAAATTACCTTTTTACTAAATTATATCCGTACATTGATTTTTTATAAACATAATTAAACAGGGATACAAAAGAGGGATGGATTAGGGAATACAGTGATAGGGCTCTACGGACAGCGCTGCAATTCCATGTTAGTAAATAAAGGTATTGCTGTATAAAATATCATTTATTGTTGGTAAATAATATAAAGTTGTATATTTATTGAAGAAAATACACAAAAAATATAAAATAGGTAATTAGGTATTTAAATTAAAAAAAAATTATTAATTTTTTAATTTTTTCAAATAATTTAACATAAATAATATTGGAAAACGAAAAGAAAAATTTTTTTAAAGCCATAGATAAATTACTAAAAATTAATTAAAATGTATAAAAATTTAAAAAATGTCACGTGACTTCAAAACGCGCCAGGAATGTTTGTGACGTCGTTATGTTAAAATTTGTGTGCATTTGTTGGTATTTGTGTATGTGTATTATACACACTATCAAAAATAATAAATTTTTAACTTGGTAACCATGGATACAAAGACCATAGATAACATAACGACGTCACACGCGTTCGGATTCTTTTGGCGTCATCGGAACTGAGTTTAAAAATTAATTTTTGTTTAAATATAACTTTTTAATTATTACGTAAAAAAATTAAATGAAAACAGTTTTGCTATTAAACTTGTATGTGATCTTTCCATTTAAGTAAAAAAAATGTTTCAATCAAAAAGTGTATTGCACCCGGGCTTTCTTAGCACTCGGGTGAAGCCGGCCGGGGCCGCTAGTTTAGCAATAAATAAAAAATCGAAATATAGGAAAGTATTGTCTCAAAACCAAACTGTATTAAATTTAACATATTTTCGAATGTGTATTTACTCTTACGTTGCATGCTTCAACTGCTGAAATATTTACTAAACATGTACTTATATTACGTGCCTCACATAAGTAGCAAATACTTCATAACTAAAGAATTTGTTAAACAAAGAGTATACACTCCAAGTTAGCAATAAATGCAACCAGCATCGTAGAATCTTAAAGTCAAAGCATATTTTTCATAATAAAATTTATCGAACATGTAAAACACTTCAAAACTAAATTTATAGTTCATCGATGTTGAAACATACAAGTTTTTTTAATAAAAATTATGTCAGCGGCAAATCAGTGCTATGGAGCTAAATTTAACCAGTTTCTATATAAAATTTTAAAGTGAAACATTTGTATCCTCGTTTTTTTAGATGAAATGAGACGTCACTGTGTGACACTTTTTAGGGTTCCGTACCTCCGAACGGAACCCTATTACTGAGACTACGTACGATATCCGTCCGTCCATCTGTCACAAGGGTCTATATCACAAACGTAAAAGGTATAGTTAGTTAAAATTTTTACAGATTTGTGTGCTGTTGTAGCATGAATCCTGGCAAATAATGATTAGAATTAAATAATCATTTAATTTAAAAAAATAATATTTTTTATTTTACTACAACACTGACTCTCCAGTGGTACTTCTATACTGTACAATAGAGCGTCTAACATCATCGTTCGACTGGCTTAATTGGTAGAGCGTTCGACTGAAGATCGAAAGCTCCCTGGTACGAACTTTTCGTTGTTGCGTTCATTATTATTGTGTTTTTATTTATTGTAAATAAATATTTATTCCGCCAACTCAGAAAACAGTTTTGTAACAATATGATAACGCAGCTTTATAGCGACACAGCCCTGAACGAGTCGCATTATAGCAGGGAATTACTATATATTTACATTAAAATATGTAAATACAGTAACTGTATAAATAACAATAATAATGTAAGGTACAATATTAAATTATTACTATTATTTACTGTAGGTACTGTTAATCCGTTTCTTATGTTTATTTTAAATTATAGAGAAGCGTTTGATCCGTATCTTCTGTGCGACTACAAACATTGTCTTCCGCAAAACACATATATAATAATATGTCGCGGTTAGCTATTTAAAATACTTCCGCTTTAAAAACTAGTCTTCATAGATATATGTATAATACCTTTGCTCCGCTTTGTAATAGACCGAGAGTTAGTGACAATTTTTTGGTGTTATATTTATATTCAAGGCCTTATTTTTGTGAAGATGTTGAGGGAGGCATATTAAAGTGCCCTGAGAAAGGGATCTTGCTAGATAGCGGTATGGGAGGGATGCAGACCGCCCCCAATATGTAACAAAAAAAATTGTCACAATTATTATTGCTTCAAGGCTGAAATTATTGTTTCGATAGCTTACCGGTGACCCAATAATGCCATTATAATATTTGCAGATCGATTGATCAGTATTAAAGGGGTGGCAGATCACCCTAAACGTGTCATGTACCCGTAGAAATTTATATTATTAGTTCAAGGTTCAAATTTTAGTATGTTGTTACGGCGACTATTTTAAGCATAATATATTTCAATTTGCAGAACAAAATGTCGGTATTAACCCCCTCTCTTAGAGGGAAACTTGCTCGCCTAGGTGTTTATATCGTTCTGCAAGGGGATTAATACAGACATTTTGTTCTGCAATTTGAAATATATACTTAAAATAGTCGCCGTAACAACATATTAAAATTTGAACCTTGAACTAATAAAATAAATTTCATCGGGTACATGACACGTTTAGGGTGATCTGCCACCCCTTTAATACTGACCAATCGATCTGCAAATAATATAATGGCATTATTGGGTCACCGACAATCTATACAAAAAATTTAAGCCTTAAAGCAATAATAATTGTGACAATTTTTTTGTTACATATTGGGGGCGGTCTGCATCCCTCCCATATCGCTTTCTAGCAAAATCCCTTTCTCAGGGCACTTTAATATGCCTCCCTCAACATCTTCACAAAAATAAGGCCTTGAATAAATAGCACCAAAAAATTGTCACTAGCTCTCGCTCTATAAGATCTGAAGGTGTACAACTGTATAAAAAATGAATAGGATTAACTTTTCCGGTACGAATTAATTGTCTAGTCATATAAATATTACTAAACGTAATATAATAATACAAAAGTGTAATAAATAATGAATTTCCAAGAGTTATGACATGTGTTTGATTAGACAATAGGGAAAGTAAAGTTTGAAATGTCTCACGTTGTGCGTCCCACATAATACCTCCCAGTAAATGAACATTTCGCCACAAATTTAATACAACGGAACGAGGAAAACCTGCACGTAATTAGTTTGTGGTTTGGGCTACAAGAATAAGCCCCCAGGACGTAGGCAAAGTGAAATAGTTTCTCATATATCACTTGAGAAAGGATACATACATGCAAACACACACACATACACATATACAGACTGACGTAATATAGACAACAGTAGACGTCATCAACACATACGCACCCACAGCTCGATAATTATAGCTGGTTGAAATGTGAAAAAATAAATAATAATCTTAATCGAACTATTCAGAAAAGAATTATTATTACGATAAAAAAAAACTTTTTATCAAAAAAAAAAAAACCTCCTTCAAAAAGCCACTAAAAAGAGGAAAATAATGAAATTTTGAGGTCTGTGCCAATTAAAATAAAAAGAAGATATTAATCACTATACTATACTTTTTAACCGACTTCATATTTTAATCGGCACAGACCTCAAAATTTCATTATTTTTATCTTTTTAGTGTCTTTTTGAAGGAGGTTTTTTTTTTGTTAAAAAGTTTTTTATTTTTTACTTTTTAGTGTCAAAAAAAGTAACATTTACCTTAAAGAATCACACGCCGTTACTTACTTTTATTAAAATCAGCCAAACTACTGAACCGATTTTGATGAAATTTCTATGGGACCAATCTGAAAGTATATCCTTTCAAATAAAAAAATATTTTTCAAAATCGGTTCATAAACGACGAAGTTATCCGCGAACACACATAAAACATAACCACATAAAAAATATGTACGGTCGAATTGAGAAACCTCTTTTTTTTGAAGTCGGTTAAAAAATGGGTGGTTGTAAGCTTTAAACGCTGTTGAAGTAAAACTTGTTATATAAATAGTATAACAATAATATTATTGTATCATTTACTGCCATGGATCCGTAAAAACTCAAAAATTACAAGTAAATATATTATAATTATAACATTTTAAGACAGTTTAACTGTCCTTAAATATCAATATTTTTAAATATATAAAAACTTCCTGGTTAAAATAAAATTAAAAGTTTGTTATAATCTATAGGATTCTAAAGTATTTGTGAATTTTTAATCATATTATACCTATATACACATTTTAACAAATCGAGTGGATTGTATCTCCACTGATAATAAAATAAAATCTATTCTATTTATTTGCTACACGTTCTTCAGTAACAAGTAAGCAAAAGAATGGCTGAATAACCAATAATAAGAAGCAAAACAGAAAATAGAACTCACATAAATTGTAAAAAGCCGTTATTTTAGGCACAGTTTAGGAAATTGTCCTCTTTTTCTTTGCAAACTAAGAAAATATGCCTTTCAAAGTCAACTTGGGAACTATGTTTATTCTTATGAGAATTCAATTTTAAAATTTAATATGTATATCGTATGTATACCTCGCCATGAGACACACTGTATATAATATTATGTAGTACCTATGTAATGTATAATAAAAAAAGACTTATCGAAATTAAAAAATATTTACAATTCAATTTTCATTTCCTCTCGGCACAACAAAAGATGTATTGAAGTACTAAATCACAAAAAGCCATTAACAATGTAATGAAAAATTTCTAAACAGCTTATAGCCCCCTGAAATACAATAAAAAATGATTTCTTATCCAACTTTATGCATATCCTGCAATAAATTACATGTACCAATACATCATCATGAGAGAATCGGGTAATACCCTTAACCGATAGAGCTGGTGGACTGTGACGACATAATAGGGATGAGGGACGAGACTGACTCACACAACGTCCTTTCTGTGGGGTGGTTAGTCCTCGGCTTCTGGCTGGCAGTCCTGGTCGCTGGATTACTGCAAGGATAATGTGTACATTTCAACCGGCAAAAACTTAACGAACAAACCGGCCCCATTTTATAAAATATTATATGTATATCACAGTCCTCCAAATCACAAAATGTGTAACCGTATAAGCTTTCAAAGGATTGTAGGTATAAATCTCCCAAATCGGTATTATAAATAGCACAGAAGTTCAAATTCAATTTAATACATTTTATTACACAAAAACAACGTGCGTAGAGAGTTTATGCCTTACGTCAACAAATTTTACAAGCGTATAGGGTGATTGAATTTGAAGTGACAAACACGCGACTGTTTTCAATTGAACTGACGAAACAACCAATCACCCTTGTCTCGTGTTCAAAGGGAGATTTAATTGTATATATTTTTTATTTGATTTATAGTAAAATTATGGTCCATGTTGAACCTTAAAATAAATAAAATAACTTTGCAGTGAAAAGATATTACTAAATAAAAACTATAGTTTCGGTTTTATAAAACCACGTTGCAAATGAAAGTGTATTTCAAGTCTTCATGGTTTCCGGGCTTGTAGGCCGTGGTCCGGTGGTATTTCTACCTGACGTTTCGTCTACAACTGCGGTAGACATTCTCAAAGGCGATGTGGCAGCGGTCGAAGTGTCCTCCTTGGCGGCTCACAGGTTAGTGTGTCGGTGACTGGTGTTCTCCCTTCTTTTATACCTAGTGCCAGTGTGTTCTCTGTTCGGTCGTAGTCCGTCTCTCTGCCATTGGTCAACTGCGCTGTGTGTAGTGGTGGTGAGTTCTCTACTCGGTCGTTGAAAATTATCTATCGCCATTATTAATTATAAAAGAAAACCATATTTTGTTTATGTATTAGCGGTCCGGTCTGACTTCGCCCGGATGCTATGAATTTATGATTTATTATCCCCGCACAAGAAATTCTCCCCCTATAGATAGATAGATAGATACCTATATTTACACACAAAAGTATTAAGTACAGTGTGAAGTCATCAAATATAGATACAATATTTAAAATCTAGAATTAAAAAATTCCTCAATGTTATAATAACAATTATTACCAGTGGCGGCGCGTGAACATTTTAAATGGGTGTTCTGCAGAGTCAACCTGGAGATTGGAGTAGCCCCCCCTAATGAGGGAACCTCGAAAAAAAAATTCAAAAATACATTTGATGCAATTTTTAAGTGTATTTTTGATCTGAATAATTTGTCTACACATTGATTTCGCTAGCGCTAAAATCGTAAATAAAGTAATTTTTATAGCAATATTTATTATTGTATTAAAAAAAAGAGTGTGTGTGTGTACTATGTACGCACGTCAGAAGCTATACTTCTTTTACGTAACAAAACAAAAATAACTCCAAAATTTTATCCCGCGTGCTAGTACTAAACGTTTGTAAAAGACGATAAAATAATAAAATAAAGATATTAAATAAATTAATTTAATTTAATAAATTATTAATTTATTAAATATATTTATTTATGATATTTATATCTAATTATTTATTAAAAAAAAAAAGTATGCTTGTCTTGAGAATTGAACCCGAAACCTGTTGGTCATTATAAAGCCACTACGTTATCCGTTAGAATACGGATACATCTAATCCCACTCCTATATAATACGGTTACCCTGTGTGCGTATGCCAACAGACTGGATATATTAAATAAGAGTTCGTACTGTACGTCCTGCGAACCTAAATGCATGCTTACGCATAAAAATCGATCTCTTTTTGTACTCTCTTTACTCTATTTAACACATTGATTTTGGTGCAAAATATAATGCAGAACGCGTCACTTGCGTAGTGAAATTAGTACGGCTGCGGACGGTTTATAGAATATAGACCCCGTGGCATGCCGTCATTTATAATAATGTAATATGATGGCTTCATAATTAGGCTTCATAATTATGAAATGAAAACATATTATGCAGATTTATAATACAATTTTTTTAGATTTATAATACATTTTTTTTTTTAATTGTGCGTTATTTTCTGGCAGTGCGGCACCTCCGCAGCTCTCATAGAGGAGCCGCCACTGTTTATTACTAATAAGCAATTTTATTTGTTTGTCAAATTTTTTCGTAGGCGAAGCCGGGCTCTGGTGATGTTTATAATTAATTGAGATATATATTACTCCTTTTTGAAAAAAAGAAAATGTATACAGTGGATAATGTCTAACTGGCTCCTCATACCGATAATCCGATGATGCGTTCAGATATTTTTTGACAATATGATCAAACGGATCTTTGTAGAACTACAGTTGCACAAAAACGACATTGCGGTATAGTTGGTTTTCTAGTTCAGGACTCTAGAGGGAGGTTACGCGTGTTATAAATCCCGAGCGAGGTCCCGACTAGATTGTCCCTGTTGCCAGACTAAATCTATATAGCGTCCTTATATACGACATATACACACTTGCGTACAGCACATAAAAAGAGTGAGTAATATTATAAAACTCACTGTTCCCCGTTGACTCACTGACTTATGATGCAGTTTTTTTAAAGCGCTTCGTAATTTTTTACACAATGAGTCGAAGTGTGTCGCAGAAGTGACGTTTGTGACGGGCAATTCAAACAGTTCTACAGGCGCTGTCGCATCTAGAACGTATTCTATATTCAAACCTCCTTGGTCAGCTGCGTAGCTTGAAAACTCCAAGTGGGATTCTACCTAAAAATCACATGAATTTCGGATTCCCATTAGATTTAATGAAACTCATTTGTGATTTGTTGTAATCAATGAAGATTACATAAAGAATGAATTATAAATTATAGACGCTCGACAACTAAGGTCAGTAGCGTCTAAGATTACATAAATATCAACCATATTTCCTGTTTCTAGGTAAAATTGTTTCCAAATTCGAAATAATGCTGCACCGAATTTAAACCCATTAAAATTAAATTAAAAAATTCGACTGATGACCAGTCCTATACTTCCCACCTAGTAAATATTTGCAAAAAATAAACACTCTTTTTTTTATTCTTTGACTAGGCCCAAATAACCTTAGCTGTTGGTGGTCTTTAAAACACAATTTAATTTTTATTCTTTGAAAAAAGCATGGCCCTCTTTTTTGTTTGGTGATCTATTGATGGCTAGCTTAATATAGCAAAAATCATGGTTACCTTGATTTACGTACAATTTTTATTTTTTTTAGTAAAATATTTTTTTTCTCGAAAACTATACATTTTAGAGAAAAAAAATATTTACATTTTTTTCATATTATAACATCTAGAATTCATTTATATTTTTTTTTACCTATGTTAATACGTGACATTGAGGACGTTTTTTTGAATATCTCAGGATCCACTGAACCGATTTGACTCAAAATCTAATCAGATCTAAGTTAAAGGCTGATAAACACAACAGAACAATCGGCATGCCCGTATGTTGTTCCGTTCTTAAGATATCGAAGGCGAAAAATTGACCACATACACACACACACACATACACACATACACACACACATACAGACATCAGTCAGAAAATGATCTTAAACGATTGCTAGGGTCTCAAAACGTGAAAATCTGTTAAAATCTCGAAATATTGTTTTCGGACTGAATCCATTACTTCCCTACCATAGTAGAGGTGGGAAGTAAAAATGTTTCTTATTCTACTATTCATAGACACCCCACATGTGTATCTTCAAAAATTGTTTTTTTTCCAAAAATATGTTTTTTGGATTCGGGGGACCTCAAAACGAAAAAAATATTGTAAAACTTTGAAAACCTAAATTAGTACCATTCCCCATTTGTAGAGATGGACTGGTAATCTATATAATATATAAAAGAAAGTCGTGTTAGTTAGTTAGTTACACCATTTATAACTCGAGAACGGCTGGACCGATTTTCATCATCTTTGATTTTTTGGATTTGTCTCCGCCCTTGTTAACAGAATAACTATGAAAACATCGGAAAAATTCACCCGAGAGCGAACGAGCGAAGCGAGTGAGTAGTGTATTGCAGTCCGGGCGAAGCCGGGCCGGGCCGCTAGTAATTAATATAATTATGACTGTTTCCTATTAAAAATCATTGCCAGAAACACAATGACGTTTATTTCATTTCAATACATTAAGTACGCTTACGTCACAAAACCCGCAAAGCGGGCTTTATAATAATAATAATAATAACTCTTTATTGCTTAGCGCAAATGGTCAGAAATCAGTCTTTACAAACTGGTCTGCCTTTCTGACCAATTAAGACAGATTTAAGAAATACATAGACAAAAATAAAATACATACATAAAATACATAGGTACATGAAACTTACATTAGTCCTCACAGACAGGCACGATATTTATTCGTACTTTACAATTAGGCCGCCTAAGACCGATTGCGCCATTGCTATCAATCAAGTATCAAAATGGGGCATGTAGAGTAAGCTGTGATATTCAGGGCATATGACGTCAGCCGCTCGAAAGGAAAAATAAAGGTGTGGTCTATTTAACCAACCCCAAAAATGTTTTGTGAAGCCGTTTTAAGTGCTGGACAAAAAAATCCAACGGAAATATTTAAGTTAGGCGGGGCTCTTTGTAATGACATAATAAAAGAAAAATTCGTTTACAGGCTCATTATTATAATCATTTGATAATTTTCAATATTTATCTCAAATTATTAGCGATTCGCATTTTTGAAGAAAATAAGTAAATAAATCTTATAGCAATGCTTGCAAATTATTCACACAATATAGTAGTTCTTATATAATACTACATCCCAGGTCCATATATGGATTAAAATGACAGTAGCGTTCTCAACTTTAAGAAGAAAAAAACTGTTATTAACTTACGCCAAAAGCTTATTTTACCTTTAACTTTTACCCCGACATCTGAGTTCTTTTTTAATCAAATTGTTAATTAATATTTTTTTGAATTATTTTTTACAGGGTATCAAAAAATATAGTATAACAATTTGATATTTGAATTATTTACACAGAAAATGTTTTAATTTTTTGTGTACAAATGTATTCAAATTGTTTTGATATTTTCAATTATGTTTGTTCGCAATTTAGTCTAGTCACGAGAGGAAGTCTACCTTGCGTTTTGTGCAGCAAATGATTTTATTTTTTTGTGTCCTCAAGCATGTTTAGGAGATGTCAAATCCTATAACCTTCCTCAATAAACGAGCTATCTAACAAAAAAAAATTTTTTTTAATCGAAGTTGTAGTTCCTGAGATTAGCGCGTTCAAACAAAAAAAGAGTTTATTTTTTTTTGTTTGAACGCGCTAATCTCAGGAACTACTAGTCCGATTTGAAAAAAATTTTTTCGTTAGATAGCCCGTTTATTAAGGAAGGTTATAGGCTATTCGATTATTTTTTTAATTCAATCCCACAGGGAGTAAAACGTGGATGTAGGATTTTTTGTTATTACAATAAATCCTAAACTCCCGTTTTCACTCTTTGGGATTGAATTTTTAAAAAGCTCGTATAGGGTCTCATTGATATGTACTTTGCTTCTTTTACAGACTGGTAGTTCCTGAGATTAGCGCCTTCAAACAAAAAAAGAGTTTATTTTTTTTTTGTTTTTTTAAGTTCTGTAGAGTCGGTAAAAATCGGAACAAAAACATATTTGACTAGTGCATTTTGATGTAAATTTTATGCCCTTTAATTTTGAATAGGACCATTTTTTCGATAGGACAAGCCGTTTTATGTTATAAGCAAAAAACCGAAAAAAGTGCAAAAAAATCATGGTTTTTAGCCCACTAAAACTCCCCTGCCCTGTTTTAGAGGTCGCAAATTTGGATTTGACATCTCCTAAACATGCTTGAGGACACAAAAAAATAAAATCATTTGCTGCGCAAAACGCAAGGTGGACCTACGTTTTTAAGTTCTCGTGACTGGACTAATTAGTTTAGTGTATTAGTTTAGTGGATATTACTCATTTCCATGACAACGAATAGAATTTTTTGTGTTTAACGGTATTCACCGTATCTGTGTAAAATCGCGATGCAGACATTTTTTTGTTGTTCTTCTATGATTCATAAAAATTGCTTACAAAAAAAAAATTCTATAGAATTATCGCTAGGCACTTGGTAGAACATTATTACATAAAAATTAATAAACAAACACTTGAAAAATTCTACACATTTATTCATCTCAACGATCGTTTCGGGCTTCTAACCCATCATCAGGAGTTTACTTTAAAGTAAATTCCTGATGATGGGTTAGAAGCCCGAAACGATCGTTGAGATGAATAAATGTGTAGAATTTTTCAAGTATTTCTTTATTAATTTTTTTAAAATTGCTTACGTTTAACAATATTCAGAAATGATTATTTAATTTCTGATTAATAATTTCTGAAATTTTTAGATTTGGGTTTTGTAAACGAAGAAACGCTACTGAATTGTAATCTCTTTTCTGAAACTGCTAGACGATCTAACACACCATTCTAAAAAAGATAAGTGAAAAATAAAATCTGGCAATAAAATGTGTAATATTGAAATCTCGATAAGGAATGATATTCTACAAATGACACTTCGGCACACATATCGTCTAACTCTAACTGCTCTAACTCTTAGCTCTCGAAGACTCCTCAGCAGTGGTTTGAGAGTTGAGAGAGTTGTCAGTTTTATTACTGTTTTACTATCTTCTGATAGAGACTAAAGACATTATCAACGAACTCACTTTTACTTTACTCATTAGACTTTTACTAATTGTTAGAGCTAATAACTTTTCCTTTTAGTGTTTGAATTAGTACAAAGTTCTGGTTCTACTATAAAAGCACTTAATAAAAGCTTGCTTCATTTACTTACAGGTCTTAAGATTTGTATTTAAGATATATTACATGAGATTACAATAAATAACCTTACATACTCATTATACTGGAACATTCTCTGTAATCCACAAGGATTATAAGTAGTTTTTGAACGTTCCTTTCATCATACAAATAGTCTTTAATTTATTCTAAATTATAGAGTTCACGAACAATACTGCAAATACAGAAATGCAGACATTAATTATAAAAATTCACAGATTTCGCAATCCTTGCAACCATCGAGGACATTGGAAATGATAACAGCATATATGAAACATAATTAACTGTTTATTATACACACAATATTTATCAATGCACTGTTTAGTTTTGTCAGGAATAACCCTATTATTCTTCTGTTATATACGCGTTCACTTTTGCTTGATTACTTAACTTTTAAATGGATTTTTCTACAGTATTTATTAACATTTGCTCAAAAATAACACCGCAGATCGTCGCAAATACCTCTCAATTAACTAGACATGATATAAGACACATTTCGAAAAAATTGCACTTGTTCAATTTTGCATGATTGCTCCTCACTTGATCGCGACACCGTTGTCTTTTGGCCTTGAACGAAAACTCGTAACTCTGCCCCCATATACGAACATAAACATTTCCAATGTTAATACGAGTTTTGATATTATTGGCGGGAATTTTAAAATACATAAAGGCCTCGATAAAGGCTAAATACAATAGTAGTTTATACAACTAGTACAATTAAAGTATAAGACGCGAGGGTTGAAGTTGGTACGCGAGCCGTAGACGCGAGTACCAACACCCCGAGTGTTTTATACTTACCTAATTTTACGAGTTCTATATTTTTTGTAACACATATTATATGACTAGCGGCCCCGTCCGGCTTCGCCCGGGTGCAATACACTACTCACTCGCTTCGCTCGTTCGTTTGAGTATTATAATTACATTACTCACTCGCTACGTTCGTTCGCTATATATATAAATCTTCCGAGAACAATTCCGTCATACATGATTTTTGCGTAACTTTAACCGTTTACGCAGCGCACGCAACGGAAGCTCTCAAAAGGAATAATTTTTCCCGTTTTTGCAACATTTTTCATTGATGCTTCGCTCCTATTGGTCGTAGCGTGATATTATATAGCCTATAGCCTTTCTCTCTCTCTCTCTCTCGTAGAATTTTCTCTTTCGAAATCGTAAAAACGAAACAACATAAGATCATGTGTTTTTAACTGTATTTGTCAGCATTTCTCTCAATATTGTATAAACAATTAATAATATAGATGCATATTATTTCTTTCAAAGAGCTTTCTTCGTTTTCTTTAATTAACACATTATATATATATATATATATATATATATATATATATATATATATATATATATATATATGTATATATATATATATGTATATATATATATCAATAGTGATGGAAGAGGGAGCCTCAAGTCGAGATACACTTATCTATGCAGCTTTTGCAAAAATAAAATATTTTAATTGTAAAAACAATGGGTCGCCGAAAAATCTGGATTCTCAAAAAAATTGAGGCCCGGAGGAAATCATCCCGAACACTACCCTGCTCGCCGGGTCTACTGATAGAGAGATATAGAAGTATTTAAATCCGTGCGGTATTCTGAATATTGGGCGATTATAATTTTTATATATCCCGCTCTTCCCCTATAGAATATACGTTCCCACAACCGCCACTCTCCCTTATTGTTTTATTAAGATCTTAAATGTCAGATCCACTGAAAAGCGTCTTAACAGAATTTTACTGTATCAAGATGCTAAACAATGAGCGGCAAAATGTGACTTTTTGTATATATCTGCTGGCGACCACTTTTTGTACCGTTCAGTGTATTGTTACGGATCACCCTGTATATAAACGTCAGGTAGAGAAATCGAGAAGCGGTGTCTGCTTGCTGAACAACGAGCAACTGCACGAACATTCTAGAGAACTCTAGAACGCGCTGTGCCTAAGTCAAGTTGCCTATATATGTAAGCGAGTGCGAGGAAGTTAGTCAGTCAGTGTAGTGTCGAATACGCAGTCAATGGTGAGTCGTGCAACCAAGCGGATCAGTGATATAAATATTAGTCAATCAACGGTCGAATCAGTCAGTACAGTGATATAAATAGTGGAGTGAATATAAATAAATAGTACTGAAGTAACTGAGTAAATAACCGACATAAATAAACGTTAGAAATAAATCTGATATAAATACAGTGATATAAATAGTTCCGTGATATAAATTGATAAAATAAATATTAGTGTAGTCAATTGTATATAGTTAAGTGTTAATTACTTTTGTTGATTGTTAGAAGTGACTTTTGGTTGTTGTATTTATTTATTGTTTTGTTTTTAATTATTGTAAATAAATATTATAAATAAATATTTATACCGCCAACTCAGAAAACAGTTTTGTAACAGTATTATTAATTTGTTTGTACTGTGAAATTTTACAATTTAAAAATTATTGAATGTTTTATTAGTCACATTATATACCTAGCTCCTAGTGCCCGGAAACTGTAATTATAGTTTGTTCGATTAATTAAATTAAATGAAAATATTTACTTGCAAACAACAATGAAATTAAACAGGTTTCTATACATACATAAATTCACATTAGGTATATCTCATATTTCTACAATAATATAAGTCACACGTCACGATTCATGAACTACTGACTAGGGCGTTCAATATCGGATCATTCTCATTCCGGAACTGGTTTAGAAATTTGGTTCTCAGTTCCGAAATTCGGGAACCAGTTTCAATATCGAGAAAAGTCTACAAAAATACTACTTGTAGAAGAAACATATGGGGCTTGAGAATAGCCGAGAGTGTAGCGGCGCTGTTGTTTACATGGCGTTGCTATGGTTCCTCTATTACAAGTCCCCAGTTCTCGGGTTCTAGCCCGAGAGCTGGTAAAAGTGTCAATTGGATTTTCAATTTAATATTAAAAAAAAAAAAAAAATAATGAATTGAAAATATGAATTGGTGCTAGGCCCAAATAACCTTAGCTGTTGGTGGTCTTTAAAACACAATTACACACACAATTAAGAAACATATGTTTTGTAAAATGATTTTTTAGAGTTCCGTAGCCAAATGGCAAAAACGGAACCCTTATAATTTTGTTCTGTCCGTCTGTCCATCTGTCTGTCCGTCCGTATGTCACACCAATTTTACTTTGAGACTGTTGCACTATATACTTAGATGAAATTTGGATGGTATAGGTGTCTTCTATGAACCGCTATATAGGTACAATGGCGTAGTGAAATTACGAAAAAATAGGGGTGACACTCCATACATTTAACTGAGGAATGGAAAAAAAATTTCAGTGCACATAAGCGTGAGGGATATCGTTAGATAGGTCTTGAAAAATGATTTAGAAGTTTCTCGAGAAGTTTAAAATGACTTTTTTATTTAAGTCAATAGTTGGTGAAATATACGCTTCTAAAGTCGTAAAAAGTGTGTCCCCCCTCGAACTTTTCAACTATGGGTTGAAAAATTCTAAAAAAATTAAGGTGGTATAGAACTTAAAAAACACTTTCAATAAAAATTGGTTTGAATAAGATATGTTGTGTAGTTTTTGAGATATGGAATATTTTCGGTTCCACGCTATTTTTTGAGTTTAGCGACCGCAGAAATAACTTTCTTTTTCACAGTGTCTTTGAGAAATACTATATGAAATACAAACTTATTTTTGGAAAAATATGTTCAACTAAAAATAAAAGACTATAAATTATTGTTAAATTTATTATTAACTTTGAATTTTAACCGTGAACGTTTTTCTCTACTACGGAACACTGTGGGTTCGACACGCACTTGGCAGTTTTTACTTTTGCAACGTCGTGGCTTTTTAGGTGTTCGCGCACATGTGTCGCAACGGTCCACTGGTTTGCGTCGGGCGGATAGCTCGCCGGAATCCAGGGTACGAAGCCAGTGGAAACGGAATACTGTATAAGAAATGAATAACCAGCGTATTTTCTATAATAATATTTATTTAGAAACAAAGATAAAAATAAAAAGTACCCTTTACAAAAAGTAAGACAGAATAATATGTACATATATTTCAAATGATACCGTAGTATCCAAACGACTCTATATAAACTAAATCCCTACTTTACGGAGCAACGGTAATGACTCGATACAAACTCAAAACTGTTTATCAACAGGAAAATATATACAACGGTATTATACCGGAGGGGCGTACCCCTTATCTGAAACGGTGGGGGAAAAAGCGGTAGGACATCTGGCGATAGCACAACGCACTGGTGCCACAACGATCGCCAGGGGGTACGGGTTATAGGGGAACGGTTAGTCAGGCTGTGACGGACTCAACCGGTGACCTGCAACAGGCCGGGGATTAATCAACCCCCAACACCGGCTGACTATAGGAGAGGTTCCAGTAGTTCGCAACGAACCGGGAGTCAATCGGCTCCCAATACCGGCGGGGGAAACGCGGTTTAGATAAGGACTAGGTAAGTGGGTCGGAGAGGTGGTGTTATCACTACAACACAAGCTGAAGGCTATAATACTATCTATGGAGAACGTGAGGCGTTTCTCAAATCAGTCACTGGTATTCAACACAGGTTAATATTTACAGTATCATTGCTCTAGCGAGAGCTAAATTAAAACTGTTCACAAAACACATTTTTATTATCGGTGTGCGTAGCACATTATATTAAATCGCGTCTTTTCACGAATTTAAAACAGAACGGTTTATTTCATGACTGGTTATACACTATTAACACACAGTAGTACCGCGTTCACTTAACACCGTCCACACTAGTGACGATGCTGGAGGCTATCACACTTTTCATCACCTTCGGTGACAGAAAAGTAATGTAATCGTGCAAAAAATCGAAATTCAGATTTTGATCAATCTTGACTATTTAGACTCTAAAAAACATTTTGCGATAGATTTTTTCGATCTGTACGGTCTATCTGTTGTCGCCGTGCAGAATTCATCGATGTGCGAGATCTTCTTAACTACGAAACCGATCAAGTTCAAATTTATAGGACACCTTTCTGCCATGCCTACAATGAAAATGCGTAAATAAAATTTTTGAATTTTGAGCCCCAAAGGGCGTTATTTTTTACTTCCCATTGGAAGTTATTGTAATGGGTCCGAAAATCGAAATCAAAAAGGAAAAAAAATTTTTATGTTTCAAGGTCACTACACTATTTTTACACTACTTTTAGAAATATGTCTGTGTGTGTGTATGTGTGTGTGTGTGTGTATGTATGTACGTACGTATGTAAGTGTCCATTTTTTTCTAAGACGAAATCTCGAGAATGAAAAATGATATCGACTACGTTGGGGTGCCAATCGACGCGTATTAACGTAAATATGATCTGAAAGAAATTTTTTCAAATTCGGTTCAGCCGTTCTTTTTTCTTAACCAAATAACCTTCAAAAAAGTAGATTTTATACAATATCTCGCAAATAAAAAATTATATCAACTTCGTAAGACTGTCAATCAAGGCGTGTTAACGTCATTTTGATCCGACATAAATTTTATAAAAATCGGTTCAGCCGTTTTTTTTTTTTTTTTTTTTTTTTTTAATTATTGTTAAAAATAAATAATAATTATGTTTTAATGATTAAAATGATTACTTTTCTGTGTAATATCTAATTTAATTATTGTTATTAAATATTTATCAAACTGGGAAGTTCGTCGTGTGGACCTCAAGGGTCGCACTTTAGTCCTAATAAACGACCCACCTCACGGCTTGTTTTGTTTCGTTTCTCGTTGATCTTTGGCTAGCAGAAGCAAGCACACAATATGAACTTGCATGGTAATATGAGTGTTATATAATCGTGTGTTTATAATATATATTATATAACTGTTTAGTGTTTAAAGGAATATGGAATATATTAACTGCAATGAAAACAATGCTGCATATGCCGGTTGGCTGGTAATGATAATAGCATGTTTTCACATACAGCTATGTACTTATATAAATTATGTATGTTTTAGTCACATAGTGCATGAATTTACAAACATTGACACTTTTTATACGAAAGTTTCTATTATAATATCAGCAGTCACAAACTGAAATTGGCTTATGTCATTTTTTTTTTTTTTCAAACAAAACAAAATGTGCTTCGACTACTATGGTCATTGGCACTGCTGCCGAATGGCATCTTATATATCATATTTTTGATTAATCACAATTTTAACAAAAGTAAAGAGCCTCTTTGTTTCTTCTAAAGAAGAATATTTTTACAAGCTTTTTTATTAACTTGCAATGTATGTTAGTTAGTTTGTGTGTTTGTTTAGGTCAAATCTTGCAAGTCAATTTTAAACGACTTCCACGAATCCGATCGATTTGAAATTTTGTACACATATATATTTCCGATGACAGTACATGAATAAATCGTTTTTGGAATTAAATTCAAACCCTAAGGGGTTCAAACGAGGGTGTAAGGTTTTTTGGACTAATCAACGCCGAGGCCAAATCGCTGAACTAGAAACTTCAAATTTGGACAGTAGATTCCGAGGTAGATTCCTTTTCTGACGTAATTATCCACTAAGAAGGGATTTCTCGAAATTCAGCCACGAGGAGGGTCAAAAGGGGGCAAAATTTTGAAAGACTAAAATGAACAAAATAAAATATTAGTAAAGTGTTACACAACATGGTACTCAAAATTAGCGAAAAATCTCCTTAATCCACTTTGTCTTGCGACCACAGAATATATACATAATGTAGTCTATTTACTGCCGTGAAAATGTGATTTCATAGCGTTTAAAAGGCTGTTTTTATATACCCGCAATAAAAATACACATACCGAACGATAAAAAAGTTAATATTAGTTTAGGGTTATAGGTTTTCAAAAGGTAAACGTTTGTCTTAGATTGAATAGTAAGAATATTGATTACACAGGTCACTGAAATATCTGACGCCACTATTCCGCTGACCGTTATTCAATATATTATTTATATGAGTTTTTCATTCGTTTTATTCGGCCATTAAGTGCCGATATTTCATAAAAAAGGAAATAATGATTTTATCGGCGGGTTTTATTTATCAGTAAAACTATTTAATTTACTGACATAGATTTCTGTATTACCGGAGGTAAATTAATTTTATTTGCAGCAAATCGCAATTTATTTTACCTATTTTTTTTTTTTTTTGAGAATATAGGTACGTACTATTAGGTGTATTGTTTGAACTAACTTCTGTATAATTCATTAAGAGTAAGTATTCTCTACCGAAAGTTACCCCTCGCATTCATCATCACAAATCCCTTCTCCTCGCCTAAAAACGGTTACAGCTCTCCCGACGCTATTTTTTAAAGTAAAGGGTTCGGGTAAATGCCAAATGAAAAACCGAGAATCACATTACAGATCCTACAAGCAAAAAATTGAAAAACATTTTCCTGGAAAATCTTACAACTTTTTAAAAATTACGTTATTTTTCACACGTAGGTAGTTAAAACTTTTTTATTTCCCACCTCTACTACGGTAGGGAAGTAATGGATTTAGTCCGAAAAAAATATTTCGAGATTTTAACAGATCTTCACGTTTTAAGAGCCTTCGATATCGTAAAAACGGAACAACATACGGCCATACCGATTGTTATATTATGTTTATCAGCCTTTAACTTAGATCCGATTAGATTTTGAGTCAAATAGGTTCAGTGGATCCTGAGATATTAATAAAAACGTTCTCAATGTCACGTATTAACATAGGTAAAAAAAATATAAATGAGTTATAGATATTATAATATGAAAAAAATGTAAATATTTTTTTTCTCTAAAATGTATAGTTTTCGAGAAAAAAAATATTTTACTAAAAAAAGAAAATTGTACGTAAATTAACCATGATTTTTGCTATATTACTAGTCATCAGTAGATCACCAAACAAAAAATTCGACTGATGACCAGTCCTATACTTCCCACCTAGTAAATATTTGCAAAAAATAAACACTCTTTTTTTTTATTCTTTGACTAGGCCCAATTAACCTTAGCTGTTGGTGGTCTTTAAAACACAATTTAATTTTTATTCTTTGAAGAAAGCATGGCCCTCTTTTTTGTTTGGTGATCTACTGATGGCTAACTTAATATAGCAAAAATCATGGTTACCTTGATTTACGTACAATTTTTATTTTTTTTAGTAAAATATTTTTTTTCTCGAAAACTATACATTTTAGAGAAAAAAAATATTTACATTTTTTTCATATTATAACATCTATAATTCATTTATATTTTTTTTTACCTATGTTAATACGTGACATTGAGGTCGTTTTTTTGAATATATCAGGATCCACTGAACCGATTTGACTCAAAATCTAATCAGATCAAAGTTAAAGGCTGATAAACACAATAGAACAATCGGCATGCCCGTATGTTGTTCCGTTCTTAAGATATCGAAGGCGAAAAATTGACCACATACACACACACATACACACACACACACACACATACACACACACACATACACACACACACATACACACACACACACACACACACACACACACACACACACACACACACACACACACACACACACACACACACACACACACACACACATACAGACATCAGTCGGAAAATGATTTTAAACGATTGCTAGGGTCTCAAAACGTGAAAATCTGTTAAAATCTCGAAATATTGTTTTCGGACTGAATCCATTACTTCCCTACCATAGTAGAGGTGGGAAGTAAAAAGAGGGCCATGCTTTTTTCAAAGAATAAAGAGAGTGTTTATTTTTTGCAAATATTTACTAGGTGGGATGTATAGGGCTGGTCATCAGTCGAATTTTTTTCAAAAAATATGCCTCTTGGTTATTAATTAGTCCAGTCAATCGAATCTCTACTGTACTTCTACGTTTGCATCGTAGTTCGAGCGAAAAGAAAGAGACGAAAAGTAAAGTGTGTTGAACAATGGAATCTAAAAGGCGCATACGCTAGAGTGATAATCATTTCTCAATGTTCGAGAGGCATCAGCTGGTTCCTGCTACTCAACAGATAAATGCATTTATCTTCTTGCCAATGCACAATTGTCAACTACAGCGGTCGCGCGTTGGTTAGCCCCGTCTAACAAAGCTTTCAGCTTAACGGCACACTGATATATTATAATCTCTATTAATGCGCGTTCACACGACAGTCCGTCGATGAGAATATTCCAGCAAATAAGAAATGAGAATAATAATTTATGAAATTAATCCACCCAACTTAACAATATCAATGCTAGGATGGATTTTTTATACCTACATAATATAAATAAAAATATATGAGCACTGTGGTTGGAATAAAAACAAAAATAAATATAGTTACTTCTTACCACAACAGTTTTATTGATGGATGTACATTTCGAAAGCTATGCTTTCATCTTCAGCAAACACTATACATGTATAGTGTTTGCTGAAGATGAAAGCATGGCTTTCGAAATGTACATCCATCAATAAAACTGTTGTGGTAAGAAGTAACTATCTTTATTTTTGTTTCTACATAATATAATTTTCTTGTGGAGTATGATTGCTTTTGATATTTTAATATTAGATTTTCTAACATAAAAAATTAGGTACCCCTCTTATATTATTATAACATTAATCATATTTCTTTGCTAAATAGTTAGTAAGTACAATTTTGAGGTTCCGTCACTTAGAATGAAAAAACGAAACCCTTATCGGATCACTCTCGTGTCTGTCTGTCTGTCCGTCCGTCTGTCACAGCTTATTTTTTCCGAATCTACTGGACGAAAAAAGTTGAAATTTGGTACATAAATATAGAGTTCGGTGACCCAATTACGGACGTATATAGCATAAATAAAAGAATTCTGATTTTGAGGGCAAATTATTTTGTACTTACCAGCTTTTACCCCGGCTTCAGTCGCGTGAATGTTGATTTTACTCACAGATTCTTCCGATATTGGTATTTTAAGGACCAAAGTCTTCTTAAACAAGATCTAAAACATTATCGAATAGTTGCTATAGATAAACCAAAAAATATAGTACCTAAGTTTGGTCTTAACTAAAAAAGAAAAGCATTATCCCTATATTATTAAACGAGCAAATCTTGTATATGTGTACCTATGTACCTATATAAATATTTTCTCGAAAACGGCCCTAACGATTTTGATCAAATTTACCGAAAAGGGGTTTCGGGGGGCAAAAAATCGATCTAGCTAGGTCTCATCCCTGGAAAAATTCGTTTTCTTATCGATTTTATCATTTTAAAAAACAGTTTTTTTAACGTTATAAAACAGTGTCATATGGTGAGTAGGCTTTTAAAAAAACAAACTATTTTCATTATTTATGTCAAATTACTCTGACAGACAATCTTTAACTTATTAAAATAATCAGTAATTATTTGAAAAGTAAAAAAATAACAACAATAATGATGAAATGCCAACTTTAAGTACTATTTTTTTTGAACTCATCCGAGCAAAGCTCGGTCATCCAGATATTAATATTTAATAGAAAAAGCACAGTAAGTTATACCTTAGGTAGAATAGAATAATTTCATTTTTGAGCTCTGTACTTCATCATGATTCTCATTTAGTGTAATTAATAATAATAACTGTGGCATTTCATTAGAATGATTTTAAAATAAAACACGAATCTGATTTTTAGTAAAGGTCAACTGCATTTATTTTCAGTCTTTATGAACCATTTTGTTTTTATATAGCATAAAACAGATTTTATTTTTCAACTTGTAATTTGTCACAAATGTTCAGAAAAATATATAAAATTAAATTACGTGCACCATGTACCATTATTAACATTTCATGATGCAATGACATGCATTTTATGTTCCGTTCACTACAACTTATGTTGCCTCACTGCCTTTGATTGAGCGTGCAAAGTTCAGTTTTACTTCAACCGTTTAGTACTTCGTTCTAATTGTTTGCCTTTCGCAGTTATAGTCAAATACGAGGACCAATTTAACGGAGTTTGGCAAGACTATTATTAGAATAAAATTAAGAAAAATCGCAGGATAGTGGACAAAATATTTGATTTATTAAATTAAATGTACGACGTTTCGTCTATAGATTTAGACTTTTTCAAGTACATACATAAAAAAAAATTTATTATAATCACGATTTATTTATTGTAAATTATAGACGCGTCGACAACTTAGATCATTAGCATCTTATAATCACGATGGACACGATTTCTAATATAAACTATTATTAGAACCTAGTAAAAACAATTTAAGTAAATTATTTTGCTATCAACCCTCGTTCCACAGTAGATACATGCAGAAAGTAATGAGAAAACAAGCAAAGAATCTTAAAAAATATTTTATTTTATTTGGGACCAACGCTTGGAATGTTAAGTTGATAAGAAGAACATCAATGAGAGTTTCGCAATACTTAGCCTCCATCAATCGCTCCCTTCCGTCTGGTTAGCATGCTTATATATGATATGAACACAATGGTATACTAGTTTTTGAACATGTTCGTATTATCAAAAAAAAATTAAGCCGTTATTATGCCAAGATCTTTCTTAATTCCCTTACTTTAAAATTTAGGTCTATATTTGTTGTAGCAGTAAAATTTCGTACAGTACCTATGCAATTTAATTTTTTACGGGAAAATGTGTTTCCAAAATTTTTGGCTGTTCAAATATAGAGCAGCATCAGTCGACAAGATTGTCAAACAGAATAATGAGAACAATACTTTCAACCTTAAAACAATAGCATAGATCAGCGGTTCTCAATCTTTTTTGGTGACGGAACCCTTTTGGAAAGCGAAATATTTGACGGAACCCTACAATAAAACAATAGTTTTTAAAAGTGTATTCTTTATTAATAAGCATAATAAAAGTACAATGTAACAGTTACTTATTACTTACTTACATAACAAGTATAATAATAGAAGATATTAAAAAAGAAAAAAATCTAACTAATGGGAGGTATGAAACTGTTTTTTATTTTTCATCAATTGGTTGATATCAGGTTTGATGGAGGACAGTTGAAGTCTCATATCAGGTTCAGCGTCCAGTCTATTGCGGTATTTTGTTTTCGTGGCTGCATAGGTTGAGAATCCTGTTTCGCACAGATATGTTGTTGGGAACGGGAGAAGAATATTCAGCGCCATTTTGGCAAGCATTGGATATTCATCACGGATTCTGTACCAAAAATCGTTAAGAGGCGTCGTTTTAAACAGTGACTCCATACTTGTGTCTGATGACATTTCTAAAAGAGATTCATATATCTCGTTTGACATACTTTCGGGCTTTTGTAAGTTGGGTAAAAAAGGATTATGAATCCATGAATTCAGTTTCATTTTTGTATTCTGTTCTTCTGGAAAATACTTCTCAAAAGATGCGCGCATCGAAGTGAGATATTTGACCAATTCTTCAAATACATCATCTTGAAACATTTCTGAATCGTTATCGCTAACAAACTCACTGAGTGACGTAAAACTTTCTATTTCTCTCTTTCCAACGCAAATAATCAGAAGTCAGAACGGTCGACCAGGGAGAGGTGTGTTTTAATTTTTTTTCTAAATTCTTGCGGAACCCCTACAGAAGTATCGCGGAACCCTAGGGTTCCGCGGAACACACTTTGAGTATGGCTGGCATAGATTATTTTATCCGACTTAATTTTAAAGTTAAGTTGGATATAGACTTCTTGAAAATCTGTCATCGAGAATTTTTATAAATATAAAAATGTAATATTAGAGATAAAGGCGATAGTTTCATGGCTGAAGGATCTAAAAATGAAAATAAGCCATCTTCATCTATAATTTTACATTATCAGGTACGGTTGTTATTCTACGCATTGCAGTAGATACAGGGAAGAAAATTAAAGAATATAAATGTAACGTTCAGAACTTTGCAAAAGTTGAGCTGGTATTGTCCTGATTCGGGTCTATAGGCCGTCGTTGGTTGGAATTGCTTCCTAACGTTTCGCTAGCACGAGGTCCTTACATCTCCGATGCTGGATGTAGAATGACAAATTCTCGGGCGCAGGTTGTATTTATACCTGTGGGTAGGGGGCGGAGCTTGTTCCGCTTCGGTTGACCTCGTGATATCGGTCAGCATTACTCGAGAGTGCCTGAGTATCGGATTCCAGATCTGGTTGAGCTTGAGGGTTTCTTCCTTTCTGTTGAAATTATTGGGATGTTTGTGGATCTCGATGGCTTCTCTGACTAGTCTTTTGTGGTAGTCAGAGAAGCCATCGAGATCCACAAACATCCCAATAATTTCAACAGAAAGGAAGAAACCCTCAAGCTCAACCAGATCTGGAACCCGATACTCAGACACTCTCGAGTAATGCTGACCGATATCACAAGGTCAACCGAAGCGGAACAAGCTCCGCCCCCTACCCACATGTATAAATACAACCTGCGCCCGAGAATTTGTCATTCTACAACCAGCATCGGAGATGGAAGGACCTCTGAAGAAGCTCGCCAGCGAAACGTTAGGAAGCAATTCCAACCAACGACGGCCTATAGACCCGAATCAGGACAATACCAGCTCATCAACTGGCCGCGAAAGCCTCAACCAATTTGCAAAAATTTTCATTTTTAAAGGGCAACATAAGTTGCAGCATCTGAATGATCAAAGAGAGAAGAGAGTCTTGTATTCTCTGTAGATGTGACTTTAACAAGCCGTATCGCTCAGAGTTATAACTGCATCGCTGTGTACCGCATGCATGCATTCAGTGGTGGTCTCCGGGTCTCCGGTATCTATCACTATATATATAGTGATGCACTGCACAGAGTGTGGCGGTTTTGACTGACTGGGGCGAAGCACTGGGGCGACCGGTGGTCACAGCACGCGCGTGCACTCGCGTGTGCATATGTCACCCTCACATGTCATCCCCTTCACACCCCATATGTGAGTATGGTTTGTATGTATTGGATGTGCGGCTTGAAAGGTTATTCTGCTAGTATGTACTGGAACAGGATAAACTATTGTTTAGAGTGTTATGGTAATTATTCCATTATAAATGGTTATAAAGGGCAAGAGAAACTATTAATAAATATTGTAAGAAACATGAACTATTGGTGAATATCACCTTGAATACATGGTAATGTTTCAATATTACTTATGGATCTCCAAGAACTATTTACTATTGTGTGTTTTAAAGACCACCAACAGCTAAGGTTATTTGGGCCTAGCACCAATTCATATTTTCAATTCATTATTTATTTTTTTAATAATAAATTGAAAATCCAATTGACACTTTTACCAGCCCTCGGGCTAGAACCCGGGAACTGGGGACTTGTAATAGAGGAACCATAGCAACGCCATGTAAACAACAGCACTGCAACACGCTCGGCTATTCTCAAGCCCTATAAAGGGCAAGAGAAACTATTAATAAAAATATTGTAAGAAACATGAACTATTGGTGAATATCACCTTGAAAACATAATGTTTCAATATTACTTATGGATCTCCAAGAACTATTTACTGTTGTGTGTTTTAAGGACCACCAACAGCTAAGGTTATTTGGGCCTAGCACCAATTCATATTTTCAATTCATTATTTTTTTTAATAATAAATTGAAAATCCAATTGACACTTTTACCAGCTCTCGGGCTAGAACCTGGGAACTGGGGACTTGTAATAGAGGAACCATAGCAACGCCGTGTAAACAACAGCATTGCTACACGCTCGGCTATTCTCAAGCACACTATTTACTATTGAATGAATGAATTGTGAATTATAGACGCTCGACAACACTATTTACTATTGATCGGCGTATCGTCCTAATTGCAGATTTATTATGAAATGTTAGAGTGGGCAGAAGAAACCATGTAAATGTTGCAGGAAACATGATAAATTATAGGTGAATATTAACGGGAAGAAATGTTAGTGTTCCATACTTTGTTGGTGGCTCTCCAATGAAAAGTTGTTGGTTGGAATACATCTACTTGATCCATAATGTAATGATGTTTTCCACTGTGAATATTATGAAGGATAGTATACAAACTTTTTTCGTATTGTAGAAAACCTGACGATTTAGTCAGTGATATTTTCTTGTAAATGTGTCTTCTTAAAAATTATGTACTCTTCGTCTGGAAAAAAATGTTTATGTAACGTTAAATCCAACAATGGTTTCCGTATGAATGCCACTTGTATTTACGAAAATATTTATTTTATTTTTTGTAGTTTTATACTGTTTACTTATTGAAAACAAAATAAATATTTCTCAATAAATTGACGACCAATTCAAGAGCTACAATGATTATAATTATATAACGTTTCGACCAATGTGATGGTCACTTTCAAGAATACGAATGTCAATGATAATACAAAAATCAAAAAGTTAAATAAAAAATAAATTAATATTCCTGTTTCTAAAACTGTGTGTTTCATTTTAGAACATCTGCAAAATAGCATTATCTTCTCAGCCCGTTTTGCAATTTTATGTGAATGAGCAGCTTTATGGCTTAGCCAATTTCTGCATGCAGAGGAAGATAATCATTTTTATCCAATGAGCAGGATTCACCAAAAAAACCACTTTGTGTCTACAAAAAATTCATTAACGTAAGAAAACTTTATTTTATTGAAGACTCGTTGAAGACCAATTTCATTCTAGCATGAAAAAATTATTGCCTAAAAAAATACTATGAAAATTTGCACTGTTGTCGGTACATTTTTCAGATCAATTTTTGGGACCATTTTGAAAAGTTTCAAGAATCTCACAGTAGAATTTCCCCACACCTTGTGACCTATGTCCTATTTGCAATGCGGCGTGACATTCCCCAATACCGGCACGCACTCATCCACATGCACGCTGACGCACGTGTAATACGTGATGTATGCCACGTGTATTGGACATTCTAATCAGACCGGCATCAGTCGATAATATTAAATAGCCATACGCCGGCCGTTGTAACGAGTGCGTTATCCACCGTTGATAATTCACTGCACCCAGCACCACTATCTGTACACAAGTACACGTGTACAGTGGTCCCATTAGTAACTGAAACATAGGAGAATTACATGATTTTTTTGATGTGGGGCTGATGTTGGGCTGTGAACAGCCGCGTGAGGGGAAATATGCAACGAAATTTATGGTCCACTCCTTCGCTGCTGTTCTCCCCACCACTGCGACACCCTCTTTCTCTCTCGGCTTCCGCGCGCTCGGGCACGGGAAGAGAGAGAGAGAGAGTATACATACGAACGTACTGTAAAGCAAAAGTATATGTATACACGTTGTGGTACGTAATATAGATACTTCGCTGTGTATTTAGTTGCGTTTCTGGCTCAGGCGTACTCAAACGCCGCAACCGCGTGTGTTACAGTGCAGTATATAGGATTACGTCAGCATAACAGTTAGTTGCTGCTTTTGAAAAAATATATACTACTACATAGAGAATACCACCGAGTTCAATAACGTTTTCTTAGATGTTTCACATCTGTCGGGGGTCCCGAGACCCACACCCTTTTTTTCATTAATTAAGAATTCAAGATTATGATGGTTCTTCGGATAACTAAATTTTATTTGGTACATCGTTGACCAAGGGGGATCAATTTTTATTAAACCACTAAGTTATTTGGGCCTTAGGTACATCAATTCATATTTTCAATTTATTAACTTCCCATTGGAAGTTATTGTAATGGGTCCGAAAATCGAAATCAAAATGTATAACAAATTTTTATGTTTCAAGGTCACTACACTATTTTTACACTATTTTTAGAAAGAGGACTGTGTGTGTGTGTGTGTGTACGTACGTACGTATGTGTCCATTTCAAAGACGAAATCTCGAGAATGAAAAATGATATCGACTACGTTAGAGTGCGAATCGACGCGTATTAACGTAAATATGATCTGAAAGAAATTTTTTCAAAATCGGTTCAGCCGTTCTTTTTTCTTAACCAAATAGACTCCAAAAAAGTAGATTTTACACAATATCTCGCGAATAAAAAATTATATCGACTTCGTAAGGGTGTCAATCGAGGCGTGTTAACGTCATTTTGATCCGACATAAATTTTATAAAATTCGGTTCAGCCGTTTTTTTTTTTTAATTATTGTTAAAAATAAATAATAATTATGTTTTAATGATTAAAATGATTACTTTTCTGTGTAATATCTAATTCAATTATTGTTATTAAATATTTATCAAACTGGGAAGTTCGTCGTGTGGACCACAAGGGTCGCACTTTAGTCCTAATAAACGACCCACCTCAAGGCTGAAGATCGAAAGGTCCCTGGATTGATCCTAGGTTTCGGATCGCAATTTTTTTTTTTAATTCATTAAACATTTTGTTATATTTTTTTACTTAATTTAAATTTGATACGGAAAAATTTGAAACACTGAAAAGAACAAAATAAAATATAAGTAAAAAAGCTTGTTAAAAACATCGGTTAATTTTTTACTCCTACCTAACTCATTATTTTTATTATTGTACGGAACCCTCAATGCGCGAGTTTGACGCGCGAGACAATATGCCAGAAAGTACTTCTTAAAATATGCACTCTGAAAGTTTACTAGTAAAATAATTCTGAAAAAGACAAGTTTTGTAGGAGTTTTAAGACAGTTTTATTTCTTTTAAACAAGTGATTTTCAATTACCTGAAGTAAACAAAAAAATATGCTGGTCCTTTTTATTAAAGTATATTATGCAAATAAAAACAAAATTAAAGAATAAACTATAAAAAATATATTTTATTCTCTGCCCAACTTGTCAAAAGTCAGTACGCTCAACAGAAACTTGAAAAACTGTAGCAGATGGTTTTGTTTATATAATATGTACACAGCTCGATATTCGCGATGCTTGTATAGTAGAAAGATGCCTCGAGGCATTTGTCGGCTGCAGTGCTGTCTCTTCTCATTGCATTGAAAAATGGAAAACATCATTAAATTAATTGAATGATTCAACTGTTATTAATCTTATTTTACCACAGCATTCTACATATTTAAGCAGTTTTACATTTTAACCACAAATATGTAACGAAAAAAAATCTACATATTATTAACCTATGTCTCGACCACTGGACAGTTTATGTGTTTAAACACTTGTTCAATTATAGATTTACAGAAGGGATTTCAGTTTCAATCGAGTGTGCCTGAAATGTACAAATCAAATCGAATAATCACGTGATACCGACATGACGAATATTTGCTAAAAAATATTAAACCTATCTTGAAAATATACTGTACAAATATTAATAAATAATTGGTTTTGTTTCATTTGACATATTTTTGTTTTTCTAGGCAGTCATAATAAAAATTATTCAAATATGTTAATACCAGTAATTTTAGATTTCCACTGCGGAATAATTCCCAGTTAGCTGAATTTTTGTATACACCTTCGTTATGGTGTTTTAAAAAACGTGTAAAAAGTCCCCGTCGATATTGTGGCGGCGTTGCCAGATATTCGAGATTCAAGTTCACGATAGACGGTTTTTTGCGAATTTCTCGGTTCCGTTCCATTTTTAGTAAAAAATGGTTATTATCAATCTTGTAGAGGACAAAATTCTCTACAACTTTTGTATAAATATTTTTTATCTACGGTTCATAGTTTTACTTATTTAAGTACCCGCGGCTTACTGGAGTATTATGTGAAATCAATAAGTACAAATACTTTTTTATATTTTGTACGGAGATCGTTTGCAGGCACACGTGAAAAATAATAAAATGCCAAATCCATAATATATGGGGACATTATTTTTTTGATAGCAGATCATCTGGAACGTGTTCTCATACATAATTATGTATAAAATTGTATTTTGAGATAAATTTTATCTATCTATATTATTAATAGAAGATAAATAAATGGTGAGTTTTAGTTTGATAATAGTTGTTTTATTATGAGAACTTTTCTTTTTTATGTTAATGCAGTACACTTATCTATTCTAATTGAATTTTTGAAAGACGATGTGATTATTATCCTATCGATCCGATGTATTTTCAAAACAGCAGACTGGCGATGTATTAGTCACTAATCCCGGAATAGAAGCCTTTTACATATTTATTAGAACATAAATGAAAAGATTTCATCAAGCTGCATGACTCATTCTTGAAACTTGCGTAATTTGGTCATTATGTATCGCTGTAAATATTCGAGGGGTTGTTGGTTGGTGCTTGTGCTAAGTAAGCATTATTGGTTAGCGTGTCTTCATCTGCAGTGTAATAATGTATGCAGGGATTGGGGAGTTCATGTCGGTTTTCAACAAAATCCTTCTCAATCTTGTAATAGGCTTAATGCATCCATTAAACTAAGAACCCTATTCAACGTATTGTTTTTAAAACTGCAAGTAAGCATTGGAGAAACTTTGAAGTAGAATTTTTCCCTTGTCATAAAGACAAACCCTTACTGAAACCACATCTAGCTTGAAGAAGTTTATTTTTGGGATTATTCCTCTGGAAATGAATTCACCCCACAAAAGTAATCATACAAATGTTTTAAAGAGGTAATAATTTTTACGATCATGTTCCGTGAGTAAATGGAAGTATGGTGACGGGGTCGAAAGATCATGTCCAAGGTCATATTCTCCAAAACCGTGCTGCTGTTGTGTGTATATCTCTGTCTGTGGACTTCTCTTTTATTCACAATAACTTCTGCAAACGTGCACCGATTTTTTTTCTTTTTTGTCTTCATAATAGACCGAGAGCTAGAGACATTTTTTTGGTGTTATTTATTCAAGACCATATTTTTGTGAATATGTTGAGGGAGGCATATTAAAGTATCCTGAATAAGGGATTTTGCTAGATAGCGGTATGGGAGAGATGCAGACCCCCTCACAATATGTACAAAAAAAAATGATCACAATTATTATTGCTTCAAGGCTGAAATTGTTTGTATAGCTTGACCCAATAAATGCTATTATAATATTTGCAGATCGATTGGTCAGTATTAAAAAGGTAGCAGATCACCCTAAACGTGTCATGTACCCGACGAAATTTCATATTTTTAGTTCAAGGTTCAAATTTTAATATGTTGTAACGGCGACTGTTTTAAGCATGTATTTCAATTTATAGAACAAAATGTCGGTATTAACCCCCTCTCTTAGAGCGTGCTGGCCTAGAGTTGGATCAAGCTGTCGTGGGTTCAACTTCCACCACGCTCATGGACGTTTTGTGGTGTCGGTTAGTTTTAATTGATGATGTTAATTGATTTAATTAAGACGCTAATAACCTAAGTCTATAATCCACAATATATAATCCACAATAATATGAAAATATTGTTGCGGATCACTTTGTATATAAGCAGCAGGCGAGAGTTCCGAGAAACGGGATCTGCTTATTGTAACAACGAGTACCTGCACGAACATTCTAGAGAACGCGCTGTACCTAAGCCAAGCGGTCTATATAAGCAAGCGAGTGCGAGGAAGTCAGGCAGTCAATGGTGAGTCGTGCAACCAAGCGGATCAGTGATATAAATATTAGTCAATCAACGGTCGAATCAGTCAGTACAGTGATATAAATAGTGGAGTGGATATAAATAATTAGTACTGAAGTAACTGAGTAAATGACCGACATAAATAAACGTTAGAAATAAATCTGATATAAATACAGTGATATAAATAGTTCCGTGATATAAATTCACCTGATAAAATAAATATAAGTGTAGTCAATTGTATATAGTTAAGTGTTAATTACTTGTGTTGATTGTTAGAACTGACTTATGGTTGTTGTATTTATCATTGTTGTGTTTTTAATTATTGTAAATAAATATTTATTCCGCCAACTCAGAAAACAGTTTCGTAACAATATATAGCGAGTTTTCAATAAAAACGGTTTCTAAATATTAAAATAATTTGATATTTCAATGTGCACAAAATTTGTCTGTACCCCGATCCTGGAATTTTCAAGTATAATATTTCGTGGTTTCACGGTACTTTTCACTTTACTTATCATGTTTCCTTTGACATAATAAGTGAAGTGGAGGAAGTGGTTGGGTTGACCTTAGTTCAGGTTTACCCTTTTACATAAGCATGTTAACTTATGCAGGTTTGGACAAGAGTATATAAAAGCGATATTATATAACCAGAACAGTAAAGTATGGTGCTGAATTCTATAATCAAAATTTCGGGATATTAATCCTCAGCTAATTGTCGATTTAAAGTAAAATATGATATTTTAAACCAACTGCAACGTTAAGGCATATTTGGTATTGTAAATTTTATCACAAATATTATATTAATATTTTTCGATTTAAACAATGAATAGATACTATTTTATTATCAGCGATTTTTAGTGTATTTGCCATATGGCACATACACTATTGGCGTCGGTCGGATGGTGGGACCTAGGGGTCGGACCAAAATTTCTCGACGTTTCATAGCCTCCTGAACACTTTGGCACCATTTTTAAAAATGTTTATATATATATGTATGTATATATATATATATTTATATATTTATATATTTATATATTTATATATATATATATGTGTGTACACGATAACTCTCGACAGACTTAATCGATTGAAACGAAATTTGGTACACACATTGGAACCCATCACCGCAAGAAGCCTATTTAAAATGGGCCCGATCGGACCATTTTCAGGGTTGTATTTAGGGGTTCCAAAAAGTTTTTGGGCCCAAAAATACCGAAAAATTTGTCAGAATCGTTTCAAAATTGAAATTTAACTCTTTAGTAAAGATTAAAATGTGCTGCTAAAATTTTAATAAAATCGGCCCGACAGGACCGGACTTTCAAATTTTATGAAAACACTAGTTTGTTGATACGGATTTACTTAGATATGGAAGGGTGTATTTAATTGGGTGTATTGATGAAATCCATGTCTAATATTGAAATTTAGAAAAATTTAATTATTTTAAGGGCTGTATTAAGGGGTTAAATTTTTTATTTTGTCAAAAAACAAACTTAAGTTTACATAATAATGCCACAATGCCTGTATTAGCAAATACACTATATTGTCGGCAGGGTTTTGGCACTGCGACCCGAGTTTTTTTCTTATTTTATCTTAGGTACAGAGGGAAGGGTATCCAAAATCAACGAAAATATGCTTAAGTTGAACTTGAACGGCCGCCTAGATTCTTCCACTCAATTCAAATTAAAATTAATATGGCTTTGTATTCTAATTGAATCAACCTAAAAATATGTTCCCTGAAAATTAGTGATGGTCGATTACGAGATGTTTTTGCAATCGAAGCAATTGCAATCGTTCATAATAATAAACGAGTCCACAATCGACTCGGAGTTTGATTTTACAACCGAAATGTTCGATTGTTCAAGTCGATTATTTGCCACATAGGTTATAGCAATAGCAGCGAATGAGAATACATACAATCGCGATTCAAGGTTATATGCTAGTCGACTGACGTTCACGCGACTCGTTGATTGTTCACTGTTCACACTGTTCAGTCGGCAGTGGTACTCCGTGATCTTTTCACTGTTGAATTCGACGCGATTACTGCACAATCGACTATCGACTCGGCCACAGTTGTTGAGTGATGAACGATTGTATATATTATGTGGCTCTTGAAAGTGTACGATTCAGTACTATGCGACTCGGTCTCGGTGAACTATGAAACAACAAAAATCGAATCCAAGTGACAACCATCGAGAGTCATCGAAATGTTTGAACAATCGAGACAATCGACTAAAATATCTCGTAAACTCGCATCACTACTGAAAATCGGTCCAGTCGCTTTTCCTTGATGCCCGAACAATCAGAGCAACCAGACTTACCATTTTATCTATACCTATATAGTTACTTATAACACTTCGCAAGTAAAATTACAGAGCGAATTTTATATTTTATTATCTGGCAAAAGTAATCAAGTAGTTTTTTAATTATAATAATAATGATAATAATAATGCGTTTAACGTCCGTTTCTCGACATTATGTCATAACAGACGCCATTCGCACCATTACTATTTTTCATTTTTACCACTTCCCGTTTTTTTTTTACATTTTTATTATATTTCAACTTATTTAATAGTTTTTTAATTAATACGTGTTATGGTCGACCCTGAATAAGTTAACATTTTAAGGAATAGTAGCAATACTACATCGTCGTGTACCAAGGCCATCCCCCGGTCCTGAATATTGCACAGTACACAGTATAGTGACGCACATAATGGATTACGGCTCGAGTCTTTGTATATTGCGCAGTAATTATAGATGCAAAGGGATGCACATTACTTCAGCATTAATTGAACTACCATGGTAATTGTATAGAAATAAATACCATTCACAGAGGCGTAACCGTGCTTGCAACTTGCAACCCCTCGTCGCACTGTCTTTGTTTGTTTAATTAAGTGGTTATCAAGTGCATTTAATTAAGATGTCTTTGTGTGAGTGCATTTTTTATCTTTCACAGTATTTCAGATGTCGTACGCAACTGTAAGATGACAGGAAATGAACAAAGTAACATTTTCTGCGTGGTCTTATTAGCGATTTTTGTATACAGATTTTTGTGTGAAACATAATATTAAAATTACCGTAAAATGGGGTGAGATTGACCGCCGGGGTGAGATTGACCGAAAAGTTCAAAAAAGTTAATTTTACATTTCTAGGTCAGCAGTCATGCATGAGAGGAAAACAAAAAAATTCTATCTTCAAACAAATGCGTATATATTCGTAATAGATTACTACTTTTTGAGTAAAGAAATTGTATTCTGTAAAAAAAATAAAATGTCAAGTGTCAATTTATTAGCAAATTACATACCCTGCAAACTTCTACCTCTACAAACCTGACAAAATCAAGTTGACCTCTCTAATATTTTTTTGTAGTAGAACATTGTCTTTTATAGCCTGTTGTCGACTCACAATATTTATATTTATGACGTACTACTTTTTACATAAATTTTTAGACAAAGATGTAGATTTCTGTAATTTTAGGGGTGAGATTGACCGCTGTCAAGTACACTAATTACTAATACTCACATACAGTTTACACATACCATGTATTTATATACAGTAGGAGCTGTTTTACCTCAGAAGTGGACGAACAGGCAAATGAGAACAATGTCTTTGCAGAATAGACAATTGAAGAATTTACCACAGAAGATATTGTGGTTGGGTGATGCGTCCTGGTCAAATATGAAACCAAAAAAAGTCTAAAACATTTTTTAGGCCAAGTATTATTTGTCTGATAATAAAATAAACATAAAGTTTTTGAAGAAAGCTATTGGAGATAAATTTGTGTGGCCTACAGTGGAAGATACAGACACCATTAAATACAATTATGTTGTCAAAGTACTTCCACCCCCCAGAATCGAACGACGTGGGCGTCATATTTTTCCAGACAGTGCTAGTATTTTATAAATTTATCTTACCATTATATATTTTTTGAGCATTTACTTTATAATGAATAAAAACCTTTGTTGATTTCTTATGTTTCTAAAAAAAATATTTTTTTTAATTTTTTGACATGTAAATTTTTTCTATGTAATTTTTCCGTAAAAAAGCAGTTTATTATATACTAAACTGTGGTTATTCTCAACTCAGTAAGCATTATATAAAAAATTACTAGAGTTTTAGCGAGTTTTAGGTAGGCGGTCAATCTCACCCCAAATGTAGGGGTGAGATTGGCCGGGATGTTTTTATTTTTTTTTTTTCTATCGTAAATAAAAAAAAAATTTTTTTTGAGGGTACTAAAAGTTACATGGCTTATAGACTCATACGTATCAGTCATTTTAAATTTTTTTTCTGCAACAATAAATGAGTTATTAACTAAAGAACGCCAAAAATGGTCAATCTCACCCCGTTTTACGGTACCTGTTTAAAAAAGTGAATATAATTATTTAAAAATGTTTTGAAATAATTAAACAGTTATTTGATACTTGATTTTGACCATTTTTAAATTAAAGAATTCAAATTTTGACAACAAAAACAGATCGTTTTCGGATTTTCCTAAAATTTGATTCATCGATATAATGCCTTAATCTCACTGATGCCCTTAGTGATGGGCGATTACGAGATATTTTTACAATCATAACAATTGTAATCGTTCATAATAACAATCTAGTCCACAATCGACTCGGAGTTTGATTTTACAATCGAAATATTCGATTGTTCAATTCGATTATTTGCCAATACCAGCGAATGAGAATACATATAATAGCGATTCAAGGTTATATGCTAGTCGACTGACGTTCACGCGACTCGTTGATTGTTCACTGTTCAGTCGGTACTCTGTGATCTCTTCACTATTGAATTCGTAATACGCTATTACTGCACAATCGACAATCGACTCGACCACAGTGTTGAGTGATGAACGATTGTATATTATGTGGCTCTCAACAGTGTATACGATTCAGGACTGTGCGACTCGGTCTCGGTGAACTATGAAACAACAACAATCGAGTCCAAGTGACAACCGTCGAGAGAGATGTTTGAACAATCATTGTCTCGATTGTTCAAACATCTCTCTCGACGGTTGTCACTTGGACTCGATTGTTGTTGTTTCATAGTTCACCGAGACCGAGTCGCACAGTACTGAATCGTATACACTGTCGAGAGCCACATAATATACAATCGTTCATCACTCAACACTGTGGTCGTGTCGATTGTCGATTGTGCAGTAATAGCGTATTACGAATTCAATAGTGAAGAGATCACAGAGTACCGACTGAACAGTGAACAATCAACGAGTCGCGTGAACGTCAGTCGACTAGCATATAACCTTGAATCTCGTATTCTTGTACCCAGATCTTCAGTTGTAATCATAAATGTTCGTGATCATGTTTTATAATACCTAAGGCTTTTTCATGTACCAACAATTTTTACTTCCCACCTCTACTATGGTAGGGAAGTAATGGATTCAGTCCGAAAACAATATTTCGAGATTTTAACAGATTTTCACGTTTTGAGACCCTAGCAATCGTTTAAGATCATTTTCTGACTGATGTCTGTATGTGTGTGTGTATGTGTGTATGTGTGTATGTGTGTATGTGTGTGTGTATGTGGTCAATTTTTCGCCTTCGATATCTTAAGAACGGAACAACATACGGGCATGCCGATTGTTCTATTGTGTTTATCAGCCTTTAACTTAGATCTGATTAGATTTTGAGTCAAATCGGTTCAGTGGATCCTGAGATATTCAAAAAAACGTCCTCAATGTCACGTATTAACATAGGTAAAAAAAAATATAAATGAATTCTAGATGTTATAATATGAAAAAAATGTAAATATTTTTTTTCTCTAAAATGTATAGTTTTCGAGAAAAAAAATATTTTACTAAAAAAAATAAAAATTGTACGTAAATCAAGGTAACCATGATTTTTGCTATATTAAGCTAGCCATCAATAGATCACCAAACAAAAAAGAGGGCCATGCTTTTTTCAAAGAATAAAAATTAAATTGTGTTTTAAAGACCACCAACAGCTAAGGTTATTTGGGCCTAGTCAAAGAATAAAAAAAAGAGTGTTTATTTTTTGCAAATATTTACTAGGTGGGAAGTATAGGACTGGTCATCAGTCGAATTTTTTAAATTAATCTCCTAAATATAGCATCGGTTTATAGAATCAAAAAGCATAGATAGGAACCAAATTAAATATAATACAAATCAGTGTAGGTATTTATTGTTTATTATTACTGGCAATAAAGATTTTATAAACATAACTATAAAATAGAAAACACCTCGTATCTGCCCGTCACACAAAAACTCTCCAACGGTGAACCCTGGCATCATGAAATTTACACAATTTATTGTGCTCGGCAAATCCGGATGAATGTGATTATTTTCAGCTCGCTACGTCGCGCGTTCCCTTCCCTATTTATGTCAGAGTAAGTTAGCTCTATCCGGCCGAAATTAATTTAGTTTAGGATAAAAAATTCATTAATTTCAAATATTAAAATACTAACGGCCCGGTCCGGCTTTGCCCGAATGCTATGAATTTATGATTTATTCCCGTCCCCGCGAAATCTTCCCCCCTGCGAAGCGAAGCCGTGTAAGCGTACGAAAACAGTTTTTTTTTTGACAAAACATTTTGAACAAATTAATTACAAATTATATACACAAACCTTCCTCGTTTATTGCTCTTTCTATTTGTGAAAACCGTTTCAAAATCCGTTGCGTGGTTTAGAAGAAGTAAGCGGAGAAACAGACAGAGGCAGACATCGACTTTGTTTTATACTATTTAGAGAAGAGATTAGAGATAGAGAAGATGTAGTTTTTTTACTATAAAATGGCGTTTTTTGGAAAAATGTCAGTTGTAACAAACTCCTTGATTTAAATGTATGATTTAGACAGAACTAATTTCAGAGTATATTTTACCAGGTGAATCAAAGCCTACCAAATATCTCTTATTAAGGTTATATATTTTTTGCCATACCCACTACAAAATAGCTACTTTCGATGTATGTATAGCGGCCATTAATGACCCATTTAACAGGCAGGTGTGCGGAAAATGGTTTATTTTCCGCACTAGCGTAGAAAATAATATAGCTACTTCTGTTTATTCGCTCTATACGCCTGCGTACGCTTGCGTGCGCCTGTCATTACTTACTTGCACGAACTTCGCGGTACACTAGAAGAAAAGATGGCGACGTAAATGAACAGTCAGAATTTTTTGAAAATGACGTAAAAAGCAGGTATTTTGTAGTGGGTATGGCAAAAAATACCATATATATCTCGTACGTAATGGTATTACGGCTCGTGTGACTGTAAAAACTCGCAGGGCTTGAGAATAGCCGAGCGTTTAGCAATGCTGTTGTTTACATGGCGTTGCTATGGTTCCTCTATTACAAGTCCCCAGTTCCCGGGTTCTAGTCCGAGAGCTGGTAAAAGTGTCAATTGGATTTTCAATTTATTATTAAAAAAAAAATAATGAATTGAAAATATGAATTGGTGCTGGGTCCAAATAACCTTAGCTGTTGGTGGTCTTTAAAACACAATTTTTTGTAAAAATTCGCTATCGCTCGTTTTTACATACTGTCATCACTCGCCGTAATATGCCCCATTACGTATCTAGACATACAATCTACTATTAAACTCAGTGAGCTTTCTAGTGAATAAAATGAAAACCACTATAGAAATTGAACTGTCAACTGAACGAGCACACACAAACAATATGTAAATAAATCCAACCGCATTTATTTATGTATTTTGTCAAACGAATGTCAGTAAGTTAACAATCTGCAGTATAAATAATGGTGTCTTTTAGTACTTGTAAATGTAAACCACAAATAAAATTAAATGTCACCATAATATAAAGAGTACGTAGATTGGAGACAATCTAAATCTGCCGAATGCTATAACGGCAGTATGTGGTCTGGTTTAAATTAAGAGAGAATAGACACAGCTTGAATGTAATGCGAGTATAGGAGACTTGTATGTGCTTGTAAATGTGATTTATGTCGCGCTTAAATTGGCCACTGCCACGGTTAGATTACTGCTGCGTTCAGTTACTGAAACGCTCGCTAAGCGCTCGAGCAAAGTCTGCTTGAAATGTATGTACGAAGAATTTCTTGTAGCTAAATGTGATTTAAGGCCACTGGCACGGTGAGATTACTGCTGCGTTCAGTTACTGAAACGCTCGCTAAGCGCTCGAGCAAAGTCTGCTTGAAATGTATGTACGAAGAATTTCTTGTAGCTAAATGTGATTTAAGGCCACTGGCACGGTGAGATTACTGCTGCGTTCAGTTACTGAAACGCTCGCTAAGCGCTCGAGCAAAGTCTGCTTGAAATGTATGTACGAAGAATTTCTTGTAGCTAAATGTGATTTAAGGCCACTGGCACGGTGAGATTACTGCTGCGTTCAGTTACTGAAACGCTCGCTAAGCGCTCGATCAAAGTCTGCTTGAAATGTATGTACGAAGAATTTCTTGTAGCTAAATGTGATTTAAGGCTTTGGCACGGTGAGATTACTGCTGCGTTCAGTTACTGGAACGCTCGCTAAGCGCTCGAACAAAGTCTGCTTGAAATGTATGAACCATAGTTTCTTGTACTGCCACAATAATTGTGGCAGTGGCAGAATTTGCTCGAATGCTTAAAATTTATAAAATAATAATTTCGTCTAAGTGTGATTTAAGTATTCAAATTGGCCATTTTTATTTCTGTTTCCGCTGCGTTTATAGTGTGTGTTATGCGCTCGAGCAAAGCTACATTACTACTCTCTTGGACAAAGTCTACTTGAAATATAAAAGAACAATTTTTATAAGTGTGATTAAGTTGCGCTTAAATTTGCCATTGCCACGGTTAGCTTGAAGTTGCATTTGGTTTCTGGAGTCATTGCTGAGCGCTCGAGCCCTTTTCTGCTTGAAATATATGAAAGAATAATTGTTGTAATTTTGATTTAAGTTGTGTTCAAATGGCCGCTTTTGTGGCTTATCAATTATTGAGGGGGCAAGCTTAATTAAATATTTACGCATCAATATTTTTTTTCAAAATACTAGCCTTTTAATAAATCTTTTAAACAAAATTAATGAATGTTGGAAACCCACTTGTCTCACAACAGACTAGCCGCTAAAAGCACCATTAAAGGTTTGTTTTATTCCAGTTCACAATATATAGTAATAAAGTTTCTGAACTGTAATGTAATAAGATTCAACCACACTGACTGTACTATAACTATAATAACATAACATTGTTATAGTTGGTTATGTGTAGAAATATACATACATGATCATTTATTTAGTTATTTCAATGCATTTCGACAAGTATTCAAAGCTAGTGGTCCATACCAAATAACATCTGCATAGTATGTGATCACTATTCGCAATTACAGAGTGTTTCTAAATTTAAGACTCGAGTGGATGAACGTGACATGTCACAAAATCGCAATTTTGAGAAAATCGCAAAAAAGTAGTATTATTTATTAAGTACATAAACTTTGCAAATGCCAAATTCATCCACATTGAAAATTCCACTTAAATATTAAAAAAAAAATTAATTTTAAAGGTTCTAACCGTCGAGTATCTATATCTATCATTTATGCAAAAAAAAATCGAAAATCGAAAAAAATGTGACTTTTCACCTTATTCCACTGAAGTTTTAAATTAAAGGGAATGGGGAAAAAACAGGGTAAGTATGTCACATTTTTTGATTTTTGAGCTGTTAGTGCCATCTGATAAACCGTAACGGTATTCAGCACTGGGTAAATTGTGGGGTAAAAGAAATAGGTAGATCACCGTGTATTTTAAAACTAAAAATTATTGGATGGGAAGAGAACAAGGAATGTAATTAACTTTAAATTCAATTTACTCAGCAATTTTTCAGAAGGACATAACTTGTTTTTTCCACATTCCCTTCAATTATTGTCGATAAATTCAGCTGCTATGTGTCCTATTTAGGTGATCCAAAAGTCATCATACATAAAGACAATGTCTCTTACACAAACCAAGCTCTAGATAGCGTACCACATTGAAAGCACATACTGATGCGTCTCTCCCACTCATGACGCATTATCTTATCCCTCACATGCGTCTTGTATGTTTGCCTTCCTTATGTATGGCGATTTTTGAAATCTCACGGAGTTAGGGTCGGCGCATATAAGTAATCAATTTTTAGTTTTTTGTTGTTTTTCAAAAGGCTATGAGATTAGACGGGATTGAGCATACTATAGACACGATAGTTGTACAAAAAAATCATAAAACCGCATCAATTGTCTTTTGACATTTCTGTTGAACAACTATCGTCGGCAGCTTACATCCACAGCTGTGTATTGACAATATAGCATACGCTCGACTAAATAGTTGTTCGGCGACCCATATTAGTTTAATAGTGAAATCATGGCACAACTGATTGATTTTATGCGCACCTCTAACAACTAAACAGTTTAGTCGAGTTGAAATCGCGACACGTACACAACTCGACTAAACTGTTTAGTCGTAGAAACAATTGTGTGTACGCGCCCGGCTTTATACGCATAAAATGGCCGCGGGAACGCAGGTTTCGAGGCATGTTTTAGCCAAGCCGTCTCGCCGGCCTTGCGATCGGTTTCATGCGAATTTTTACGGTTAGGCGACTCATTTGCTTACACGGCGCGGTGGTATTTTAGATTCACTACCTATATTTATTTGTTAAAAAGTTATATAAGCGAATTTAATGCAACACTTGTTTTGGACATCGTTACCGAGCGGTTGGCGGCCTATCGTGCAAAATACAAAAATAGTTATACACTTCAAACGACATCGTCTAGAAACATTTCTACAGGAATCTGCAGCCATTTGTTAACAATTCAATTATTTCTCATTGCTAACCATTTTAAAGTAAGTTTTGTTCTCTTCGAAAGTACCTACCTACAAATTTCCAAAAATATATTTTTACTTCCCACCTCTACTATGGTATAGGGAAGTAATGGATTTAGTTCGAAAAAATATTTCGAGATTTTAACAGATCTTCACGTTTTGAGACCCTAGCAATCGTTTAAGATCATTTTCTAACTGATGTCTGTATGTGTGTGTGTGTGTGTGTATGTGGTCAATTTTTTGCCTTCGATATCGTAAAAACGGAACAACATACGGCCATGCCGATTGTTCTATTGTGTTTATCAGCCTTTAACATCTGATTAGATTTTGACTCAAATCGGTTCAGTGGATCCTGAGATATTAAAAAAAACGTTCTCAATGTCACGTATTAACATACGTAAAAAAAATATAAATGAATTCTAGATGTTATAATATGAAAAAAATGTAATATTTTTTTTCTCTAAAATGTATCTATAGTTTTCGAGAAAAAAAAAATTTTACCAAAAAAATAAAATTGTACGTAAATCAAGGTAACCATGATTTTTGCTATATTACTAGCCATCAGTAGATCACCAAACAAAAAAGAGGGCCATGTTTTCAAAGAATAAAAAAAGAGTATTTATTTTTTGCAAATATTTACTAGGTGGGAAGTATAGGACTGGTCATCAGTCGAATTTTTTCTTGAACATATCTTGAAAATTCATCGAGAGCTATTTAAGACCAGCTTGTGTCAATGATAATTTCGAAAAGGGTGCAATGTTCCGGGGTAGATTCGTGGGGTTGAAATCACGTTAAATAGTGCGTTTATGCATAATTTTCTATTGTTTACATTATTTACATGCAGTTAATGTAAACATTATGTAAACTGAATGAAAATATGACATTTGAGTGTCAGGTGTTTATAATATCGACAAAAACTACTAAACAGACGGTACAGTAAAATTGGCAATTATCTATCTATCTATCTATCTATCTATTGTAACAAAACTGTTTTCTTACGTGGGTGGAATAAATTATTTATTTACAACAATCAAAACTGTAACAAAAAATGGATAAAAATAAGATGTAACAATTATATCTCAATTCTAACAGACAACACTGTTTATATAATAATAACACGAACAGTAATTCTTAAGCAATTTATATGCTGTATTTATTTCAAATCGACACTCACACGATTCTCGTTGTTCTCTCCGGTGTCCGCTCCTCTTATATAGAGCTAGCAGCTTGACCCATCCACGCTCGCCGCGCTTTCCAGAACATTCCTGTGTCTTCGATATCATGCCACGCCTCATCATTGTTACTTGTTCTCGATGATTCTATCGTCGCCAGCGGCATAACATCTGGGGTTTTGCTACAATATTATAAATAAAAAACTATAGAGTGCAGTTTTATGAAACCACGGTGCAAGTGAACCTTTTTGCCATAGCCCTAAACGCTTTTAACCTGAAATCCTCGAAAATATATAATTTTGTTTACGTGGTTTAAACTCTGCAAAGCTAAAAGTGCACACCCCGCAAGGTTTGCACTGTATGATAGTAAAATATTAAAATAAAATTAAATAGAGAAAATATTTTCAAAATAGAAAAAAATATAAATAAATTTCAAGTGGAATGTGGAATAGCTAAAAAAAACTAAAATTAATGGTGCCGCCCGGATTTGAACTAGCGACCTACTGCGTATAAAGTAGCTGCGATACCCCTACGCCATGCGTCCCAATGTGTGTTGTGGCGTTTAGAATAACAATTAACTATATGTTAACAAAATAACAATATATTTAAACAAAAAAAAAAAGAATTACACTCAAGTGAACAAAATACAATTCACAAACAAAAGGATTTATTTATTCACAAAATGAATTAATAAGTTAAATAAGTGATAACCCAAAAGGTTAGTTTAAATAGAATTAAAAAAAAGGTAGAATGATTCTAAATAATATATGAACACAATACAGAATAAGTAAGGTTGTTATAGGAAGAAGGATCGCGTACTTCTGACTAGATCAAATTTTATGAATTCAAAAAATGCTAGACAGGCGACCTTAGTAACCCTTGTTAAAGAAGGGTTACATAAAAATATAATAAATGTTTAATTACTGCATGTAGGCAAAAGGAATTCAAAAGAGTTAAATGTTTGCCTACATCCAGGCAAAAAAAATTCTCAGATTTCGCAATCCTTGCAACCATCGAGGACATTGGAAATGATAACAGCATATATGAAACATAATTAACTGTTTATTATACACACAATATTTATCAATGCACTGTTTAGTTTTGTCAGGAATAACCCTATTATTTTTCAGTTATATACGCGTTCACTTTTGCTTGATTACTTAACTTTCAAATCGATTTTTCTACAGTATTTATTAACATTTGCTCAAAAATAACACCGCAGATCGTCGCAAATACCTCTCAATTAACTAGACATGATATAAAACACATTTCGAAAAAATTGCACTTGTTCAATTTTGCATGATTGCTCCTCACTTGATCGCGACACCGTTGTCTTTTGGCCTTGAACTAAAACTCGTAACTCTGCCCCCATATACGAACATAAACATTTCCAATGTTAAAAAGGGAAAATTATCAGCTCGCTTCAGTGTACACTGTACAGTGTAGGTATTGTTGTATTTATGATATACCAAGTTGTTTGTTTGGGATGATGCAGTGTTCTGCAATAGTGTTGAAAGTTGGGATCTATAAGCGATTCTTCGATTGGACGTGACGTAACGTAATGTGACCTCGACATGCGTATCCGAACAAATAAAATCGAGGCTAAAAAGTTTCACTTAAAAAAATATTTTCTATTTTAGAGAGAGATAGAAATTATCATTTTCCGACAAAATTTATTTGATCGTGGTGGAAGAAAAATGAAACATGCATTTAATGGTCTATCTCTTCTTAGTTCATGAAAGAAAATTATAGGCTATTAGAAGGGAAAAAAATTGATTTCTCGCACGTTTTTCTATGAAAACCAATGATGAACTTATGTAGGTGACTATATACCTGCTGCCATCTATATAACGTTTCTCATGTGCCCATCTCCATTGACATCTGCTATGATTACGCATGCGTATGCATTTACATTTGTTGAATATAATAATCAGTGTTATCGAATTAGCAATATTGCAATTTTTGTAATTGAATTTTAATTTCCCTATTATATTCGCACAGATACCTATATAAAAACATATTTGTAATAGGATTTCGTGTCCAAATTGGAAATATGTTTTTTTTTAATTTATAATTACCAAATGTATTTGTGTCTACGTCATTAAAAATCGATATTTTCCAAAAATGTGTTTGCGTAGCAAAATAAAAGTATTGACAAATAATTGAAGGAATTATTATTTTTTACCTATTTTTTGTATTATTATTTATTTAAATAAGTGTAATTATACGGATACCCAATTTATAGTAGATACATATTAGCTAAATAAGATATATCCTGAAAAAATTTATTAAATTTGGCACTTAATTTCAATAATTTTCCACAATTTAATTGTATCCGGGATATTTTTACTTCCCACGTCTACAATGGTAGGAAAGTAATTATGGATTTAGTCCGAAAAAAATATTTCGAGATTTTAACAGATCTTCACGTTTTGAGACCCTAGCAATCGTTTAAAATCATTTTCTGACTGATGTCTGTATATGTGTGTGTGTGTATGTGGTCAATTTTTCGCCTTCGATATCGTAAAAACGGAACAACATACGGCCATGCCGATTGTTCTATTGTGTTTATCAGCCTTTAACTTAGATCTGATTAGATTTTGAGTCAAATCGGTTCTGTGGATCCTGAGATATTAAAAAAAACGTTCTCAATGTCCCGTATTAACATAGGTAAAAAAAATATAAATGAATTCTAGATGTTATAATATGAAAAAAATGTAAATATTTTTTTTCTCTAAAATGTATAGTTTTCGAGAAAAAAAATATTTTACTAAAAAAACTAAAAATTGTACGTAAATCAAGGTAACCATGATTTTTGCTATATTAAGCTAGCCATCAGTAGATCACTAAACAAAAAAGAGGGCCATGCTTTTTTTCAAATAATAAAAAAAGAGCGTTTATTTTTTGCAAATATTTACTAGGTGGGAAGTATAGGACTGGTCATCAGTCGAATTTTTCTGAAATAAATCGAGTGCAAAACGTTGATGACAATATTTTTATCAGGAAATAAAAATTGTGTTGAGGTCCATGTCCGTCATTTGCGAAACATCCTGTGTATATTACGTCAAGTAAACAAAATGAATAGAATATTATCTTTGCAAAATATATCGCCACATTTGCAGTGACACATCGATAACTTTTATGTTCGTTTGTGTAATATTACATAAGTATTATATTAAACAGATTCGGCATACTTATTCTATTGTTGCTGGATAATGTTCATACAGGAAATAACACAATAGCAGTTAGTCATTGTCACAAAACTAAAAGTATGTCATCTCCGCCACGCGCCCTTGGTAATTGCTTTTTGTATCGCGCTGTTGTTAGCTGTTCTTCTGCAGAGATGACAGCCGGCAAGTTGCTTTAATGCAGTCCAGGATACCATCAATGTACGTACGTTCGGGATTATGTCTGTCTAACTGACTGATAGAACACTCAATCAAATACTTATACAAGCTGTACATTGTAAATAAATGTCATGTTTCAACATCGGTTAAACTTACATTGAAGATGTACTTGACGTTAATGGAGAACGATAAGATTATAAATTATAGACGCTCAACAGCTGAGGTCATCACAGGCGCGAATCCAGTCCTTAAAAAAGGTTGTGGTCACGGCCACCCAAAAATCGGCCAAGTGCGATTCGAACTAAGGACTCGCTCACGAAACGTCAAACAGTACAAACTACTAGACTAGTAGTCAAAATAAAAAAGTCACTCGCGTTCTTACCCGCACGGTTCGTTTTTTTAAATTTTATTAAGGCATTGAAGATCTAACATCAGCCTATCGACCTCAATTAGGGTTGTGGGCATGCCCACCGTGCCCACAACGGTGGATACGCGCTTAGATCATCAGCGTCTTGACGATACTGAAGAGAATTCGGCATCAAAATCTCGCAGGTTCCAGAACACATCAAATTTTTTATATTTTTACCCTGGCTTTAAGAAAGTAATCGCTCGCGTGCCATTAGGAACCAAAGACAAATACAGGACTCAGACCCACATCAAAATTAAACTATCAATTCTTTAATTCTGGTCACTTAGAAAAACTTTAGTTATCAGAGTCAATATGCAGGGTCACATGTCTAATTTTTAGTGTATTTGCCATATGGCACATACACTATTGGCGTCGGTCGGATGGCGGGACCTAGGGGTCGGACCAAAATTTCTCGACGTTTCATAGCCTCCTGAACACTTTGGCACCATTTTTCGAAATGTCTATTTATATATGTATATATATATGTATATATATATTTATATACCGTGCGAGTTTTTTCAAAGCGTACATAGACTGTTTCACAATTAAAAATCGTGGTATAGACATTTTTGGTATCTATCTGGTCTGCCTGGAAACTGTACACTAAATAACGCACAGACTTGCCGACAACTATTTCTACTAGAATACAAATTGTACATAAGAACCTTTTCTTCCACGGTGTACATTTTTTATAGAAAAAATATTAAATTAATCTCTAAACTTATAAAATTTATTATCGCAACTCAATAATAATAAATTGTAAATAAAAACATTCGTTTCCATAGTTTCTAACAATATCTATACCACGATTTCAAATTGTGAAACAGCCTATGTACGTTTTGAAAAAACTCGCACGGTATATATATATGTGTTCGCGGCATAACTCTCGAAAGCCTTAATTGATTTGAATGAAATTTGGTACACACGTTGGAATCCATCACCGCACGGAACCTATTTAAAATGGGCCCAATCGGACCATTTTAAGGGTAGTTTTTAGGGGTTGAAAAATATTTTTGGGCCCAAAAATACCGAAAAAATTCTCAGAATTGTTTCAAAATTGAAATTTAACCTTTTAATAAAGCTCAAAATGTGCTGCTAAAATTTTAATAAAATCGGCTCGACAGGACCGGACTTACAAATTTTATGAAAACACTAGTTTGCGGATATAGTGATTTACTTACTGAAGGATGCATTTAATTTGGTAGGTACAGAGGTTGCATTGATAATAATATTGCAATTAAGAAAAAAAATATTATTTTAAGGGATGTATTAAGGGGTTAAATTTTTTATTTTGTCCAAAAACAAACTTAAGTTTACGTATTAAAGCCACAAGGCCTGTATTAGCAAATACACTATATTGTCGGCAGGGATTGGCACTGCGACCCGAGTTTTTATTGATAATGAACTAAGCCCTGGGGCGTCGCGTCGCTATCCTACAGGAGTCGCAATTTCAGAACTTCAGTCCCGATTTGAGAAGTTTTGCTCAGAAAAGCAAGCTCGTCCTACTCATTAATTGTTTTGTTCGTAGTTTTTTATGTTTTCTAATTATTAGAATTAGAGTCTAATAAATAATAATTATAAGATTCTATATTCTTTAGAGTTTTCTTTGAATAATAAAGTAATTTTATTGTCTGCTAGAGCTACACACGTATCTTCTTTTAGAAGGGCGTCGCAAAAAATTGCAACCTGTAAAAGGAACCGCAGTAAAGAAAAGATTGGGAACCTCTGGTATAGGATAAGATTTCCGTCAAAACCGGCACTGACGAGAGCAAAGTCGCAGGAAAAGGCTAGTATAAGTATGTATATCAATTATTTACACTGTACGATGTTTTCCTTTATAAATATTATTGTGAATAAAATAGCAAACTATGACTGTCTGGCTTCATGTCAGTAACTACAGTGCATTCAGTCATAAAGTCACTCTTTCTCTTGCGATATAAATAAGGTATATTATGTTCTATGAGCCATCTATTTCGCAATGCATCTTTTTAAATGATCATTGATGCCAATTTAAGTTTATTATCGGTTGACTGAGCGCGCATTTCGTGTCACCCACTGTGTTTATATGTTGTATAATATATACCTACTGCTGTGTATTTACACCAAATATTAGAGTGTATAAATCGTCCACTATTGCCAAAAAAGAGTAGTATTATTTTAATACTATTCCAACTATTTTTTCCTAATAATGGGCAAAATTATAAAGCTAATACGGATTTTTTTACAAGCTTTTATTTAACTTGCAATGTTTGTATGTTATAGTTTGTTTAGGTCAAATCTTGCAAGTCAATTTTGAACGACTTCCACGTATCCGGTCGATTTGAAATTTTGTTCACATATGTATATTCCTGATGACAATATATGAATAAATCGTTTTTAGAAATAAATTCAACCCCTAAGGGGTTCAAACGGGGATGTAGGGTTTTTTTGAATAATCAATGCCCAGGCCAAATCGCTGTAGCTAGAAACTTGATATTTGGACAGTTGGTTCCTTTTCTGACGTAAGCATTCACTAAGAAAGGATTTCTCGAAATTCAACCCCTACGAGTGTCAAAGGGGGGTAAAATTTTGAAAGACTAAAATGAACAAAATAAAATATTAGTAAAAAAAAACTGTTTAGAGACAAGCTTTTATTGAAATGTACTGAAAAGGAAAAAATAATATTTAATAATTTTGGTTCATAATTATTATAAAAGCGGGGGTTGCGACTAATAAACTATCATACAACCCCTGCTTTTATAATAATTATAAACCAAAATTATTAAATATTATTTTTTCCTTTTTAGTACATTTCAATAAAAGCTTGTCTCTAAAAAGTTGTTTTTTACTAATATTTTTTTAATCTCGCGACAATTAAGACTGTTGATTAAATAACGGAGTATCGTCTTTGTGAACGGTCGATAGACAGCCAATGTCTGGATCGTCATAAAGCTAACAATCGTAATGTACTCTTGTTTCCTGCACACCGGGTCTTTATTATTGTCACAGTGACTGATCTTGAGAGGATAATTATTTTAAGCCGGTATAGCGACATCCGCTATTACCGACCGAGCACAACGACAACGGTGCGGTGGTATATTATGTGGTTAGACGGATTAAAGGTGCATGCAGACTATGGAGAAATCGTGATCAATTTGATTCGAATGATGACTATCTCAGAAGTTTCTTCAATAGCACCTTATTAGTTAATTACAGAATATGCTCCTATTAACAAAAAGCCGACGTTTCGGAACCACATCGGTCCATAATCATGACCTACAAAAAATTTATTAGGTCATGATTATGAACTAAAAAGTAAAAAAATAATTAATTTTATTGTAAAAAAGCGTGGGGTAGTATGGAAATATGATACAAAGCACCCCACGCTTTTTTACAATAAAATTAATTATTTTTTTACTTTTTAGTTCATTAAAGCGTGTTTTTATTTTTTTTAAATTATAATTTATTTTTTTATTCGAAGCTTTTTTTTGTAGGTATACCTACTGTTGTGTTAGTCAAACTCTGCTAAATATATAGAACTCGTTCCACAACATGCGTTAAATTTTATAATCTCGCATCAATTATTTATTGTGTACGTATCTTTAAATCTTCACATTTTGGCCTTCACCATGCCACGGTTTATAGATCAATGCGTTTTTTATTACCTCATCCGTACAGAAACAGCAGAACACAGAAGAAATACTGTTTTGTTTTATTTGTCTGTCGAATATCGATACGTAGAATCAATTAAAGTTTAAGTAAAGATTTCTGAAACTCTTGAATAAACACTACAAGCGTGAAACAAAAACATACACTTCGCACAGAAAATATCGAATATTTTTTAGGGTTAACACTTATGAAGTGTAACTTCTTATGTGAGTTAAGGCCGGTTAACGATTGCGTTAAATATTTAACGCTAACGATGTAAGCATGGCAACGAAAAACATCATAGCCAGATTACTTATATAACAGCTATTATATTTTTCTATTGAAAATTGTGTTTTAAAGACCACCAACAGCTAAGGTTATTTGGGCCTAGCACCAATTCATATTTTCAATTCATTATTTTTTTTTAATAATAAATTGAAAATCAAATCGACACTTTTACCAGCTCTCGGGCTAGAACCCGGGAACTGGGGACTTGTAATAGAGGAACCATAGCAACGCCATGTAAACAACAGCATTGTTACACGCTCGGCTATTCTCAAGTCCTATATTTTTCTATAAACATACTTTTATAAACAGTGTGCCATACTTTAATCCAAATAATAAGATATATTATCTCCTTTAAAACAGAGATCTGAAAAATCAAATATACTGAGAGCGCGTTCTGCAACCTAATTGTCACGAATTTCGCGTTGATCTTAATAACATATAATAAAAAGAAGTGTACTGACTGATTCGTCACGAAATCTCAGGAACTATAAAGCCTACAAACATGAAATTTGGCAGGTAGGTTCCTTATAGGACGTAGACATCCGCTAAGAAAGGATTTTTCGAAATTCAACCCCTAAGGGGGTCAAAAGACGGTATATTGCACAACTTAAGCTACTGTAGTCTGTAGATAGAAACATGAAATTTAGAAATTATGTTCCTTACGGTTTACAGGGTGTAGAGGGGCAGGATTTTTCAGAAATCAACTCCTAAGAGGGTGAAATGCGGTGAAAATGTTTGTAAGTATAGAAAATTGTTTGCCGTCTAGATTTAGACTTTCTAGACTCTTGTCTTGTCTAGATTTTCAAGACAAGACTTGCAAAAGTCTTGTCTAGAAATTTTCAAGACAAGACAAGACTTGCTTTATCTAGATCAAGACTCTTGCCAAAACTCTAAACAATTTTCAAGAGTCTAGATAAACTAAGTAGTAGTAGGTAAAGTAAACCACTCGGTTAATCTAGACTCTTGAAAACAATCTGGAGTCTTGATATTAGACAAGACAAGAGTTTTCTAATCTAGACTTAGACTTAGTGAAGTCTTGATATTTCAATACAAGTCTTTGAAAGTCTTGTCTTGTCTTGTCTAGACGACAACACTAAATTGGGAAGGCATAAAAAATCTAAAATATACGTGAGCGGAGCCACGGGTAACCGTTAGTCTAGTACATAATTACCATTGTATTTGAATATTTTTGTAAGCCTTCCATCCCTAGACCATATCCATATTGTCTTTCATTTCAGCACGTTTGCTATCTACTATTCTGCTGTGGTTATTTTCATTCCCACTTCACTAGCACGGCGCGACGTTAGAGTTAGAGACAGCGGTGCACGGAGAGAGTATCATCATCATCAAACTCACTGTGCGATGGTGTAAACCTCTCTATATCCACGCTGCGTTGTTATTCAACCGAAGTATTCCGGGAATTGCAGCCAACATGAACAAATATTGCATGCATTACACACAGGTAACAGAACAAACTCCAGTCAATGGACGATGAATGATGATGCAGCATTTGTTTATGGTGCTGGGAGATGTGGTTTGTTATCGCTAGGATTGCTGTGACGCACTCATGTACAAAACAATTAATTCATATTAGAATGGAAATAATATTCAAATAAGTCGTGCTGTCGAGAGCCACAAATACTACGTCACTGTCTAAGCAAGCGATGGAGAAACTGCAGCCTACGGATTGTGTGTCGACTATAGAATCATTTTGTTTGGCTCGCGGACGGAGTTCGGCTTACAGAATAATGTCATCCAGCCCGCAGTCCTAGAATCTGAGTAGCAAATACAGATTGTAATACCACGGACCATTGGTACTAAAATACCAGTACTGCATGAACAGTAGCTGATGGCATTTTGAAATACATAGCTAACACTAATAATCATAATTAATACGTGAAAAAAATATCGGGTTAAAATGGAGTTTAATTGTTACTAATAATTTGTTACTGAAATTTTTATGCTTTAACGACAAAACTATTTGTTAGATCTAAACGTCGTCAAATGGGTAAATTAATGCAAATAAGCGACATGTTGACTAAAATCAACTCAATTCTTAAAACAGAAAAAATTTCCAGCCAGATATTCAAGTAGATGATAAAAATTTTTCTATTTCGTGAACGATGCCCTCTGAAACAGAGTATGTGTGACCTAGCGGTATGAAAAATTGGAGGGTATGCGATTCTAATACACCGTATTAACCGGAATCTATTGCAGCGAATTTACCAACCTATGAATTTTTCATCAAAGATTTTAGAAGAAAAATGTTTATAGAAGATGAATATTAAAAAATTTACCGTGTGCCTAAACCACAATCAAAGTTTTTTTTTTAATTAATCCTAGAATATAACGCGATAACCTAAAAAAGAATTTATCGGAAAACATCGCGTGGTTTTTGGGCTAATATAAAATTATTTTAAACAAATCTTTTTTGGAGACGTCACAAATATCCTAGAAAAAATTAACCATGTCGGAAATCTTCTGATTCAAAGCACTCATGCAAATTAAATATAGAATTGTAGCAACTTAATTTATTTAATAAACTTGGATTCTAGGAACAGCAACAAGGGAACGCAATACAATAAGGATGAAACTCAAACAATTAAAGTTATTAATGTTAAAAAAAAACTCCTGATGATAGGTTAGGAACCCGAAACGATCGTTGAGATGAATAAATGTGTAGAATTTTTCAAGTGTTTGTTTATTAATTTTTATTCAATCATGTTCTACCAAGTGCCTAGCGATAATTCTATAGAATTTAGGTACGGGCTCTCATTTCAAAATTGGTGGTCTAACTGGCTCTGATAAAACCGCGATGTAGTAAAAATTGTTTTAAAAAATCAAGTTATTAACAGTAATAATTATTATTATCCTTAATTTCAAGGCAGTTTTATAGAAATATTAAATGTGCCTATGTTTTTTTTTGTATTAAGAATTGGGGATATAACTTTTGCAGGGCATAAAGTGTAGAAAAAATTATCCTCGAAAAATATGCTCGGTACACTATTTGACCTACCAGAATCTCATATGGTCGACCCTGTGTTCACAATTGACTCTGGAAATATTAAATGTACCTATGTTTTTTTTTGTATTAAGAATTGGGGATATAACTTTTACAGGGCATAAAGTGTAGAAAAAATTATCCTCGGAAAATATGCTCGGTACACTATTTGACCTACCAGAATCTCATATGGTCGACCCTGTGTTCACAATTGACTCTGATCCACGGTTTACGGACAGATCCCATTACCCAGTTGTGTATTATATACATATATGTACATAAGAGAGACAATACAATGTAGAGCAATAGACAATGTTGACGTTATCTCTACTGTAGTTAAATCTAAAATTAGATAGGAAGGACCGAACGTATTATATGCCAAGGATGGGACAAAATTTAAAATTTATGTTTCAAAGGAACTGTTCTGCAAGTAGTTTGTTGGGCCGAGTTTTTATTGTGTGTGTGTGTGTGTTTTAAAGACTGCCAACAGCTAAGGTTATTTGGGCCTATAACCAATTCATATTTTCAATTAATTATTTTTTCTTAATAATAAATTTAATAATTTAATAATAAGTTTAATCATTTTGAATAATAATAAAACACGAAGTTTTTAAATTTACACTATAACTTTATTTTATGACAATTGTTTCGTCAACACAGTGACTTCTTCTGAACATATCTTATACTACTTAAAAACTTCGTGTTTTATTATTATTCAAAATGTTTAATATTAATTTACATCAAGTAAGTACCCATTCTATAATACAAATAAGTTTAATAATAAATTGAAAATCCAAATTCCAAGAACTCGGTGGTATTCTCTATGTAGTAGTATATATTTTTTCAAAAGCAGCAACTAACTGTTATGCTGACGTAATCCTATATGCTGCACTGTAACACACGCGGTTGCGGCGTTTGAGCACGCCTGAGCCAAAAACGCAACTAAATACACAGCGAAGTATCTATATTACATACCTATACGTGTATACATATACTTTTGCTTTACAGTACGTTTGTATGTATACTCTCTCTCTCTCTCTCTCTTTTCCCGTGCCCGAGCGCGCGGAAGCCGAGAGAGAAGGGCCGCAGTGGTGGGGAGAACAGCAGCGAAGGAGCGGACTAGAAATTTCGTTGCATATTTCCCCTCACGCGGCTGTTCACTACCCGACATAAGATGTTTCACATCAAAAATAGATTAAACTACAACTAAAATATGTATTGGGTAAACTATGATTCATGCGAATGGAATATGCTTTTGAAAACATAGGGTGAGACAAATGGTCCAACAATTAAGTTAATAAAACCAACCCTTGCAGTAATTTTAATAGTTTCCTTCTCCCTAACCTAGAGAGGACTATAGATAGGGCATGTAACATGTCTGGTGCTATTTTATTTAGAATGATACTTTCTCGACTTAAACAAATTCCACTTCTCTGTTATATTCGTAAAAGGATTCTGCGTGTACGAAATTGAAACGGAACATAAATCGAATTTTGTAAGATTTTCTGTTGGAGATAATCTCTATTGGAATTGGTTTCTCTTTTTAGTTGAATTTTATGAATATATTGTGGAATCAGCTCATCTCGATCTTTTATTTAAATAATAATATTTCTTCTGTCTTACCAAAATTAAAATTGTTATCAAAAAATGTTACACTTCGTGCTAGAAAAAAAAGACGCACAAGTGCGAGTACGAGGCGAGTACAATTCGCGTTCTGAGGGTTCTGTACCGTTTCAACAATTTATTAAAAATTAAAAAATGTTGTTGGAAGAGCAGTCAATTACATAATTGATTCCTGCAAATATCGGATTAAAATCATTTTGACAACCATAGTCACAGTCAAGACTCTAACCTGAACCTTTCCACTATCGCGGCGGAATGAGCTTACATCACTCACCCGTGACAAGATTACCAATCTAACATTCTCCATATATGCAAAGGAATAAATAGATTTCCACTGCATGCAAGTGTTATTAATTATAGCTAGGTTGTAGATGTGAATCATCGTAATAGCGTGTAATCGCATGTAGTGGAAATCTATTGATTCCTTTGCATATATGGAGAATGTTAGATTGGTAATCTTGTCACGGGTGAGTGATGTAAGCTCATTCTACCGCGATAGTAGAAAGGTTCAGGTTAGAGTCCTGCTTGAGACTATGGTTGTCACAATTATTTTATCCGATATTTGCAGGAATCAATTATGTAATTGGCTGCTCTTCCAATATAAATGTTCAATTGCAAAACAGCCGTATAAATCTATTTAATATATATTAAAATTAAGTTTGTCACGTAATAATTTCACATAGAATTAAAAAAATAACGATACATCTCCTCCAGATATTAAATTCGAACGCAGGGTTGAGATATTTCAGAGCATATATAAATGTTAAATTCGAACGCATTAGAGGGCTCGGACCGATCTGAATGCAAAACCGAACGTATCCTTAATAGATGCATAGATCACCTCTCTGACATGATAATATAATCTTCGACATTCCTGCTCCGGAATATGTAATAACCCGTCCGGCGTCCGGAATCCCAATAAGCCAAATCAACACGAACTGTTTGCTGTCAATCAATTATGTATATCATATTATTATGTACATCGTACATATCTATCTAGATAATATTATCATGTTATATATTTTAAGTACAGTCGCGGACTTAAAAAAGTATACACCTATATCATTTAGTTACCGGTTTTTTTTAATTTTTCCATATTGTAATTTGGCGTTTGATAGTAATGTATCAATTACTAAGGTTACATCCTAAAAATTCAATAAAAATTATTTTCAAAACACCTCATTTGTTTATTATACAATCCAAATTACTCAATATTATTCAATTAAAACATAAATAGATTTGATAATATTTGATACTAGCAAATTTCTTCCTCCAATCTTGCAATGATTATTCTTTTTTGTTCATCGTTTTAATAATTTCGAGGTATTTGAACGACAAATATTCCTTTTCATTTTTGACATTTACATTTACCTATTAAAAACTAAATTTGTTGCTAAGCTACTGACTTTTTGTGAACTTACACTGAAAAACTTAAGTGTAAACTTTATTAAGTCCGCGACTGTATATCAACTGTTTTGAACACTGATCTTGTAAAGCTTGATCTTCGCAGGTTCTTCCTTTATTTTCTACTTTTTGGTGCGTTGATATAAGCGTGTTTTTTATTTTTTATTTTAAATATATTTTTTATTTTCAAATTTTTTGTCATTATAATACAGGGTGTCCCAAAATTGCTGGGACACAAAGCTACCACGTGTAGTAATGGTCATAATAAGTCGATTGGACCCAATTTATTTATATATCAAAATGTACCGTTTGCCCGTGAGAAGAGTTCAAAGTTTACATAAAAAAACACATTTTTGTACGCTGTTCAGAAATAAGTGAAACAAATTGAATGAAATTTGACAAAAGTGCATTTTAGAGGATTACTCTCCTTTCGGTAATCAAAGAAACCCAAAAGAAATTGTAGAAGGGTTAAAACCACCCTCACCCCCTGACATTTTTTTCAGAACTTTCTAAGGGTTACTATCTAAGGGTTACGTGAATTATTTGTGGATTGTTTGATTTAATAATTAAAATACTATTTCGGAAATAGTATTGCGTATATATTATTAACAAATTTACTACTTATAACTTAGTACAATAGATTATATTATCATTGCTGTTTTTATTTGTAAACTATTTATATTGCGTGCCCTATAACAACCTACTTCTTAGACGTATCTAATTTATCAATGAACGATGGTTATCATGTCCTCTTCTCTCATAATTATTTTATCAGTAAATAATAAAATATTTAATTATATAGCTGCAACTGTAACAACATGTTCACGCGAACTCTTGGCATGCCAATAGTCTGCAGAGAGTCATTAATTAGCGATGTCCCTAACCTAACCTATTATTTCCACAACGTAAAGCATTTGGCTCGAGCTGCTATCGCAATCATATCTAGAGATTACTGGAGCCCTTGGTATTTGAACTGTAGTAATAATTTTATGGGGAACCATCACCAAGGTGCGACAATTATATATGTATTAAATAGTCTCTGTAGTCTGTAGTCTAGCTATCCGGCCCGGATTCGTCCGGGTATAAATTGGTTTGGCAACGAAATAATCAAGATCAACTTTCTCATAATACATTATCAGTTTACCGGTATCTCTTATTGTTTAGCCAGCGTACGCCAATTTCGCTCAGAAATCGTGTAGCAATGCTGTTATTTATATGGCGTTGCTATATGGTTTCTCTATTACAATTTACAAGTCCCCAGTTCCCGAGAGCTGGTAAAAGTGTCAATTGGATTTTAATTTTATTATTAAAAAATAATATGTATTGAAAATATGAATTGGTGCTAGGCCCAAATAACCTTAGCTGTTGGTGGTCTTTAAAACACACACACGAAGTGTCAGAATCAGTTATGACTTAAAATTAAACATATTTTAACCCAGAAGATTATATTATTTTCAATTAGCGTGAATTTAATGTATTCAACTTTATTGTAATCGACTTTTGTTATTCAAAACACTATGCAAATAATTTCATAATTTTTGATAAATTTTCATAGGATATTACATTTTAAAGTGAAATTCGTGCAGAACAAGTGAAATAAATGAAATATGACATCTTGATGTTAAAACAAAACGGTATAGGAAGTATGCACGTTTCGCGCTCTGAAAGCAGGGCACCATTCAGACGACAGTTTCACGTAGCTCTATACTAGCTCACAATTGGATTGTATTTGTTCATGAGAATTTAATTTTAATATTGTATACCCGACCGTTTGGCATTTCTTTCTGTTTGTTTGTCTATCCGTCTATTTGTTCTGTGATTACGACCAAATGTATGAACTAACTTTATCGAAATGTGGTAGGAAAAATGTTTTGAACGTAACGTTTCTCACAGGGTGATGCACTGTAAGAAATGAGAAGGCCGATTACATAGATTATCGATGGTCCATTTGTAGCCAGCGATTAATCACAAAGAGACAATGGCGCCGCAAACAGGTATCGTCTGCACATCGCGTAGATTCCATAAAAACACATTGAGCATGCGTGGTTACTAATTTTACATTAATTTGTTTTATATTCATCCATTTTATATATGTATCTATACATTTTATTTTGTAATTTTTACACACTTTATTGGAATATTACACAAATTATGTAATTTTAATTTACTTTATGTAAAAATCACAAATTTGTTTAACTTTACAGTAAACGTCCAAGTTTTTATGAAGTTTTCTGTGAAAAAATAAATAATAATGTAAAATCACTTAGAAAATCGAGCGAATTCTACCTTAACTTTCAAAGTATTTTTACATCCATTTTTTACAGTGTGGGTAGTTATCATCAGCGTTACTATTATGTTATCAAGGGGTAGTAGGGTATATTGATATAATGAAAATTTTTATTGGAAGAGCAGCCAATTACATAATTAATTCCTACAAATATCGGAAAAAATCATTTTGACAACCATAGTCACAGTCAGGACTCTAACCTGAACCTTTTCACTATCGCGGCGGAATGAGCTTACATTACTTACCCGTGACATGATTACCAATCTAACATTCTCCATATATGCAAAGTTATCAATAGATTTCCACTACATGCGAGTGTTATTAATTATAACGAGGTTGTAGATGTGAATCATCGTAATAGCGAGGGCCATTCATGTAGGTGAAAATTATTTCAAACACCTAAAGTGGATCCATTAAATAAGAACCTAGATACATCAATGTTATAAATAAAAATTCGACTGATGACCAGTCCTATACTTCCCACCTAGTAAATATTTGCAAAAAATGAACACTCTTTTTTTATTCTTTGAAAACATGGCCCTCTTTATTGTTTGGTGATCTACTGATGGCTAGTAATATAGCAAAAATCATCGTTACCTTAATTTATACGTACAATTTTCTTTTTTTAGTAAAATATTTTTTTTTCTCGAAAACTTTACATTTTAGAGAAAAAAAATATTTACATTTTTGTCATATTATAACATCTAGAATTCATTTATATTTTTTTTACCTATGTTAATACGTGACATTGAGAACATTTTTTTTAATATCTCAGGATCTACTTAACCGATTTGACTCAAAATCTAATCAGATCTAAGTTAAAGGCTGATAAACGCAATAGAATAATCGGCATGACCGTATGTTGTTTTGGTTAATGTTGAGGCTTACGTAACAATCTTCTAATTTGTTGCACTCACAAAGTGAATAATCGTGATTTCCGACCTTTCTAACGCAAATACAATTTGATCTCACATTAAAACGAATAGTAGCACAGCAACCAGTCGCTCTAGCAGAAGCATTGTGAACAATAACATAGTCGTAAGGGCACGACAGTTACAAATTTTTACTTTAGTATTCATGTCACGTGTTTGGGGAACTGTTGGAGAGGCCGGGACATGTGTGAGTGAGACAGTAATAACAGTGTTCTATGGAGGATAGACAAAGATACAAGATGTACATGTATATATAGAGAAGCAAGGCTAGTAAAGATGTGCGCGGACACATGGCGGTACTATCCCGGATCTACAGTAGTAGGATGAGTTGGGAAATCAGAATGCAAACTACATCCTAACTAGCCGCTCGCCATACGGGACATTCGACTTTGTTTCAGTGCACTTAAAAGTTAAGGGTTATTACAAACGAACTCAACAATCAATACTTTAGCAAATTTTAACTAGCACAATAGGGGCCATTCAAGTATTACGTAAGCACTACAGGGGGCGAAGGGGTCTTTGCTTTGCTTATTTTTGATGACTTGGGGGATGGGGGGTCTGGATGGTGATTACGTCAGCAGTATTTATTTTTTTACTTTTTCGGATTTTCTACAAAATTTAGTCGATTTTGGTTTGAACACATATGGCAATCCTACTTGTCTGCTTGAAAATGAAACGCATTTTCAGGGATTCCCGAAAATAATGGATACGTTTACTCGCTTAGAACCGAGTAGGAGAATTACCGCGCGCTATTCATTGAGCAGCAAACATTCAATGTCATCGAAGACTTATAGAGTCATGGATTCGTGTGTCATGGACTGTGGGCTATTAATTTGAATTAATGTACCAACATTTTAATATATTAAGATTATAATAACTGTATACCATGTCAATAAAATTTGGTTAAATAAATATTATGTGCGTTAAAGACCTCTATTCCAAGCCTATTCCTTATTTCTAGACTTATAACTGCTGCTCATGAATCAATAAAGAAACCAGAACACATTGAAAAATGCATGTACCAATGTTTACGTAAGCATGGGAGGGGGGGGGTAAGAGCTTTGCTTACTTTTGCTGACGAGGGGAAGGGGGATTAATAATTGCAAAAAATCTGTTTACGTAATACTTGAACGGGCCCCATAGGGTCGTCTTACAAAATTTGGTAATTTTGAACATTGCACAATATTTCTCATATACATTAGTGGTTTCCAGCCTGTGGTGCAAAACTTTAGCTAATTTGTACAAAATATTCATAAATTATATACATAAACCTTCCTCGTGAATCAGTCAAACATTGGTGAAAACCGAATGAAAATCCCCACATTAGTTTCTGAGATTGGCGCGAACATACAGACAGACGCGGTGGGGTACCTACTTTAATTTATAATATGTATAGTGATATATTTAAAATTACATTGAAAACTCCGCCCTTTTGGTAATTTTTTTATTGTAGAATAATATTCCGAAAAATTATCAAAAAAATATTGTATAATTTTTTTGTAACGTAGATTCTAAACACAAAAAATGTACGACGACCCCATTTTTTTAATAATTACACAAACAAATTAGTATCTAGTTTTCATATTTTAGCAATGCCAATTGAAGTATTTTTATTTGTGGAAGCAAACTAAGAAAATATGGTGGTTCAGATTTTCTCGTGTCTGGGACAGAAATAGTTATGGAAGTATCATACTGTATAAGCGTATTATACTAAACCGTGGAAGTTTTCGGTGAAAACTCAAAAAAACAAACTTCTAATTCCTATGCACGCCCCCACACACATATATAAGGCCTTTGTTTGACACAAGAATCAGCTCTGTTTGACGTAGACTCGAAACTATAAGGTATGACGAAATCCGTTCGGATTGTCTCTGGAGAATTAATAAACTAGACTAAACTAAACTATCCGATTGTTTTCTTGCGTGTTTTTTACGGTTTTCGAGTAATTTGTATGACACATCGGCGGGAGAACGCGTTTGCAGGATTATGATAGTTTATAAAAGAATGTAGGCTTTCACGGCCGGCATTAATAGAATTAAGATAAGAATCTTTCGGGCTTATGAGCCGTGGTCTACTGGAATGGCTTCTTCTTCTACCAGACGTTTCGCTTGCAACTCCGGCAAGCATCTTCAGTGGTGTGTTCGACGTAGTCGTAGTGTTTTTCTCGATGTCCTGCTGTCGAGTGCAGAACACCGAGAAGAACACTACGATCACGTCGAACACACCACTGAAGATGCTTGCCGCAGTTGCAAGCGAAACGTCTGGTAGAAGAAGAAGCAATTCCAGTAGACCACGACTCATAAGCCCGAAAGATTCTTATCTTAATTCTATTATGATAGTTTGTCTGTTTGTACCAAAACCAACGAACAGATTGTAATAAAACTTCGTATACTTAAAGTACCTATGGGATAGTTTTTACCCGGCTACGCTCAGGTTAAAACCATAATTTTACAAGCTTTTATTTAACTTGCTTTCCTGTCTGTCTGTCCGGGACAAATATGTCCAGACAAATCTGGCAATCGAATTTTCGACCACTTCCCGATATCTAATCATGCTTAAATTTTGCACATACCTTTGGTTCTGAAAAGAATACAATATAGTATATTTAATATTATGCTAGATCCAATATGGTGGCCACTACAAAATGGGTATCAAATAAAAGAACGTCGGTGCGGAAGGGGATAGGCGAAGAAGGTGTTCACGATTTGACACGAGCAGCGTCGTTCGTTTATTTTCATACCGCTTACCCTAAATAAGAGCCCCTATGCTGTTATTCACATTCTTTAGATCGACGATTTCGCAAAATTACAAAATAGACATTTATAAGCTCTCAGAATCAATTTCTCGGCGACTCGTTTCTGCTCGGGTACCCGTCGTCCTGATCGAAACCTCAGCAAAGACGAAACGGTTGCTATACCCATCTCTATCTATCGGTGCCCTTAGTTAAGTATGTCGCGTTTGACATTATAATGTCTTCGCGATTTGCATTGGCATACGTAAATAGTTCTAATAAAATATGCATTACGGTGCGTGTGATAAAGTATTGGAAATTGAAACCATCTGATCTGTATACGAAACTCCAAAATAAGTTTACAACAGTCTAAAAGAGAAGATAAATACCCCAGCGGCGTAGTTAAATTCTAGCTTCTTAACGTACATTCAGGAAGAGAACCTAACACACAAAAAGTGAAACGTCACGAACGAACGCGGCGATGCAACGCACCTCATTGGCTGGGCAGGACGTATTCTATCGCACATTCGAGTGAGCGAGCCAGAAGTGCAAAGAGTGAAAGTGCAACCTAGACAGCGCTCATTGATAAATTATAATAATAATAATTATAATAATAATAGTATCTTTATTTTATATACAGAAGCTTCGCTTCTGTCGGGTGTCCCACGACACCTCATAACTTTTTTATTTTAATATCCTTTCTTACAACAAAAGTTTTTAATTAGTTTGTTTTTTGATGTGTTAACATCTCCACTGACGCCCCTTCCCAAAATTTCAACTAAGTATAGTAACTCCGTGAAATGTCACGGAAGTATGCCCGGAAGTGTTCCACGGAAGTGATGCTTGTGGCGGGCAGTTCTACAGGCCCTATCGTATCTTTGCTTACATTAGGAATAAATTGTATTTAGTATGCAAAATACATTTGTAAAATGTATAAATTTAAATTTAAAGTGCAGTGGAAAATTTCATTTTAATGCATTAAAATCATAAAAAATAATTCACACTTCATATTTTTAGAAAGTTCAGATTTCCATTTGTGCATAATTATAAGGAATTAAAAAGATTCAAATTAAATTAACGTAAATAAAAACCGACAAAACTTTTTTAAATATAGAAAAAATTCATTCATAAGGACACATATTTCGCCATGTTTTTTATAACACGTTGGTGTTGCATAATAAAAGCTTTAGTACATAAAATATAACTTAATGCATTTGGTTTTGTGTATAGGAAATTAACGGCGTCATAATTACACCATTGTGCACAAAATGCGCTTTTTTTTCCACTGCAGTAAATTCTGTGAGCTTCGCAAATGTAAAATGCATACTTTACTCTTCACTAGAAGTGTCTAACTAAATATCATATTATTATTGTTACAAAACTGTTTTCTGAGTTGACGGAATAAATATTTATTTACAATAATTAAAAACACAATAATAATGAATGCAACAACGAAAAGTCAATTCTAACAATCAACACAAGTAAACAAAAACTCGGGTTGCAGTGCCAAAACCCTGCCGACAATATAGTGTATTTGCTAATACAGGCATAGTGCTGTTATTATCTGAACATAAGTTTGTTTTTGGACAAAATAAAAAATTTAACCCCTTAATACATCCCTTAAAATTATATTTTTTTTCTTTACTTCAATATTATTATCAATGCAACCTCTGTACCAAATTAAATACACCCTTCAGTAAGTAAATCACTATCCGCAAACTAGTGTTTTCATAAAATTTGTAAGTCCGGTCCTGTCGGGCCGATTTTATTAAAATTTTAGCAGCACATTTTGATCTTTACTAAAAGGTTAAATTTCAATTTTGAAACAATTCTGAAATTTTTTTCGGTATTTTCGGACCCAAAAACTTTTTTCAACCCCTAAAAACCACCCTTAAAATAGTCCGATTGGGCCCATTTTAAATAGGTTCCGTGCGGTGATGGAGTCCAACGTGTGTACCAAATTTCGTTCAAATCAATTAAGTCTTTCGAGAGTTATGCTGCGAACACACACACACATATATATATAAACATTTCTAAAAATGGTGCCAAATTGTTCAAGAGACTATGAAACGTCAAAAAATTTTGGTCCGACCCCTAGGTCCCGCCATCCGACCGACGCCAATAGTGTATGTGCCATATGGCAAATACACTAATAACTGTAAGCAAAACAAACAACTATATACAATAATTCGTAATTATTACCACTACACTCGTATTTATTTATCAATTTGGTTATTTATATCACGGCACTATTTATTTTACTGCTCCAACGTAGACTTGAATACGTGACTCACCGTTGACTGATTCCTTCGCTTACTCGCACTGCTGTTTATATAGGCTGCGTGGCATAAGCCTAGTGTGTTCTCGCTTTCTCTAGAACTTTCGTGCAGGTACCAGTTGTTACAGTAAGCAGACCCCGTTTCTCAGAACTCTTGCCTGTCGTTTATATACAGGGTGATCCGTAACATTATTATGTATAACACTTTTTCAGACGTCTTTTATTTTTTTTTTTTGGGCCACCAACTGGTAAGGTAGTCAGAGCTATCTGGTTTTAGCATCAAACGTATTTTTAATAAGTTTTTAAGCACCCATTTTAAAAACTTATGTAAGTTATTGATTTTTAACCGACTTCAAAAAAAGAGGGAAATTCTCAAATCGACGCGTATATATATTTATTAGTATTTTTTATTTATGACCAAGCATAACTTTTTTCATAGTAGTCCGATTTTGATGATTCTTGTTTTATTGGATATAGGCAGAGGTTCCCAATCTTTTCTTTACTCGACTCCCTTTACAGATTGCAATTTTTTGCGACGCCTTTCTAAAAGAAGATACCTGTGTGTAGCTCTAGCAGACAATAAAATTACTTTATTGTTCAAAGAAACCTCCAAAGAAAAAGAATACCTACCTATAGATTCTTAATTATTATTTATTAGATTCTAATTCTAATAATTAGAAAATATAAAACACTACAAACAATACAAATTATTAATGAGTAGGATGAGCTTGCTTTTCTCAGCATAACTTTACAAATCGGGACTGAAGTCCTGAAATTGCGACTCTCTAGGGGAGTCGAAATTTCAGATAGCGCCGCGACGCCCCAGTGCATCGCGACGCACAGTTAGGGAACCTCTGAGATAGGGTATACCTCGAAGTTGGTCCCATATAAATTTTACTTGAATCGATTCAGTAGTTCGGCTCATTTTAATAAAAGTACGTAACGGCGTGTGATTCCTTGGTAAATGTCACTTTTGACACATCACACAGCGTAGGAAGTCGGTTAAAAAGTTTGTAGTAGTAAATTTAAATTGGCAAGCGACTAAACTGCGTATTGTAAAGCCACTAAAAAGTAAAAAATAAAAAACTTTTTAACAAAAAAAAAACCTCCTTCAAAAAAACCACTAAAAAGAGGAAACTAATAAAACTTTGAGGTCTGCGCCAATTTAATAAAATATGAAGTCGGTTAAAAAGAAGATACGTACTATACTTTTTAACCGACTTCATATTTTATTAAATTGGCGCAGACCTCAAAGTTTTATTATTTTCCTCTTTTAGCGGCTTTTTTGAAGGAGGTTTTTTTTTTGTTAAAAAGTTTTTTTTAACTAATATTTTAAACTAATTAATATTGGTTTCCAGAATTCATCGCAATACGCCATTGCTTAAAGACTTTTAAAGACTTGTGTTGCGATATATTTTGCTTTGATGAGAAGTAGATATTATTTGCGCCTAGTCGTAAACAAAATTTAATTTCTTGCTACTGAATAAAGTTAAATTTATAACAGTGTAGAGATGGCACTTAATAATGAATTTGTTTCATCTTGCCTTCAGAATTGTTCCCTTGGTAACGTGAATTCTGCTGATACGTTCAAGTCAGCTGTCAGCTGTGACTAACAAGTACCTGGATATAAATCTTATTAGATTCTACAAGCGTGCTTATATTTCTAAAAAAAAGCGTAGTCCGAGTAGGAAATCGAATGAGTGCAGGCGTTTGTACCTGTCGGTAGACTCGTACTTTACCACAAGGCCACCATGATTTACTGTCTCTGAGACCTTAACATAGTATACATGCTGTTTTGTTTCACATGTCAACCACTTCCGACTATTTCCGTTACATCTAATATTTCTAAAATGCGACCCCAGTATGAGACATTAGACGTTATTCACGCCAAAAAACGTAATGCTATAAAAACAAAATAACGGATCGCACTTGAAATTTTTTTTTCATTGGAAAGCAGCCAATTATATAATTGATTCAAAACATATAGGAAAAAATCATTTTACTAACCATAGTCACAGTCAGAATTCTAACCTGAACCTTTCCACTTTCGCGGCGGAATGAGCTTACACTTAGTAGTGAAAATCAATTGATTCTGAAGCATATAAGGGAAGTGTTAGATTAGTAATCTTGTCACGGTTGAGTAAGTGTAATCTCATTCCGCCGCGAGAGTGGAAAGGTTCAGGTTAGAATCCTGACTGTGACTATGGTTAGTAAAATGATTTTTTCCTATATGTTTCGAATCAACGAAAACATTTTCAATTGCAATTCAGCCGTATAAATCTATTAATTTATGGATCGCACCTGTTTTGGCGATCATGCACATTTTTTAAGGCCACCAACAGCTAAGGTTATTTGGGCTAAGTACCAATTCATATGCAGTTCAATTTATTATTTTTTGACACGACAGTTTGAGACATAATTGGCAGCTGCAGTGCGCACTATATGTAGCATGGCGGTTGCTTGCGCAGCATGTATGCGCGAATTAGGTTTTATACTTCGAGTGATTTAGCTGATATTTATTTAAGCTGTGTCTGCGCTACATACAAAAACAGTAGATTGTATGTCTAGATGCGTAATCGCGAGACATATTACTGTCGAGTAGTGACAGTATATAAAAACGAGCTATAGCGAGTTTTAACAGTCACACGAGTCATAATATTATTAGACATATATATGGTATTTTTTGCCATACCCACTATAAAATAGCTACTTTTCAGTTCATTTTCAGAATTTTCAATAATTTTTACAGTTCATTTGCGTCGCCAACTCTACTTTTATAGTAAGTAGGTCGTGAGCTGTCGCAGTGCACACTGCACACGCATGACAGTAGCAATAAACATAAATCACTATGGAAACTGTTTACTTCCCATACTAGTGTGTTTTGAAAACACTTTCAACACACGTGCCTGTTAACTGACCCATTCCATGCATACATACACGCATGTAAAGTAGCTATTTTATAGTGGATATTATGGCAAAAAATATAAGAAAATTGCAAATGTAGATAGATACAGAAAATTTCGTGATAAATTTGTTTCACAGATCTATTGTTTTGTACATAACACAATATTGGAATACTTTTTCACACGTATAGCAGCAGTCGTAGGTTGTATATTGTAGTAGTATGAGGTCTAGTCAACATATAGGTTGGCTCTTAATTCACTGACAGAGTTCATAGAATATTCGTAGACATATTGGTGGTATATTTAAAACACAAGCGACTAGGCTCTGCAGTTAGGGTCCATTCTGATTGGTCGAATACCCCATCTTGGTGTCGTTTGACACACATACACACACCTAAACGAACGTGATAACTAACTAGTGAACTCTGTGCTAATATGGATAGTTGATATAACGATTAAAAAATGGGTTTTGTATATTGTGGAGAATGTTCAACGCCATGTAAACAACAGCACTGTTACACGCTCGGCCATTCTCAAGCCTAATAGTGTTATAGTAGATGTGTCTTAAATGTATTCTTTATACCCAACCAGAGGCGGCGTAAGGCGTGGGCGACGTGGGCCACCGCCTACGGCCTCGCGGTCCAAGGGGCCTCGCGCCTCGAAAACCCGCGAACGCAAATATAGATATAATTACTCATCTAGCAATAAATAATAAAAAAACCGGCTAGCAAGTATCTGGCAATACTAACCTACCACATTAGTTTTTTAAAAATCTAGTCTGGCAACATTTGCTGGCGTTGCGGGCGGTGAATAACGCGGGGAATCCTCGCTTCGCCCGCTGGGGACTTCCCATTCTGTTCGCTCCATCTATGTTCGCGCTTCTAAACACACGCATGCGACGACGCATGTACCTAATATTTTAATGCATTTCCAACAGATTTCGATGTGAGAATAAGTGTTGCGTTTCATTGTTTGAAAAATTAGAAATAAATAAAGAACTGTATTATATTTATTTGAACTGTTGATTGTGAAAAGTGTGTTTTTAAAGAACAACACGTCCTACCCACTTACAATGAAGAAGTTTGCATTTTTATAAATGAAAATTTGAGTATCAAAAAATTTTTTCTCTCAACAAAATCCGTCCTCTTGCGTCATCCATCAGGGGGCCTCGCAAAATATATCTTGCCCACATCAAATTTAGGTCTTGCGAGGCCACTGTACCCAACATTAAAACTCCATACTTCATAATCCTCTATTCACCTCGCACGGATAAGACGCAGTCGGCCTTATAAGTATAACACCATGAGCAATATAGAACGGTGTAGAAACTGGGACAATCAGTATATACTATCTAGATTCTAGAAGATAATATAGTCTATACTCTATATAGTCTATATAGAATAAATGTAGACACATACAGGTTCCGTAACGTAGCTAGGAAAAGGACATGAGACATCCGATATGCAACAAGAATGAGGGGCACTGTGTTCAAAAAAAGGGTGTGGGTTTTGGGACCCCCGACAGATGTGAAACATCAAAGAAAACGTTATTGAACTCGGTGGTATTCTCTATGTAGTAGTATATATATTTTTTCAAAAGCAGCAACTAACTGTTATGCTGACGTAAGGCTACATACTGCACTGTAACACCGCGTGTGTTACAGTGCACGCCTGAGCCAAGAGAGAGAGAGAGAGAGAGAGAGAGAGAGAGTGCCGTAGTGGTGGGGAGAACAGCAGCGAAGGAGCGGACCAAACATTTCGTTGCATATTTCCCCTCACGCGGCTGTTCACAGCCCGACATAAGATGTTTCACATCAAAAAGTACAATACCGATACGAACATTCTGGCAGCTCTGTGTGAAGTGGTCGTTCCCAACTATTTGACAGCACGATTTCAGTACGCATCTATGCTTTTCAAGTATCAAGCTACGTTACGAAACCTATACTACATAATATATCTATGCCTACAGGAAGGTGCAAGTAGCTGTACTTTTGAGTTACAGGTGTTGTTGTGAATCCGCCTTTTCTCAACATTATAATATGTAATGTACTTAATTATTATATAAATGTCTTTTAAACAGGTCATTGATTAAGTTTTTGATTCTACATTAAAAATAATCATTTTCTGTAAGATACACACGGCTGCGAGTTTAATAATACTTTCATTTCAAATATTATTTCTTTTTGTAAAACGATTGTACTTAAGTTTCTATTATTTTTCATGAATAAATCAGTTTAATTTTGGTAAATTATATTATTATATTCAAAACTGCGTATTACGTAATTTATATATATAAAAGAAAGTCGTGTTAGTTAATTAGTTACACCATTTATAACTCGAGAACGGCTGGACCGATTTTCATGATCTTTGATTTTTTGGAATTGTCTCCGCCCTGGTTAACAGAATAATTATTAAAACATCGGAAAAATTCACCCGGGAGCGAACGAGCGAAGCGAGTGAGTAATGGATTATTATATGTATATACCGGGTGGTGAACTGCTCAGGTGTATATAGGGATTTAACATGTAAAATCATAAATATGCAGTTTCCTGCTCTCCTGATTTTTTTAGAGCAAAAATTCATTAAACTAAAAATGATTACTGTTAAATTATCTACATGATATGTCACTTAGTTACAACGAAAATAACTTTTATACAGTGTGGTTAAAACAATGTATATTTTTGACCTTTTGACTATTATTAATTTGTCAGAAAAAATTATTCTTGATAAAAGTTTGTTTATGCTCTAAAACCTAAAAGGAGATAATTCGAAGCGATATAACTCTTCTCGTGTAGAGGGAGGATCTGAAAGTTTGATTTGGTCCAAGAATAGAAAGACCTAGTTGACACACCTTTAAACGGATCGATACCAAATTTTAAACTTAAGGTTTTAGGGGATTCCTCAAGTATATTTTTCTTATTTCTTTCCTACTCCCCTAAATAAGGGTAGTTTATTGACGAACAAAAATAGAAAATTTCAATATTCTCGAAAACAGCTCAAACGATATCCATCATATTTCATAAATCGTTACGTCATTAATAACTGTACAATATGCCTTCATTCATTTGTTTTGTAAAAATTCAGAATGGGAGAATATCGCAATTTTCTATTTTTGTACATCAATAGACTACCCCTGTTTAAGGGAGTAGGGAGGAAATAAGAAAAATCTACTTGAGGAATCCCCTAAAAACCTTAAGTTTTAAATTTGGTTTCAATCCGTTTAAAGGTGTGTCAACTAGGTCTTTCTATTCTTAGACCAAATCAAACTTTCAGATCTTCCCTGCACACGAAAAGAGTTATAACGATTCTAATTATCTCCGTTTAGGTTTTAGAGCATAAATAAACTTTTATCAAGAATAATTTTTTCTGACAAATTAATAATAGTCAAAAGGTCAAGAATATGCATTTTTTGTAACCACGCTGTATAAAAATTATTTTCGTTGTAACTAAGTGACATATCATGTAGATAATTTAACAGTAATCATTTTTAGTTTAACGAATTTTTGTTCTAAAAAATCAGGAGAGCAGGAAACTGCCTATTTATGATTTTACATGTTAAATCCCTATATACACCTGAGCAATTCACCACCCGGTATAAAACAAAGGTTATTATTCTGTTACTCTGTATACTTATATAAAACAAAGATTTTGTATATAAATCATACCACCCAAGAGCGAACGAGCGAAGCGAGTGTGTAATGTAATTATAATATTCAAGCGAACGAGCGAAGCGAGTTGGTAATGTACCAGCTGGGAGCGAACGTGCGAAGCGAGTGAGTAATGTAATTATAATATTCAAGCGAACGAGCGAAGCGAGTGAGTAGTGTATTGCAGTCCGGGCGAAGCCGGACCGGGCCGCTAGTAAGGTATAAAAAAAAGCGGTCAAGTGCGAATAGAACTCGTATTAATTCCCAGATATAGTTTACAGCCATCGAGTAAGCTGGCGCGTCGGTCGATCGCAACATTGGTTTGCGTCCATAGCTAATGTTTTTAACTTGTCCTCTAGATGGCTTCTACATACTTGTGAGTTAGTCAGTATCACGTGATTTTTTGAAAGGCCATATCTTTTTATTGCATTGAGCTAGAAGCTTGAATTTTTTACAAGATTATGAGGTTGTAGACAGGCCTGGATTTTAGCCCAGGCCAAAAAAGCACCGGCCTAGGGGCCTAGCTGACGAGGGGGCCTCGACCAGGGCGGAAGTGTAAATTATAGAAAAGAAGCCCAAACATGTTTTAAGATAGCCTAATTGTTTCTAAGATAGCTCAATTGGCGCGACTTATCGTATTTTTTTTGCTAAATTTCCGACCAATCCCATTCCATTTTTTTGGACTTGGGGGGCCCGTAACTGTCAACTGCCTAGGAGCCCGGGCCTGGTTGTAGATCTTAGTATTTGATGTGAATTTTCAACTTCATACATCTAGCCGTTCCTGAAAAAAAGGGGAACCCTAAAAATTAAGTTTGTCACGTGATAATTCCACTGTTATAAGTATAGCTGCATCTGATGATCTATAAGCGACTATAACGTCGGGTTTATCGTACATTTAACACGCTATTTTTTATCGCTGTCTGACACCGAATAACACATAAAACATACGAAGTAACCATAGAAATAATAAAAATAACAGCGAATTAACAAAACAGCGTGTTAAATAATGTAGGCAAACCCGGAATTAATCGCATATAATCGTGATAAAAAAGTAGCATGTGTGCGCCGCGCTGGCCCGTACTTGGAAATTGTGAGACTGTGTTTTAAAGACCACCAACAGCTAAGGTTATTTGGGCCTAGCACCAATTCATATTTTCAATTCATTATTATTATTTTTTTAATAATAAATTGAAAATCCAATTGACACTTTTACCAGCTCTCGGGCTAGAACCCGGGAACTGGGGACTTGTAATAGAGGAACCATAGCAACGCGCTCGTACTTGCAGAACCCATCTACCTTTGTATATGGAAATTCGAATTCAAATTCCATCAGCGGCAGTTAGTTTTCCTGTAATGAGAAAATAAAATTGTCCTCTATAAATAGACACAAGATGCATTTTATCGTTATTAATTAAGTTACCCGGGTATAACTGTACTGAGTGTACACGTCATGTATACAGTGTGTAAACGATAGTATCGAACATAGGGAAAATCCGGGAAAATCCAAGGTTATTAGAGTACAGGTTGCCTCGTTCCATCTGACCAATCAGCGTAAGCGCGGGAATGACGTCAGCTGGAATTTAGTTTAAATCAAGTACAAAAATTGTTGAAGATTATGCTTATTAGTGTATTTGCCATATGGCACATACACTATTGGCGTCGGTCGGATGGCGGGACCTAGGGGTCGGACCAAAATTTCTCGACGTTTTATAGCCTCCTGAACACTTTGGCACCATTTTTAGAAATGTTTATATATATATGTTTATATATATATATTTATTTATTTATATATATATATATATATATATATATATATATATATATATATATATATATATATATATGTGTTCGCGGCATAACTCTCGAAAGACTTAATTGATTTGAACGAAATTTGGTAGACACGTTGGAATCCATCACCGCACGGAACCTATTTAAAATGGGCCCAATCGGGCCATTTTAAGGGTAGTTTTTAGGGGTTGAAAAAAGTTTTTGGGCCCAAAAATACCGAAAAAAATCTCAGAATTGTTTCAAAATTGAAATTTAACCCTTTAGTAGAGATTAAAATGTGTTGCTAAAATTTTAACAAAATCGGCACGACAGGACCGGACTTACAAATTTTATGAAAAAACTAGTTTACGGATAGTGATTTATTTGCTAACGGGTGTATTTAATTTGGTACAGAGGTTGCATTGATAATAATATTGAAATTAGGAAAAAAAATATTATTTTAAGGGATGTATTAAGGGGTTAAATTTTTCATTTTGTCCAAAAACAAACTTAAGTTCACATAATAAAGCCACAAGGCCTGTATTAGCAAATACACTATATTGTCGGCAGGGTTTTGGCACTGCGACCCGAGTTTTTTTTATATTAGGTGCTTCGTGCAGTTTTTTTCTTAAAATTGGCAGGAGACAATAGATAGAAGAATAGATGTTAAAAAATAGGATAATTCTTGATTTTTATTACAACATTTAAGTTTTAATATCTATAATATAAACAAACAAAAAATTAAATAATGCTCAAGAAATGGCAGATATTGTTAATTAACTATTTTTTTTAATTTAAGAAACGAATAGAATTAACTAACAAATAGATAAATTAATATTTTATAATTTATATTAAAAATAACCACAAAACACCATAACGCTTAACAGCTATCGCAAAATTGACAACTTATCATATTTTTTCACTAACAGAAGAATCATGTTTCTATTAGGTATTGAAAAAACATATATCACACTACCATGGTTACTGTGATTTTTATTTCCAAAAGTTATCAGCGCCCATAGTCTGACCTTTTCTATTGAAGTGAGCAAGCATGGTGCATTCCGAGTGACGTCATCCCCCCACTACTATCTATCGGAACGAGGCAACTTATGCTCTACTAACTTTGATAATAGGGAAAAACTTGATTTTTTAGTCTCACAGGTCTCATTGATCCATAAAAAAATCCCATTGTTTTTTCTCTATGTTCGGTATACGTTTATAGTTTATACACACTGTATAGATTACATATATGGCATATATAGGTGCAGCAACACAGTGAATATCCGAACACGGGCTTTGGGAAATGGAAAAGCTATCACAGCCTGTCTAAATACATTTCCCGTGTAGGTATATTGTACGACTAAGGTACATGTGATGTGTCGGCTTTGTGCTCTACACTGCTTGCTCGGTGTATTATAATGAAACACGATGAAAAGCAAATTCACCTACCTCACCTACTCGCAAACATTTTGGAAAGATTCTTTAACGTTTAGTGAAACGATTAATATTATAATACTTTTGAGTATATTTTAAAAGGAAAAATTAATTGATATAATATGTCGATACCTTCTTTGTAATACTACGTAGGTACCTATATCATAATCGAAATTTTGCAGGAGATTAAAAAAACTTATTGCTTCAACGTAGGATTATGTTTTATTTATTTTATTTATTGTAGATTATAGACGCGTCGACAACTCAGGTCATTAGCGTCTTCAACACAAAGAGGACACTTCGACCGCTGCCACATCGCCTTTGAGAATACGAAATGTTATAATTACCACAACTTGGTTGGCGAAACGTACGTCAAGAGTGTTTGTTATGGTTTGGTGTTTTGTGGTAATTATAACATTTCGTATTTTTACACCAAAGGTTCCACCACTTGTTATTGCCTTTGAGAATGTCTACCGCAGTTGTAGACGAAACGTCAGGTAGAAATACCACCGGACCACGGCCTACAAGCCCGGAAACCATGAAGACTTGGAATAATGCCGGCCGTGAAAGCTTGCACACCTTATTTATTTTTGTTCGTTTTTTTTCATTTTCAAGATTCCGTACGTCCGAACGGAACCCTTTTACTGCACCTACGATGTCTGTTCGTCTGTCACAAGGCTCTATCTCACAAACAGTAAGAGCTGTATCAAGGTTTTTTATTTTACTACAACACTGACTCCAGTCGTATTTCTATACTGTACTATAGAGCGTCTAACATCATCGGTCGACTGGTTCAGTTGGGAGCGTTCGACTGAAGATCTAAAGGTCCCTGGTTCACAAGCAGACGATTTCATTTTCGATGATTGTTAATCAAGCACTAAATCATAGTGTTGCCGTCTAGATCTAGACTTTCTAGACTCTTGCCTTGTCTTGTCTAGAAATTTTCAAGACAAGACAAGACTTGCTTTATCTAGATCAAGACTTGCCAAAACTCTAGACAATTTTCAAGAGTCTAGATAAACTAAGTATATATGTAAAGGTTTACTTTACCTATACTACTACTAATCTAGAGTCTTGATATTAGACAAGACAAGAATTTGTTAATCTAGACTTAGACTTAGTGAAGTCTTGATATTTCAAGACAAGACTTTGAAAGTCTTGTCTTGTCTTGTCTTGTCTTGTCTAGACGGCAACACTACTATATCATCACAAATCAGTGAAATAATTCAATTCTTTCCTAGTTATCCTTGTTCGGCGGACTGTTTATATATTTATAACACTGTCAAAGGACCATTACTTGACAACCTAGAAATAAGCACTAGAAGGAGAGAAGAAACTTGCAGAGCAAGGACAGACAGAGGCAGTAATTCACAATGCGAGAGCACTTTAATCGATTATTCAAACTATAACGTCATGTTTTCATATGGATTCTGTTGCACAATGAAGAAGCTGGAGACGGGTCAAGGGTTCCATTCTTAACGTTGATGCGCATCACTAGGTTGCATCTGTTCAGTTGGTAGCACTTACTTAAGTGACCTGCGTACACTAGGTTAAAAGGGACACGCGTGTTTTCAGCTAGGACTCTAAAGGTGCCATTACACGGTGCGGTCGAATGGTTCGGCGAACTAACGTGGCTCGTACAGGCTTATTCTAAGCTCGAGAACGGAAGCCCTCACTGCATGACGTGAATTTTATAACACCGAGGTCCTACGGCGTGTGACTTGGCAAATCTAGGGTTGGTCTAGGTTCGTACTTGTGGACTTGCGGTCGGTCGAATTTTGGAAAAAACCGAGGAAAAAACATTTTTTATGTAATTGTTAACAATGACTCTGCCAGAGAAACGCTTGTTTTGTAAACAGGATTTTTTTTTAAATGGAAGCCGGGCTAGGATTGCAATCGGACGTGCTTGAGAGTTCGTCAAGAAGACGCCCAAAAATCTATGTACCTAATTCTTAAATCAATATTGGACAAATCGAGTTTCTACAAATAATGGAACCGTTTGACAAGTATAATTTAACCAAATAATTGACCAAATAATAAAAATAATTAAAAAAATATACAGGGTGAGTTCGACCACCCGTATCAGTTGTTTTTTTCGAAAACGGTTAGTCGTAAAGAGTTGTGTCAAAAATTTGTATTATAAAAGTCCTAATAAAGAATCGAATGGTGATAATTTTTTTTCCCGGGAAGGTCGGCTTCCCTATTAGTTTGCTCCAGAATGTCCAGAACTCCGGAATTATAAATGTAACGATAGGTCGAAAGTGGTATTGTTGAAAAGATCTTTAAAAAATAAGCAAGTTTTGTAGGAAAATTTTTTTTATTACTGCCACCCCTGTAAATTTCTATAAGTATAAATATAAATTATTATATGTTCAAAACTCCGGAATTTTAGAAAGCACGATAGGTTGAAAGTGGTGCTGTTGAAAAGCTCTTTAAAAAATAGGCAAGTTTTGTAGGAAAAATTATTTAATTACTGCCACCCCTGTTAAGTAACAATTGTTTGAAATTATTAAATCAAATTTTCATAATAACGATCGAAGTCGGCATTAAAAATCTAGCAACCTTAGACATTGTCACAAGTGTTCAAATACTCTTCCATTTACTCTTTAATACATACTACTGAGCTCTTCTGGTTATATTGTGAGTGTACTTCTTCAGTGTTTAATGATCGATAGATAGGTAACTAGATTTTAAATGCGGACTTTTAAAAAGTTCGTTATTATGATTTATGACATTTTAATTTAGTAATTTCAAACAAATATTACTTAACAGGGGTGGCAGTAATAAAAAAAATTTTCCTACAAAACTTGCTTATTTTTTAAAGATCTTTTCAACAATACCACTTTCGACCTATCGTTACATTTATAATTCCGGAGTTCTGGACATTCTGGAGCAAACTAATCGGGAAGCCGACCTTCCCGGAAAAAAAATGTATCACCATTCGATTCTTTATTAAGGCTTTTATAATACAAATTTTTGACACAACTCTCTACGACTAACCGTTTTCGAAAAAAACGACTGATACGGGTGGTCGAACTCACCCTGTATATTATTGTTTCTATGGGTCACTAGCTTTCATTAGACAGCAGACGCACCCTCGACGCGGTTCATTTTTTCATAATCTGTTTGACCCCCATTTTTATCCCATAATAATTTATTAGAATTATTTATCCATATTTAAACTTTAACTATGCCAAATTTCAACCGTTTGGCTCTGGAAGCTTGTGACGAACAGACAGAAAGACAGACACCGGAGTGAGGCTGTAAGTGTTCCGTTTTTCCAATTTTGGTACGGAACACTAAAAATATTATTACGTAATAATAACTATTTTTTATATTTATTAACACAACTTTTTTTATTACAGACTTAAATACGATGGCGAGCGTTGTAGAAGGTAAGCTTATGAAAAAATATTTAAAATTTTAAAAGAAACTTTCATGAAAAAATTAATATGCTGTACCAGAATCTTTAGTTCTGAAAATTCTTTTTAAAACTTCTTTACTATGAATTCCATCATAATACAGGATGCGGCAAATTTGATTTGTGCGTAAATACAGGGTGTCCTCAAAGACACTAAACATACGCCTACCACATGTTCCTGAAACCAAAATAAGCCGATTTAAGCAAACTTACCTTCTTACAAAATGTCTTAGTTTGGGCGCTATACGGCCCTGAAGTTACAATTTTGATATCGTTTTTTTGCCGGTCGACTGGTTACCAGTCGACCGGCAAAAAAACGATATCAAAATTGTTGAAGAAGATCACATCGTATTGCCAATCGCCGCTGAAGATGCCCAACGGAGCTTTGGGCGAAACGTACGGAGTAAAATCCATTGGACCACGGCTACTTAGCCCGAAAACATTTGCTACCAAGATGTCTAACGGCCGTGAAAGCATGAAACTCCAATTTATATGCTGTATTTATTTCAAATCGACACTGTCACACGACACTCGTTGTTGTTTTTCCGGTGATTGCTCCTGTTTATATAGAGCTAACAGCTTGTCCCCCCCACGCTCGCGCGCTTTTTAGAACATTCCTGTGTCTTCGATATCATGCCACGCCTCACCATTGTTACTTGTTCTCGATGATTCTATTGTCGCCAGCGGCGTAACATCTGGGGTTTTGCTACACTATGTTCCATTTTAAAATAAACGCGTATTACATTGCTGTCAAAAATCTTATTGTGTAACCATGTAAACGGAAATTTGTATGTTCCATGGTAAAATAAATTCACGGTACCTATAGATATACGTAGATAGCTAAATATGTTGCAAAATTGCAGCCTAAAATTGCTATGTTGTTCTGAAATATCAACAATTCTCGAAATAATTTCATATACAATGTGTTATGAATATAAAATTACTGAAGTGGTTTTAATTAAATTCAGATTCCTGAAATTATATTACATAGAGGTATTGTTCCGTAATATTCCAATTTATGTATAGTGAATATAAGTACCTATGTCCAGCAATTATTATTGTTCAACCAAACATTTCATCGATAAAAGAGTACTCATATCTGTTAAGGCAAAATGAATAGGTACTATCATGTCAAATTCAATGTATAGGCACTTCAATTGCACGGCCAGTACAAAATAAACCAGTAGTCTCCAACATTTTTGATAGACCAACTTTCAGTAGACTAGTGCCCATATTCATAGTTAACCCTTAAGGTAAGTGATAAGGGTCCCTTCGCTGAGAGTCACTTAAGTGCTGAGGGCACCTTATTCAAAGGAGCGTTTCATAGTCATTTCCTTGAGTGAGGGAAGAATTATAGTAAACCTCCATGATTTTTTCCTTTAGAACAGTTGGTCATACTGCAGACCGATTGTGTTTAGTTGTCATTTTTGATATAAATGCGTGTTTTTCATGTGTTTTACTGTTTTTACTTTTTCGACACTTCAGGGACATACTATCCACCCTTAAGGTGAGGGTGATGTAAGGGCCCTTACAGACGTCAATTTTGACTATGAAACGCATATTCGATTTGAGGATATGAGTAAGTGTCCCTTACTACTTTAGGGTTAACTATGAATACGGCCGTAGTATCTATATATTATTATGTATATTATATGCCATACTTTTTATTTCCCACCTCTACTATGGTAGAAAAGTATTTGCTTGTCACACTTGACAAGCGAATCTGCGTAGGGCTTGAGAATAGCCGAGCGTGTAGCAATGCCGTGATTTACATGGCGTTTCCATGACTCCTCTATTACAAGCCCCCAGTTCCCAAATCCGAGAACAGGTAAAAGTATCAATGAGCTGCTGCCAGATTTCTTTTTTTGCCACCTGATGGCACCATTCATAAGTGAGGTAGGTATGTCACTTTGAGGTCATTTTCAAATGCCAGTAAGTGTATATATTTTCCGCCACCTGATGGCGCCACTAGCAAATAAAGTATCTGTCATTTAATCATTTAACGGCTAAATAGCAGTTTTATATTTATTTATAATGACTGTAACACATGTCGTTAATCTCTAAAAGTTTGCCACTAGCGCCATCTGTTGAATAAAAAATGTACACGTTTGACACATATACCTTACTTGTCACTAGCGCTATCTGACGCATAAAAATATGACAAGCCTCATTGGATTTTAAATTTCTAATTAAATATTAAAGAAAAATAATAAATTGAAAATATCAATTGGTTCTAGGTCCAAATAACCCTAATTGTTGGTGGCCTTTAAAAAATCGAATCTGCGGGAAAAATTTACGATCACGCGAACCCTCAGCCAAAAGCCTATAAAACCGTTTGTTTAAGGGGATTCGATACTACACGCGCCGAGGATTAAAAAACATGCGTTTGTTTTGCCCATGGCTTTTTTTTGTTATTTGGAGTAAGTATATAACTGAAATTTTGTAATAAGAATAACAAAGGCACGCACTGTACATGTAGAGGTCTTTTTTTCAAATTTTTCTATACATTATACCTATATGTTTTATACAAAAAGCATCATTTTCGTGCACTTTTCGTCCACTATAAATCCTTTATACGAATAATTGCTGACTAGGTAAACACCTACTTCCGTATTAAAATGTTTTTCCTAGTGATGCGCGATTGTAAGATATTTTTACAATCGAAACAATTGCAATCGTTCATAATAACAATCGAGTCCACAATCGACTCGGAGTTTGATTTTACAATCGAAATGTTCGATTGTTCAAGTCGATTATTTGCCAGCGAATGAGAATACAATATATAATCGCGATTCAAGGTTATATGCTATAGTCGATTGAAGTCTGACATTCACGCTACTCGTTCATCGTTGATTCACTGTTCACACTGTTCAGTCGGTCTCAGAGCACTCGATTACTGCACAATCGACCATCCATCGACTCGACCACAGTTGTTGAGTGATGAACGATTATATATTATGTGGCTGTCGACAGTGGACATCGTCTGTACGATTCAGTACTATGCAACTTGGTCTCGGTGAAATATGAAACAACAACAATCGAGTCCAAGTGAAAACCATCGAGAGTCATCGAGATGTTTGAACAATCGAGACAATCGACTAAAATATCTCGTAAACGCCCATCACTAGTTTTTCCCGCTTTACTCGTTGCCGAAAAATTACTCGTCTAGTCCCGAATGGCCTTAACACCTACATCATCAACTTCACCTATTACGTCTGTGTTTATGCAAAGTGAAGTGGGACACACACACTCATATTTTTTGTCTGTCCGAATGACGTAAATGAAATGAGAGGTTTTGTCGTCAATGTCCATCAAATAACCACGTATATTTATTGTTATAATAATTACATGTCATTTCCAACCGCGTGAATACAGACAAGAGTAATTAGTTCAGATAATATAACACGGTATTCAAGGGGCATGATTATGAACCACACATGTTAAGTAGTGTAGTGCATGTTTGATGGACATTATATGAAACTCAACGCTTTTACACACACTGCGTATAGGCAACACTTCACATTTCTATTCAATTAATGTTTATGTGTCGGAATACACAAGGCAAAGTGGCTTATATCAGATTTTTGGTGAAATAAGAAACGATCTGGCCTTAGGGTATGTATAAGGGGAAGGTGGGGCATAAATGCATACTTAACGTTTAAAAATTTTTATTTTTATTTACGTACACACACACACACAGACATACATATTTCTAAAAATAGTGTAAAAATAGTGTAGTGACCTTGAAACAGAAAAATTTGTTATACATTTTGATTTCGATTTTCGGACCCATTACAATAACTTCCAATGGGAAGTTAATAATCAAATTAACTTCCCATTGGAAGTTATTGTAATGGGTACGAAAATCGAAATCAAAATGTATAACAAATTTTTCTGTTTCAAGGTCACTACACTATTTTTACACTATTTTTAGAAAGATGTCTGTGTGTGTATATGTGTGTGTGTGTGTGTGTGTGTACGTATGTAAGTATGTACGTACGTATGTGTCCATTTCTTTCTAAGACGAAATCTCGAGAATGAAAAATGACATCGACTACGTTAGGGTGCCAATCGACGCGTATTAACGTAAATATGATCTGAAAGAAATTTTTTCAAAATCGGTTCAACCGTTCTTTTTTCTTAACCAAATAGACTCCAAAAAAGTAGATTTTACACAATATCTCGCGAATAAAAATTTATATCGACTTCGTAAGGGTGTCAATCGAGGCGTGTTAACATCATTTTGATCCGACATAAATTTTTTAAAAATCGGTTCAGCCGTTTTTTTTTTTTTAATTATTGGTAAAAATAAATAATAATTATGTTTTAATGATTAAAATGATTACTTTTCTGTGTAATATCTAATTAGTTATTATTATTAAATATTTATCAAACATGGGAAGTTCGTCGTGTGGACCTCAAGGTCCTAATAAACGACCCACCTCACGGCTTGTTATTATTATTATTTTATTTCGTTCAAAAGACTACAAGGAGTCGAATTTGTGAGACATGGTAAACATAAAAATAATAGCAAATATTATGAAAATAAAGTATATTTTGATTTAAAAAAATAAAGAACGTGTAGATGGTAGTTATATATTTATTGTAAAAAAAATAAAATCCTTTTATAACAATACAACAAAAGTAATAAAAACAATATTATTTAAAAAAATATTTCGGCGGTTTTGCTGTTCCCTATGAGGTAAAATCACATACACTAATGGGGTCTATAATACAGGGTGTTTCATTATATATGCGCAGAACTTCAGAATGTGATAGATCGTCCAAAAATATGAAAAAAAGTTTCTATTAACTTACCCTTTAAAATACACCATTTTAGAGATACAGGGTGTTGAAATTGAAAAAAAAATTTCGTTTTTGCGAATATCTCCGGAACCGTTTATCGTACAGAAAACAGCTTTTGTAAGCATTTTCTACTCATAATAAGCTATGTTTTGTGCAGAATTTTTTTTTTAAGTCATAATTGGTGAAGGTTTTGAAGGGGTAGTAGGTATGCGTTTTTATGGTGCATTTTAGAGGGTAAGTTAATAGAAACTATTTTTCATATTTTTGGACGAGCTATCACATTCTGAAGTCCTGCGCATATATTATGAAACACCCTGTATATGAAATAATAATCTAGAGGCACCTATTACATATAAAAATGTCTAAATCGACAACTCCTGACCACTCCTGATGGTTAGTCTTGCCTATAAATAATAGTAAAAAAAATGTAATTGAATTTGCACCGGATTATTGTGTGCAGTTTTGCCTCATAACCTCACAAATATATCAATTGAATATTAAAAAAAATTGATTATCGGAATAGCAAAAAAATTCCAGGAGAGCATGCAGTAATGATGTTAGAATACAATAAAAATTATTTACCAGGTCTTTTATGCGTTTATCCTCAAAATTGTTGGATCACAAAAAGTCTCTTATAATATATCAACAAGCACCAAAAACTTTGACAGCGGTTTATTTTTTATTCGCTGCAGGAATCTGCTCAATATTTCCGTAGCTATCAGAAATAAGTTAGTTTGTGGTTCACGATACAAAATTAGAGGGTTCTAACTAACTATAAATAAATAATGTATAAATGTATTAATTTTTGAGTGTTTTAAAAATGTACTAGAATTGTTTGCGACGTACTGACGTATCTGCGTTTAGGACTTATGTTTATATAAACTTTTTGTCTCAAAACTAAATAACAAATAACACCTTCAAGTTTGGCCACATCTTAATCAACACCCTGTATATCTTCACTAACGAGCTAAATTCAATGAAATATAAGTACTAAATCTTTTAGGTCAACTTTAAAATTATTCTAAAGCATTTTTCTTATATTGGTAGAGTATACATGAAACTAAAGTGAATTTAAAAGACATTACAGAAACAATTTGAAATAAAATGCAGCTTTCGTGTCAAGAGTTAAAATAAAAATAAAATATAAACAAAGAATAAACGACATGAAAATATCCTCAGAACAATATTCTGAACATTCTCCGTGACATTTTTCCGCGTAACTTTTTATTAAATTCAATGGTCTCAACGGTATATAAAGTCATAACAATATCTACTGTGTGTTCAGGTGAAGAAATAAGTTGAAAAACGGACCGTGCAAACAGTTAAGCAGTTCTGTGAGTCTCACCGTCATCGTTCTCGCGTCACTGCAGCGTTCACTACTTTGCAAAAAAAAGTTGTGTAAAATTATGGTCGCATATTACGTGCGTAGGCGGGAGAGAGGGAGACTCTTTTTAATAAAAAATATAAAGAGGTAGGTATATTACATATTTTTTGCACACAATGTTTTCGCTCTTCACCAGTTATAGTCCAAGCGGCAGGTAATAAATGAAGGGGGTTACCTGGAAAGTATTCCGAAGTTAGTGATATTTTGGTGTGTTGTTTGCGGGTACTCTGTGGAGTAGAATCTGAGTTTTCGACCTAGAGGACCCTGTGCTAACGTGGGGGGAGCCGAAAAACCACGAAATTTTACCACCTTTTTTGCTTTTTTCAAAATCTCTCAGAAACAGTCGATTTAAGCAATTCTTTCATTATGTAATGTTTTAAAGTGTATTACATTTCCTACAATTTTCATTCCCACAACTTTTCTGTGGTACTAATGGTAAGCGCGCTGCAGCTTCTTGAAAATCACCCGCTTCGCTTTTTGTAACCTTGGTAACCAATGTGTAACATGTGTATTTTTAATTTAAAGTTCGATGAAGAACAAAATAAATAAAACTATTGAAAAGAACATTACATTTTAACCATTGGTTACCAAGGTTACAAAAAGCCGAGCGGGTGATTTTCAAGAAGCTGCAGCGCGCTTACCATTAGTACCACAGAAAAGTTGTGGGAATGAAAATTGTAGGAAATGTAATCTTCTTTAAAACATTACATAATGAAAGAATTGCTTAAGTCGACCGGAGAGATTTCGAAAAAAGCAAAAAAGGTGGTAAAATTTCGTGGTTTTTCGGCTCCCCCCACGTTAGCATAGGGTACTCGAGGTCGAAAACTCAGATTCTACTCCACAGAGTACGCACAAACAACATACCAAAATATCATTAACTTCGGAATACTTTCCAGGTAAAAAGTACCTAACTGCTGGACTACAGGTTTAACATTAATAATTATTTATAAACTGTCAGCGCTTTTTGTCCATTAGAATATTTCCGCTTTTCGCCACTATAGGCGCCATAAGTCCTATTCTAATTGTCATACTCGTGGCGAATAGATTAACAAAATTCGTTTCGATTCTTTAAAGCTTCCGGCAGGTATGTAGGTAAGTCGAACCTAACTGTTGGATTACTGGACACACACATACATTATTATAGTCGGTACTTAGGTACCCACTTGAATGAACATATTGTCTTTCTTGTTTACAGTGACATTAATGTTTGTTCGGTTATCCTCCTGCGGTGCTTCAGCTCCACTAGTGTGTACAAAACTCCCCCTCGTCACCACAGGCGCTCCTCACTGCTCGCACACTCTATACAGCTCTATTCCTCTTCAATTCACCCTGCACGGTGCACCACCTCTCTTCCTCATTCCCGCTCTCTCTCTCCTGCACTGGATGAGATGTCGTGTTCGCAGATATGTACACACTTTACGAGGATTAGTCGATTCATGTTAATTACAAAATTATTCCCTTTCGTGGTAGGGAAAATTACAAGCCACCACGTCAACAACGATCATTTCTGCCAAAAATCTTCATTATCTCACGGTCTTTTTGATTAATTGTGGTTGATATTAAAATAAGAAAAATACATTTTGAAGCTATCGTACATTTTTTTACGTTAATTTAGTATGTGCTCAAAGACTTCCTATATAATACTTCCAGCATCGTCACTAGTGTGGACGGTGTTAAGTGAACGCGATACCAGTGTGAGTGTAATGGTGCGTAGCCAGTGACGTCTGTGACACGATTTAGTATAATGCGCTACGCACCGATGATAAAATGTGTCCTGTGAAGTGTTTTAAATTTAGTTCTCGCTAGAGCAAGAATACTGTAATTATTGACCTGTGATGAATATCAGTGACCAATTTGAGATACGCCTCACGTTCTCCATAGTTAGTATAGCCTTCAGCTTGTATTGTGTATTGTTACAACCACCTGTTCCCACCCGTCTACCTTAGTCCTCATCTAGAGCGCGTTCCTCCGCCGGTATTGGACGTCAATTGACTTCCCGCTCGTTGAGAGCTATCGGAACCTCTCCTACAGTCAGTTGGTGTTGAGGGTTGATTAACCCCCGGCCTGTTTCATATACAGTATTCCGTTTCCACTGGCTTCGTACCCTGGATTCCGGCGAGCTATCCGCCCGACGCAAACCAGTGGACCTGTGCGACACATGTGCGCGAACACCTAAAAAGCCACGACGTTGCAATACACCTTGGCAGGTGTCAAATTATAGTTTATTAACACGCACAATAAATAAACTTTCATATAACAGATCCTAATGAAAACATTCTTCAATATTATTAATCGAAATGATTAATTTTGAAAAAGAAATAAGGGTATTACAAGTTTGCTCTTTAAACGTAAACTAATCATACTTGGGGATATTTTGCTCAAAAAATTAAATTTATATTTTTAGAGGAATAGCTCGAAAATTCAGATTGCTTTTTTCCTACTGCTCACATATTGTGGTGTATTGCCAAAAGATGCCAATTATCGTGCACCGAGTCATACACCGAGTCTTACACCTACACTTATTGAATTGCTCTAGTAGAAAGTCGCGGACAATGTCTAAACTCTAAACCAAACATAAGTCTGTACAAGCGCGCGCGCACACGCACACACACACACACACACATGCAGGAGCGTACTAGGTACTTATGTACACAGCTACAAGGGACTCGTGGCGCGGACCGTGTACACAATATTCGCAGGAGAATATCTACAGTAGCAGCCTCCCGCCATCATAATTCAAACACTGTAGGTACTGACTCTATACTCACTGTACTCTAATTATATGGATACCGTATAGTCGGCTATGGTTCCTATATGCAACATCTCAAACCTCTTAGAAGCGGCAGGATATGAGCAGGACGTACTGAAGATGGTGAAGAGTATTCTCCACCGAGAGTAATTACCCCCTGCACTTCTCATCTCAAATCTTTTCCCCTCGGGGGCCGCTCAAGTATTACGTAAGCAGATTTTTTGCAATTAATAACCCCCCTCCCCCCTCGTCAGCAAAAGTAAGCAAAGCTTTTACCCCCCCCCCCCCTACCATGCTTACGTAAACATTGCTACATGCATTTTTCAATGTGTTCTGGTTTCTTTATTGATTCATGAGCAGCAGTTATAAGTCTAGAAATAAGGAATAGGCTTGGAATAGAGGACTTTAACGCACATAATATTTATTTAAGCAAATTTTATTGACATGGTATTCAGATATTATAATCTTCATATATTAACGAACAAAACAAACGTATCCATTATTTTCGGGAATCCCTGAAAATGCGTTTCGTTTTCAAGCATGGTTTGAACACATATGGATGTGTTCAAACCAAAATCGACTAAATTTTGTAGAAAATCCGAAAAAGTAAAAAAATAAATACTGCTGACGTAATCACCATTCAGACCCCCCCATCCCCCATGTCATCAAAAATAAGCAAAGCAAAGACCCCCAGCCCCCTGTAGTGCTTACGTAATACTTGAATGGCCTCTCGCCTAAAAACAGTTACAGCACTCCCGACGCTATTTTTAAATGCCAAGGACCAAAAATCACACTAGACTGTAGTCTAGTGTGATTTTTGGTCCTTGGCATTTACCTGAACCCTTTAGCTTTAAAAATAGCGTCGGAAGTGCTGTAACTGTTTTTCAAAAATTCGTCTGTAGACGAATTTTTGAAAAAAAGTTTTAGCTACGTGTGAAAGATTACGTTATTTAATTGTAAGTTTTTCCAGGAAAATGTATTTCAATTTTTCACCTGAAGTGTTGTCCTTGGTTCTTCATTTGGCGTTTACTCGAACCCTTTAGCTTTAAAAATAGCGTCGGGAGAGCTGTAACCGTTTTTAGACAAAGGAAAAGGATTTGAGATGAAGAGTGCAGGAGGTAACTTCCGCTAGAGAATACTCTGAAGGAGAGAACTTTTGGGTGACACTTTACTACGTTACAGATATGTTAACCTACAAATTCCAACACGTCAAGAGTCAGCGCATAAAGTTCCGTATCAGTGTTACGCTGCACATTTTAAAATATCAACCAATTCGAACGTCCCAACAGTCCGCTCTACAAGTCACCCATCGCCATATCGGAAAAAATGCAGAAAAAATCCATAAGGATTATTTTCAATCTTGGATATCGTGACAGCTGCAAAGATTATTTTATAAGACATAAAATTTTAACTGCTCCGTCTATCTACATTTTTTATTCGCTTTGTCACATTCGAAAATATTTTTGGAAGTACTCCACTCACAGTACACTGCATAGTTATCAGACACGTAACAACAATTTGATTTTACTCCTTAAACCGAACTTAAGTCTCTTTTGCAATAGCCCAGAATATTCAGCTTTAAAATTTTTCAACAGTCTTCCTGCTGAGCTGAAGTCACTTCCTTTCCCTAAATTTAAAAGAGAGTTAAAGACTCTTCTAATTAAATCATGTTTGTATTCAGTTAATGAATTTTATTCAATTAATTATAATTATTAAATACTTTTGTACGACGAATCCTGCTCACTGCTATATTGGACAATAAATATATTCTATTCTACTCTATGACCCTGCACAAGTTGATTTCACACAATGGCCTTCATTCACAATCAGTATATTAAAGATCAGTGGTGCTGACTCTATTTCAAACATAGTTGATAGTCTTAATACCTGTGATATCAGCCATACTCAAATTAAGTTGAATAGGTTGGACCAGTGATTGGAAAACTACGGCTCGAGGAAATACTAGGAACTAATTGTATAACCCATTTGCACTAAAATACCAATATTTTGTGAACAATGATTGAAAACAAAAATGAAGTTAATTACTTCTTACCACAACAGTTTTATTGATGAATGTACATTTCGAAAGCTATGCTTTCATCTTCAGCAATCACTATATACATATAGTGTTTGCTGAAGATGAAAGCATAGCTTTCGAAATGTACATTCATCAATAAAACTGTTGTGGTAAGAAGTAACTATCTTTATTTTTGTTTTTATTCCAACCACAGTGCTCATATATTTTTATAGTGATTTAAAATATTTTTTTAAATACAAGACTTTCGTTCAGTCAGGATTGTTAAAAATCGCTGATTTAAAAGAAGACATTTTTCTTTATTACTCTGAGATTCAACTTATCACAATCTCACCACAGCATGCAGAAGTGAGGACAAGTTTTTTGTATGGAAACCCCCCTTAATTTTTACTGTTTGTGTTTTTTTAACTTCCCATTGGAAGTTATTGTAATGGGTGGTCCGAAAATCGAAATCAAAATGTATAACAAATTTTTATGTTCCAAGGTCACTACACTATTTTTACACTATTTTTAGAAAGATGCTGTGTCTGTGTATGTGTGTGTGTACGTATGTACGTACGTATGTATGTGTTCATTTCTTTCTAAGACGGAATCTCGAGAATGAAAAATGATATCGACTACGTTAGGGTGCCAATCGACGCGTATTATCTGAAAGAAATTTTTTCAAAATCGGTTCAGCCGTTCTTTTTTTTTTATCAAATAGACTCCAAAAAAGTAGATTTTACACAATATCTCGCGAAAAAAAAGTTATATCGACTTCGTAAGGGTGTCAATCGAAGCGTGTTAACGTCATTTTGATCCGAAATAAATTTTTTAAAAATCGGTTCAGCCGTTTTTTTTTTAATTATTGTTAAAAATAAATAATAATTATGTTTTAATGATTAAAATGATTACTTTTCTGTGTAATATTTAATATAACTATTATTATTATATGTTTATCAAACTGGGAAGTTCGTCGTGTGGACCTCAAGGGTCGCACTTTAGTCCTAATAAACGACCCACGGCCACATTACGGCTTGTTTTTATTTGTTAGGATACCCGTCATAATAATACATATTCTGTGAAAATTTCAACCGGCTACCTGTTAAGGTTAAAAAAATACAGCCTTTTTAAAGGTAGGACAGACAGACGGCGCGTCGTAGGCTTAGTAATAGAGTTCCAGTACGGAACCGTAAAAACCATCAGTGAGCAATTTAATAATTAAAATTGGTCACGTCTAGTATATTTTTCGTGTCAAATACCTTAAAATTTTCACTCAGATTGCACCCAATTATTTCAAATCCCATGCCGAAATATTTTTGAGAAATTGTCAGATCATACAATTATCTCATTTTTTTTATTATTTATAATAAAAGTCGTTATACGTAATATACTGCACGCATGTATACTCAAGTAAACGATGGTTCATAATAAGAATAACTTTTGTTGACTCAACGTTCCCAAACAGAATTAATAGAAAATGAAACTCATTTAAAAAAAGAGAGAAAACATCTGTCAACTTTGAACGTACTTCATGCGCCAAGATTTCCGTACATGTTTTGCAAAAAAATTAATCAGTGAGAAAACACATTTTTAAATAGAGGAAGTCGTTCCTTCATGGCACAACAGAAGGAATCGTTCAGGTTAAACGAATCATTCATAAACGACACATCTCTTCCACCTTCCATTGAGCAAAAAATTTAATTCAAGCAAAATCGATTCTACCAAGCTCGTATAGAGATTAGACTGTTATTGGCTGAAGGCTAAAATCAGGACCAACAAGCCGTGAGGTGGGTCGTTTATTAGGACTAAAGTGCGACCCTTGAGGTCCACACGACGAACTTTCCAGTTTGATAAATATTTAATAATAATAATTAAATTAGATATTACACAGAAAAATAATCATTTTAATCATTAAAACATAATTATTATTTATTTTTAAATATAATTAAAAAAAAAAAAAAAAAACGGCTGAACCGATTTTTATAAAATTTATGTCGATATAATTTTTTATTCGCGAGATATTGTGTAAAATCTACTGTTTTGTAGTCTATTTGGTTAAGAAAAAAGAACGGCTGAACCGATTTGGAAAAAATGTCTTTCAGATCATATTTACGTTAATACGCGTCGATTGGCACCCTAACGTAGTCGAAATCATTTTTCATTCTCGAGATTTCGTCTTAGAAAGAAATGGACACATACGTACGTACATACGTACACACACACACACACAGACATCTTTCTAGAAATAGTGTAAAAATAGTGTAGTGACCTTGAAACATAAAAATTTGTTTTACATTTTGATTTCGATTTTCGGACCCATTACAATAACTTCCAATGGGAAGTTAAAAAATCGATTCTTTGGGTTATAAGTGTGACCATATAGAGAGACACCACTTTTAGAAACGTATAAATTTACCAAAATCGAATTTTTTTTCACGATCACAAAACTTCTCCTATATAGTACATATCTTCGTATATGAGAAAGTGAAAAGACAGATTTTACACTAATAAAGTGAAGGATAGCTCAATTACACGATGACATAATATGCGTAAATATTTATTCTAGCCACCAGGCTTTAATTTACGAAAACATGACGTTTCGGCAACGTAAGTTATTATAAACCCTGCTAAGAATGTGTTTCCTTTTAGTCTGAACAGCTCCCAGCTGTATCGTACAAGATTTTGTGATAATTAATGTTATAAATATTAGTTATAATACAACAATGAATATAAATCACATGTAATGTTCTCCCAGGTATTTATATTTAATTATTCTGTAATACCTTTTAATTAAGTTGCTATTTTTAACCCGTTAGCTGAATATGTGTGCAATAGAGGCTCCTACATTTTCTTAAAATGAGAAGTGCCGCAACTGCTGTAGATATTATATATCTATATTATGTAAATAGTATTTTTTTAAATTTAGTTATGATTCTTATTGTCTTTAAAAAAATAGAGTAACATGCATATTATTTTAACTTTAACCGTTTCCGATACAATTCCGATTCGATTTTTATCGAACATGCAAACACCGAATAAAAGTTTAAATTCTTGCCCATTTTATAAATATTTTTGCTTCGTATATTTTAATTTGCTAAATGCTCTTACTTGTTGAAAATGTACGCTGTGCATCTGTGAACAAATCATTTTCAATAATAAATATATTTTGTTTTAATAACGCTAATGACCACGATGCGTCCATACTGTAACTGTGTTTCGGCGTAAATGTCTTGAATCCTGGTTAAGATGAAAAAATGTTAATAAACAATAATGAAATAGAATTAAGATAAGAATCTTTTGGGCTCATGAGCCGTGGTCTACTGGAATGGCTTCTTCTTCTTCCAGACGTTTCGCTTGCAACTGCGGCAAGCATCTTCAGTGGTGTGTTCGACGTGGTCGTAGTGTTCTTCTCGGTGTCCTGCTGTCGAGTGTACTGGTACCGACTTGTGCAGCTGCACCATAGACCAATCACAGGCCAGTCCCCTACCAGGTACCTTACCTATAAATACCTCTGCACAAAATTAGTTTTAATTTTTTTCGCTGCCCTATCTGGCTGACTCTAAAACAAGCATACCCACGGGCATACCACCGCCTGTAACCAACTCGAGCAAACCACAAGAGCTGCTCCCTAAGCTACGGTAGGGCACATGGGCTCAAGCGAAATTAAAGAGTCAGTCAGTCAGTCAGTTTTAATTTAAATGAAAATTGTAATTAGCAGTTGTACCTATTTATGTTGACGTATCCTATGAATATCGATGTAATAAAAAGCGTTTTAACAAAAAAAACCTCCTTCAAAAAATGCCTTTAAAAAGAGGAAAATATTACAATTAAAATTTTGAAGTCTGCGCCAATTTAATAAAATATGAAGTCGGTTAAAAAGTATAGTATAGTAATTAATATCTACTTTTTAACCGACTTCATATTTTATTAAATTGGCGCAGACCTCAAAATTTTATTACTGTTTTCCTCATTTTAGTGGCTTTTTTGAAGAAGGTTTTTTTTTGTTAAAAAGTTTTTTATTTTTTACTTTTTAGTGGTTTTACAATACGTAATTTGCACGTTATTAACCGACTTCTGTCTAGATATTTGACATTTACCTTAACGGTGTTACATCTCGTTACTCACTTTTTTTTGTAAACTCAGTCGAACTACTGAACCGATTTAAGTAAAATTTGGATGGGACCACCCCGGAGGTATGCCTTATTAGATAAAACAACAATCATCAAAATCGGTTCACAAATGCAGGAGAAATCGCGAAACATACACAAAAAAAAATACAGTCGAACTGCGAGACCTCCTCCTTTTTTGAAGTCGGTTAAAAAAGGAACAATAAAATATTATTATTAATTAATTATTATCTATTTATGTAATAAAATTCAATCACTTCTTTGAATGACGCGTTGCCAAGTTATTTATAAATTATATGTAATAAGGGCAAATATAATTTATATTAAATTACACAGTTATGCAGGTTGCATAGTAAAAAGAATAGACAAAATAAGTGAAATAAAAAGACCATTTAATAAATCCTACATCCCAATTAACATTTAGAGAATATTTTATAAATCTTGCATTTATATCATCAATATTCATAAGGAAGTTAATTCAGCATTCAGTCTGAAAAGAAGCAGCGCGAATCATTTGATTTGAAGACTGTTTTATTTCAGTCGAGTTACATATTTCAATTCATGCTAACTACCTTTTTGTGCTGTAGTTCGCAGCACAGTACTGTATTCAGTAATGTGAGGGATTCACCGAAATTTGAGCATCATACATGCGCAATCTTATTGTTGAGAATTTATATTTTATATTTATAGATAACTAGATGCCCGGTGCGGCTTTACCCGTGTAGATTTAATTTTGATAATATAATATAATTTTTACATCGTTTACCTATATTATTTTAAACTTATTTAAAACTTCAGCTTCGCTTCCTATTTGTGTGAGCGTTCAGCCCCACCGTATTACAGGTTTTTACTGTCAAGCAGGGCTATCGCCCAGCTTGACACCCAGTAGATAATATGTTTTTGTTTTGAACCTATTTTTAACCGACTTCAAAAAAAGGAGGTGGTTCTCAATTCGGTTGTATTTTTTTTTATGTTTGTTACCTCAGAACTCCGTTATTTATAAACCGATTTGGAATTTTTTTTTTATTTGAAAGGATATACTTTCAGATTGGTCCCATAGAAATTTTATCAAAATCGGTTTAGTAGTTCGGCTGATTTTAATAAAAGTGAGTAACGGCGTGTGATTCCTTAAGGTAAATGTCACTTTTTGACACATCGGGCAGCGTAAGAAAGTCGGTTTAATAAAAGTGAGTAACGGCGTGTGATTCCTTTAAGGTAAATGTCAATTTTTGACACTAAAATGTAAAAAATAGAAAACTTTTTAACAAAAAAAAACCTCCTTCAAAAAGCCACTAAAAAGAGGAAAATAATGAAATTTTGAGGTCTGCGCGAATTTAATAAAATATGAAGTTGGTTAAAAAGAAGATATTAATCACTATACTATACTTTTTAACTGACTTCATATTTTATTAAATTGGAGCAGACCTCAAAATTTCATTATTTTCCTCTTTTTAGTGGCTTTTTAAAGGAGGTTTTTTTTTTTTGTTAAAAAGTTTTTTATTTATTATTATAATATTTTAAATTAACGTTTTAAATTGGTTTAAAATATTATGATAATCGACCCTGTAAACCATTTTGTGTTAACTGGAATATAACAATTTACTCAGTTACAATTTCAATTTACATTGTACATAAGATGAACGTTATAAAAACCTCCAAGTGAACAAAGAGTTCATCTCTGTCAAAGAAAACACGAAAGAGAGAAAGATTCTTTGCCTTCCTTGGACGGTGGAAGGTGGTGAGAGAGTTGAGGGGAATGCAGGAAATTATGTGAACATAAAGTAGAAAGAATAGAACGTTGAATGTTGATTTTAATTAGACCAGCGACAGTCTTATAAGCAATAGCATTGAGAAACAAAGGAGGCAGAGACACGAAGATTCTGTCTAATGAGCTAACGGGAGCTCAGCATCACTATAACAGAGTAGGTACAACAGACAGCGTATGCCACTTCTGCAAGTTCAGGTTCCCACAAGACACTTCTCTCTATTAATAAAAGCACGTGAGTATTTTAACCCACATGCTTGCAAGCTCTATACTGTGTCATAGCCTAGCCACAAGCGACTAGGTCCTGCAGTCAGGGTCCATTCTGATTGATTGAATACCCTATCTTGATGTCGTTTGACATACCTAAACGAACGTAACAACTAACTAGTGAACTCTGTATACTAATATGGATAGTTGATAGCGATTAAAAATGGGTTTTGTATGTGGAAAATGTTCAAATACATATTCTTAAAGACAGGCATTAATGTTCACAAAATTAGATTGAAAAAAAATTAATAAACAAACACTTGAAAAATTCTACACATTTATTAATCTCAACGATCGTTTCGGGTTCCTAACCCATCATCAGGAGTTTACATTAAAACTGAGTTTAAATGTAAACTCCTGATGATGGGTTAGGAACCCGAAACGATCGTTGAGATTAATAAATGTGTAGAATTTTTCAAGTGTTTGTTTATTAATTTTTATTCAATCATGTTCTACCAAGTGCCTAGCGATAATTCTATAGAATTTAGATTGAAAACTTCAGATAAGGCTTGTAATCTAATTCTTTCTATAAAAGTCGATCAATTTTCTGACATTTCAAAATAAAACTTAATTAAAATTTATTTTTCTATTCCAAGTTCTCAAGAACACTGCATATGTTATTGTACAAATTTTGGACATCCTAATATCTCAAATAATAGATAATATTAAATTAGGTTTTATTTTTAGCCACGCGTGCTGACCGTCCTTGTCCATGTGAAACAGGACTAAAAACTTACCCAGCTGATAAAAAACTACGCATCTATTTATGGAAATGAAATTATTTGATTGTTAGCTGTAAATAAAAAACGCGCATTTCCCCGAAAATGCATTTTAAACCAATTATTACGCACACTGATTGGACACTCATTAATGAACCACGTACCGCGCATGTGACAGCATTTGTTGATTAAAGCTGTTTAAAAATCATAATTTCTCTCTCGACTGCATTATCCCCATTTAATAATTCACAATTATTGGAAATGACATTAAACGCCATTACAATGCTTTTAGTAATATATGATATGAAATCTATTGGCAATCAGTTATTTTTGTTTTCAGCAATGGCGCCCTATTTAATAATTCAATAAAAAATAATTTCAGGCATATAATATATTATTATATAGGTAGGTAATGCATTTTAATATTTAAATATAAATTAACACTTTTAATATTTTATCAAAATTTAATGGAGAGTTTCAATAATAATTGAATACGGATAAAGTATAGAACACAAAATAATTAATTAAAGAAAAAGCTTTGAACAAAATTTATAAATAGAAAAAAATATTCAAACAGAATTATTTATAAAAGTGATAGAGATGAAGGGTCGTGCACTTCTAACTTCTAGAACATTTTAAAATAAAAATGCCAGCAGGCGACCCTAGTATACACTCCTATTAAATAAATGAGTTACTAAGAGTTATTTAAAAACAAAAAATATAGAATTAGTTAGTGCGTGCAGGCAGAAGGATTGCAAAAATGTTATAAATGCGAAAAAATAAAATAGAAAAAAAAAAAATGGTGTTCTGCTCCATAAATTTTAGTTGAACAGCGCAGCTGTCAAAATCCAGTTCAAAGGTTAAACATTATTATCGTAAAGTTAGCAGTGTGGTTTTTATCCACACACCAAGCCTCTTTTTTTCTTTTTAATACATTTATGCAAGACTTTATAGAAAATGAAAGCGTTTTACTTAAAAACATTTTTTTTTATTTTTTCCAAAAAGAAACTTTCAACTAGATTCCTCAAAAGAGTAGTTTGTATTTTTTATAGTTGTTGTACCTACCTGCCTATTATATATATTTTTTATAATATGTAGGTATTATCCTATGAATGACAATGTATGAATAATGTAATACCGAAAGTTCACAAGTCAAAGCGCTATTTTGCAATAAGTATTTTAAAGTCGTAGCTCTTCGTAACCATTGTTCGCTGCTACCGTTTTCAATTTAATTTAATATATTTTCTCTCAAAGTTTAAAATTAGGAATGTGAAATATGGTCGCTTTTCCAAACATTAAATTTATGGAACATAATATGGCTTTTCAAACTTTTAACACAAACCTAAATTTTATAAGAAAGAAAGACAACACAACAATATGCTTTCTTTATCTATACGCGTTATCTGTGGAGGAAATGTGACCACTTAGTGGCACCGTCAAAGAGTTTTTAGAGAATTTAATTTAAATTTAAATTACATATATAACGACATGAATACGGATGTGGAACGAAAAACAGGTGGTTATCGACATTTTGTCTTGTTCATTTTTGGTTACATTTTAGTGGCAACTTTAAAATATAACGTATATTTTTTAATAAAATTTGGAGAATATTAATTGTGACCGTCTAGTACCACAATGAAAATGTTTGAACTAACTAATATGTAGGTAGATACAGTATGGGTCAAGAATAGCAAACCTTCGGTAATGACCTCAGTTGTCGAGCGTCTATAATTTACGATAGCAAACCTTTTCACATCTACGTGACAATTTTTTTCCAAAAAATGTTTAATGTGATCATGACGTGTCAACAAGTACTCCAAGAAATTTATTGGACAAAAAAAATTCAAACGTAGATGAAAAGAATTATTTCGATAATGCATTGTGTGCCATTTTTAAAAATTTGATAGATCATTAGATAAAAAGAATTTAGAAGGTATTATACTTGATAAAAAATGGCGTCTATAGAATTGGCACAAAAACTGGCGTGTTAAAAACTGGTTTACTTGGAGTGACCTAACGCCTATTTCGTCAATTAGATTTAATTATGATGAAATTCCTCAAGACCGTTTTATTTCATTGAGAGAAGCCTTCTCTTGTTTTCGGGTAAGGATTTTTAAAATGCCAATGTCAGCCGTCAAAACGTCAGTGTAATACCAATCGTTATGCTGGTTTTAAATCTAAAAATTTGTACAATAGTAAATGCAGTTTTAGCAATCCTTGTCAAAACAAAAATTTTGTTATTAAAATTTTTATATATTTACCATTTTGTATTTGTAGTTTGGTTGTGCAATAAACTACAGCTTTTCTTTTATTAAGAAATGATTTTATTTTTATTTGCATAAAAAATATTCAGGTAAATACAATCAGTGGCGGAATAAGAGGGGGGGGAGAAGGCGGCTCGCCCCCGGCCTCTGATCCTGGGGGGCCTCCAAATCTCGAGAAGTCCTTCTTGTAAATTATAGACGCCCGACAACTGAGGTCATTAGCGTTAGAGAAGTCCTTCTTAGTCAAATCCCAAACAAGGCCAAAATATGTTTAGTAAGAGGCAGTTTGGAGTTGGAGACCCCGTACGTACACAAAATATAAACGTAGGTAGATCGTTTATTATAAATATTTGATTTTTTTGTCAGCCATTACATCTATATTCTTATTAATTTTTTACGAAATTTGCACTACAAATACATCAATTTCTAAGCAGACCGGGAGTTCTGCCGCCCCGGGCCTCCGACGGGCTTAGTCCGCCACTGAATACCATAATCCTAGTCAAATAGCATTTGTCTAGTCATTTAGCAAATAAAAAAAAAAGAAAAACCTATTTGCCCAGACAGATAGCATTCGCCTAGACAAAAGCCATTTGCATGCGACATATGCATACGAAGTAGATTATAAGTATTTTACTTACGTTACTTTGGTTGCCTACAATTTTTTTTATTAATATATATTCTATTTTTTACAGTGTGTAAGTATATTTTCTGTTCAACCAAAAACATAAATATGAAAAAAGTGACATGTTTGGTGCATGCAAAAAGAACAACTTCGCCAAAAAAAGAAACAATTCGTGAGGTGGGTCGTTTATTAGGACTAAAGTGCGACCCTTGAGGTACACACGACGAACTTCCCAGTTTGATAAATATTTAATACTTAATAATAATTAAATTAGATATTACACAGAAAAGTAATCATTTTAATCATTAAAACATAATTATTATTTATTTTTAACAATAATTAAAAAAAAAAAAGAAAAAAAAAACGGCTGAACCGATTTTTATCAAATTTATGTCGGATCAAAATGACGTTAACACGCCTCGATTGACACCCTTACGAAGTCGATATAAATTTTTATTCGCGAGATATTGCGTAAAATCTACTTTTTTGGATTCTATTCAGAGAAGAAAAAAGAACGGCTGAACCGATTTTGAAAAAATTTCTTTCAGATCATATTTATGTTAATACGCGTCGATTGGCACCTTAATGTAGTCGATATCATTTTTCAATCTCGAGATTTCGTCTTCGAAAGAAATGGACACACACACAGACATCTTTCTAAAAATAGTGTAGTGACCTTGAAACATAAAAATTTGTTATACATTTTGATTTCGATTTTCGGACCCATTACAATAACTTCCAATGGGAAGTTAAAAATGAGATCTAAGTGGATACCAAGTTTTCACTTGGCACGTTAGGTTATAAATAAACGACTCGTGTGTGAAAACTTGCCAAGTGAAAATTTGGTACCCACTTCAGATCTCAAGTCTTTTTTTTTGCGAAGCTGTTCTTTGTATGTACCGAACTTGGCCTCTTATATCGCATTTTTCACAAATAGAAAAAATCAGTCTGACAATTACATTATAATATTTTATGATATCAAAACTTGCCTTGCAATTCAAACCGCGCGCGGCGCTAGTGTTGATTGTTACCAATTTTAGATCAGAGTTGCACGCATTTAAAGTTCTATAGGCAGGTAATATTTTATATAATTTACTATTTTTGACAAGACTTGAGTCAACAGATTTTCTCGCTTCTTTTCGGAGCTATAGTATCCATCGGAATAATCTACCCCCGGAACATCCAGCCCCGCCTTCCCCTAAAGTATGATTACACAACCAGCACAGACCTACTCCGGCACGTAACGGACCAACAAAATATTGAGCAATCTAATGGCGCAATCCCCACCTAGACTGCTGGCTCCGCACAGACACAGCACAGAACAGCACAGCGTCTGCCGGCATTAGCGTTGGGCGAATACGAGATGTTTTTACAATCGAAACAATCGCAATCGTTCATAATAACAATCGAGTCCACAATCGACTCGGAGTTTGATTTTACAATCGAAATGTTCGATTGCTCAAGTCGATTATTTGCCAGCGAATGAGAATACATATAATCGCGATTTAAGGTTATATGCTGGTCGAATGAAGTCTGACGTTTACGCTACTCGTTCATCGTTCATCGTTGATTCACTGTTCAGTCGGTCTCAGAGCATTCGATTACTGCACAATCGACCATCCATCGACTCGACCACAGTTGTTGAGTGATGAACGATTATACATACCTATATTATGTGGCTCTCGACAGTGGACATCGTCTGTACGATTCAGTACTATGCAACTTGGTCTCGGTGAAATATGAAACAACAACAATCGAGTCCAAGTGAAAACCATCGAGAGTCATCGAGATGTTTGAACAATCGAGACAATCGACTAAAATATCTCGTAATCGCCCATCACTAGCCGGCATTCTTTGAAAGAATGTTTTGCTGGTGACGGTCGGTGTCTGTACATATATTTACGGTCGGTGCCGGTGTAGTGTGAATGACAAACGTGTGCTGACGGCCTGTCTGATTGCGATCACGGCCAAATTTTCCAATGATAGGTGACCGAACATTTTCAAAAGCAAGACTATTCGCGCAGCCGGGTGCTGCAGTACTGTCTGTCTTTGATCGTTTAAATGTGAATTACAGATCAACTTGTCGGTCCGTTACGTGCCAGTGCAGGTCTGTGCATGGGTTGGGTATATGTGAATCATGCTTAAGTGTGAGGCTTTTTACTATTGTTACACGCATCAAGAACAGTGGCGCTTCAGTTCGGCTGATGACTATTGTACTACCGATTTAGGTTCACTGGCGTATAACCATAGACAATTACCACAACCATAGACAATAACAACAAGGCGTATATATTAGCCTAGCGGCACTGGCGAGAACTAATTGTGCCAACACGGCACACGGTGAATGGTCCTCAGGCGGATGGGGGGAGGTCAGGGGCATTCCGGCGAACGGCGACGCGCGTTCCACACGTGCATAACCACGTAGCTAATAAAAGTGTATTTTTACGGACATAATAAAACGGTATAAATAATTTCCGTAACATTATAATTAAAACAAAAGATGATGTTAAGTTATTGGCTATGTTTCTTGTAATAATACAATAATTAAAGTAGTTATCGTTGTCCAGAATAAGTATGTACTTTTGTTTGTGTAATAATATGTGTACAGGTACACAAATACACATACGCGTACGAATTACGTAATGTTATATAGATATGTTGTATATGCATAAGTACAACATAATAATATGTAGTAAGTACTTTGTTCAACTAGTACGTATGTAAGTTGTATAATAGGCCTGGGAAACATGTTCAATTTAGGGACAGTTGGTAAAAACAACATTTAAATACAGAAGAAACTCTATAACTCAAACCTCGCTAAGTCGAAATCCTCTCTGGACTCTAAATGTCGGTATTAACCCCCTTGCAGAATGATATAAACACCTAGGCGAGCAAATTTCCCTCAAAGAGAGGGGGTTAATATCGACATTTTGTTCTTCAAATTTAAATATATGTTTAAAACAGTCGCCGTAACAACATATTAAAATTTGAACCTGGAACTAATAATATAAATTTCGTTAGGTACATGACACGTGTAGGGTGATCTGCTACCCCTTTAATACTGATCAATCGATCTGCAAATATTATAATTGCATTATTGGGTCACCGACAAGCTGTACAGATAATTTCAGCCTTGAAGCAATAATAATTGTGACCATTTTTTTTGTTACATGTTGGGGGCGGTCTGCATCCCTCCCATACCGCTATCTAGCAAAATCCCTTACTCAGGGCCTTCCTCAACATCTTCACAAAAATAAGGCCTTGAATAAATAACACCAAAAAATTGTCACTATCTCTCCGTCTACAACATAATATTAATTACATTAGATCTTATGAGCCATAGCCTTCTACAAAATTATAAATGTTCTCAATGTTATTTTTCCTATATCCCGGCTCTGTTGTTTACACACTGTAAGTATTACTTATCTTTCGGATTAACATGAGTGAGGAGGATAGAGTATGGTTGTGGCCTATCTCTTTCCTTGAGGTGTACGCAGTTTACGGTACTATTTTGAGTGAGAGAGAGAGAGATATTGACCACACATTCATTCTATCTTTTTCTTTAGGAGGTACACTTTTCAACCGCTAGGGCACGTCCAGTAGTATAAGTTGATGGTCGCAACAATGTCAGTTTTTCTCAAACATTCTCTTGTTGGGCCGCATAAAAAAAGCCTCGCGGACCACAGTTTATCCAGGACTGTCGCGGACGACGTTTTACATTTCCACACAAGTCTAGCTCATTTGGTGATACGAAACTAGTGTAATGAACTAAAGGAGATGCTGTTTTGGGGGTTAATTTCAGTCAATTACTGCGTTCATGCTCGTACAATGTTACCATAAAACAGTAGATAAGTATTATTACCTGCCGTCACGAAAATAATGACGCCCTGTTCTACTTTCTATACAAGTTGTTCCGAAATATCAACAAATACTATTTAAGTTTCTTTAAATGTATAAAAGAAAACAAGTTTTGTAAAATATTTGAATCGTTTATTGTTGAAAGGAACTAAGTAACATTTATTATGTTTTTGGGAAAATGCAAAAAAATGTTTTAAACTAAAACTATGATTTTTGTTCACCACCCGCAAGAAATAAATCATTTCGTGGCCCTGCTGAGCGTGGGCGAAATAATGAGTTCCCTGATTGTTGACGTGCAGAGTGGGCGAAATCCCATTTCGCCCACGCTCATTACGGGGAACGTTTACGCAATCAATCAGGGCAGAGTGGGCGAAATCCCATTTCGCCCACGCTCATTACGGGGAACGTTTACGCAATCAATCAGGTCACCCATTATTTCGCCCACGCTCAGCAGAGCCACGAAATGACATATTTCTTGCGGTAGTTGAACAAAATATTGTGTGCCAGCCGGCATACATAAACCGACTGGTACGAGCTCGGTCTCCTGGGAACGCCAATTCCCAAAGAACATTGGAATGCAATTGCGAGAACAACTACATTCCATTTTCCCCCTGGGGGAGAAAACAGTCGAGTTCCAGGAGACTTTTTCATTTATATGGTGACACGTCTTTTACAAATCCCGTTTCAAATCTAAGAAGTGATAAAAATGTCTATATTGTATTTTTAATATATTAATTATTGAAAATAATAGAAAAATGAACCCTTGCAGTTGATCGCCTTAAAAAATGCACAGATTTCGCAATCCTTGCAACCATCGAGGACATTGGAAATGATAACAGCATATATGAAACATAATTAACTGTTTATTATACACACAATATTTATCAATGCACTGTTTAGTTTTGTCAGGAATAACCCTATTATTCTTCTGTTATATACGCGTTCACTTTTGCTTGATTACTTAACTTTTAAATGGATTTTTCTACAGTATTTATTAACATTTGCTCAAAAATAACACCGCAGATCGTCGCAAATACCTCTCAATTAACTAGACATGATATAAAACACATTTCGAAAAAATTGCACTTGTTCAATTTTGCATGATTGCTCCTCACTTGATCGCGACACCGTTGTCTTTTGGCCTTGAACGAAAACTCGTAACTCTGCCCCCATATACGAACATAAACATTTCCAATGTTAATACATTAAGATTGAAGTTAATTTTAAAATCAATTTGAACAAAATAATCGGGTCAAGTTGAATGAAGCATGATCTTGTATGCACGATAGCAGCCAACTTCTCGACTTTTCTTTGATATTATCTGACGGCGAACAGCTTTAATTTTCTCGTTATTTTTTACATATTTGAGGACTTTCGTGTTTCGCCACAATACAGTATAAATAAGTATGTAATAAAATGATTTGATACATTCTGTACCTTAATTTTTACAGAGGGAATTGTAACATAGCTAACAAACTTGCCAACGATTTCATGTTGAAACGCAGTTCTATAAATATTCTAATCTACGGTTTGTATTTTTCTTTTCTTGTTTTACATAATAATGGCCTGTTGTGCACTTTGATAGTTAAAATTATGATATCCAACGAACATAATAAATACAAACAAACTTAGAAAATGTCAAAAATAATATAGAATTTGAATATAATAAGTAATTTCGGCATCATTGATGAATTTAAGAACTGTGCTGTTTTTTCAATTTTTTGAAATTTTTTTCGATAAGACGTGCTAAATTAACAAAAAAAGTCAGCCCTTTGAACCACTCATTAAACTACTGTGTACGTATTTAATTTTTCAGGGTGGCCTGCACTTTCTGGAAAACCCGGAAAATCTGAAAAAGTCAGCGCATTTTACTGGTCAGGGAATTGTGGTGGAAGTCAGGGATTTTTGTAAAAAAAAACATGACCAAGTGCGAATCGGAGTCGCTCATCGAGGATTCCGAACAAGATTATGTCGACCAACTTAACTTTGGTACCTGGTGCCATACAATATCTTCGCATATAGATGCATAGTTAAATTTTTCTATAACGTAAACATAAATTTATTGATTTATTTCAAATACGAATATTGGATACGTGTCTGAACGGACGGGATCCGCTAAGTATAAATATTCGTATTTGTCTTGCCGGAAACTCTACGTTCCCGCGCCGTGTTTGACCGGATAATATAAATCGACCTTAATGGTTACGTCGGGATGAACGTACCTATATACACACCGTTAATTGTGATAATTTTGAATATATCATTTCAATTAGATTAAGTTTAGTTTAATATTTGTCGGCTAATTTTAGATTTTAATTTGAAACTTTAACGCCCTGTACCTCCGTTAGTTTTGATATTTTGGAAAAGTGGTAAATAAAAAAAATGCTTATTTTTTTAGCTTTTTACTGGTAAAAGAAAAGAATCACTCCTGTATATAAATATTAATAAGATTTGCTATTTAAAGTGAAAAAACATTTGGACATATTTTCGATCCGGCTAAATTGATAAAAAAATACTTCTGTTGCAACATATTGTCAAAATATTAATTTTGACAATATGTTGAAATAAAATCAGTTATATATTTTTAAAAAATCTTATTCATAAAATGTAAGAAATTATGCAATGTGCAATCATTTATCTAATTGATTGTGATTGCAACCTTGCTTAAGGTCAAGACATTAAAATTGTCTTTTTTCGTGTTAAAATCAATTCATTCACCTCTCATTTTTTTAAGTAGAAACTGGTGGACTTAAAAAGCACTTGAAAATATTAAAAATATTAATAGTTTTTTTTTCGATCTAATATTTATAAAAAAAAGTGAATAATTAAATAATATTTAAAATCGACTTCTGGTACGCTTTACTTAAACATTAAATTAAAATATATTGTGTATATGATCAAGTATAATTTTAAATAAATATTTTAAATAATTAAATCGAATCTTTCTAAGAAAAAAAACTAACGTTAAAAATATATAATAAAAAGAAGAGGAAAAACGTTACACTGTTTATTTTTTACTAAAATTGTTTTCATAAAATTAGTTTTATCCTCCTGTATTAATAATATGAGCCGATGTCATCCCACTAATGGGCAACTTGGCCTCCCCCATAAATGTCCATGTATTTCTGTGCAGTACTATCTCATAATTTTCCAGTTATTTTTTTCTTTATCGTCCTTTCACCCTTTCTTCTGTCTTGCTTTCAGCACATCTTGGTTTAAACTAAAATAAATATGTTCTTTTCGTCAAAGTGAATAAATTTTTTTTTTCTCGGTTGTGTATAACTAATATTGAACAATAATTTAAAGTGTATAATTTTGCTAACTTTGAGACCACCTAGCTTCACTTAAAGGTAAGACGTTATATAAAATAATATCTTAGTCATACGATCATCTTGATTCCTTGATTTAATGAACATAAACAACTAAGAAGAATTTATGTTATTTTAAATACTATACTATGAATAAACTGACTTATGTTATTTATTTAGTAAATTATTTAAAAGACAAATTTAAATTTTATTTATACCGATATAAATTAAATAGTTAAAATTCCGCGCACAAACATAGGTACTATAAATTTTATAACCTAAACATTGTTATCTTAAAACCGGTTATTTTAATGAATGTCATTTTAATTATGGGTCTACTTGAATCCCGTGTCATTTTACGCATTCTTTTTCATTTCAATTGCTACACATATATTCTGTTTTTTATCGACTTTTTCATACATATTTTTATGTAGGTTTATTTTAAATAAAAAAAAATTTTTTGACAAAAAAAAACCTCCTTCAAAAAACTACTAAAAAGAGGAAAATAATGAAATTTTGAGGTCTGTGCCAATTTAATAAAATATGAAGTCTGTTAAAAAGTATAGTATAGTGATTAATATCTTCTTTTTAACCAACTTCATATTTTATTAAATTGGCACAGACCTCAAAATTTCATTATTTTCCTCTTTTTAGTGGTTTTTTGAAGGAGGTTTTTTTTTGTTAAAAAGTTTTTTATTTTTTAATTTTTGGTGTCAAAAAGTGACATTTACCTTAAAAGAATCACACGCCATTACTCACTTTTATTAAAATCAGCCGAACTACTGAACCGATTTTGATGAAATTTCTATAAGACCAATCTGAAAGTATATCCTTTCAAATAAAAAAAAATTTTCAAAATCGGTTTGTAAATGACTGAATTATGAGGTATTATTTTTGAAGTCGGTTAAAAAATACTCTGGAATGGCTAAATAATGATAATAACGATATAAGAAATTTTTTTTTTATTTAAACAAAAAACAAAATGTGCCTCGACTGCTTGAAACGTAATTTCTAATTTATTATAATCTCGGGTTATTTTTATAGGTTAAAGGCGGTTGAATATTTCACAAATTTATCTTCTTTTGGGATCGAGATAATAAGTAATTTATTGCCCATAGATAGAGACAAATTATAAAAAACTATTTTTAAATTAATTCAATAATTTTATAACACAAAATTTATAAGGCATATAAAATGTTGGAGAGGGCACTATAGCCTAGTGGTTAACGTGCTTAGTGCCGCAACCTCTGAACTGGACTGCCGTGGGTTCGAATCCCACCTGCGCTCATGGATGTTTTGTGATGGTATTTAGTTTTAAGATAGTTGTTATTTAGTGTAGTTGAAAGACGCTAATGACCTGAGATGTCGACGCGTCTATAATCTACAGTAAATAAAAATAAAATGTTGGACTTCATAAAAAAAATAATAACTTTGTTTTCAAAGCCTTAAAAACGTATTTATAATAACAAAAAAAAATAAAAAATAAAAACCTTTGTAAGTTCATAGCTATTTTTAACCTACTTCAAAAAATATTAGTAAACAAATTTTTTTACGGACAAGCTTTTATTGAAATACGTAGATACTAAAAATGAAAAAATAATATTTTAAAATTTAGCTTCATAACAATATTATTATAAAATCGTGGGTTGTAAACTCTATGATTGTTTAATAGTCGTAACCCCCGCTTTTATAATAATTATGAACCTAAATTATTAAAAATTATTTTTTTCTTTTTAGTATACCTATTAATAAAAGCTTGTCTCTAAAAAGTTTTGTTTTACTAATATTTTATTTTGTTCTTTTTTGTTCATTTTACTTATTTTTGACTCCCGTAGGGGTTGAATTTCGAAAATTCTTTTTTTAGTGGATGCTTACGTCAGAAAAGCAACCTACTGTCCAAATTTTAAGTTTCTGGCTTCAACAATTTGGCCTGGGCGTTGATTAGTCAAAAAAACCTGCAATCCCGTTTGAACCCCTTAGGAGTTGAATTTAATTTGATTTTTATTCATGTATTGTCATCGGGAACATACGTGTACAAGATTTCAAATAAATCGGATACATGGATGTCGTTCAAAATTGACTTGCAAGATTTGACCCAAAGATACTAACTAGCAGATGAACTTAAATAAAAGATTGTAAAAACACAGAGGTTATCAATTCGACATGACGTATTTTTTTGGAGGAGTTGTTTTAATAAAAAGTTTTTTTGACGTTATAAACTTAATGCTCAAACTAGGATACATTTAGCATTGACTTTCGATGCTATAAATATACTTTTAAAATTCAAAGTAGATTTGAAGTACCAAAAACCAAGTTTTAGATTTTAAAATTGTGTGTTTTAAAGACCGCCAACAGCTAAGGTTATTTGGGCCTAGCACGGATTCATATTTTTAATTCATTATTTTTTTTTTAATAATGAATTGAATATCCAATTGACACTTTTACCAGCTCTCGGGCTAGAACCCGGGAACTTGTAATAGAGGAGCCATAGCAAAGCCATATAAACAACACCATTGCTACACGCAGGGCCGGATTAACGGTGTTGGGGCCCCTCGGGGCCCCTTTTTCGAATTAATGCTTATACTTTATAAAAATAAGTTTTGAAACACAGAGCACAGTAAAACATTAAATTCATTCACAGTCGCAAAACTCACAAATCGCCATTACAGATCAAGCATTTCAAAACTTTTGTTTATTATACTGTATTTCGACGCATGCTGTCAGTTGATGAAATACTTCATACTTACAGAGCAGAACCGTCTAGTACCGAGTAGTAGAACTAATAATATGGATGCGTTACGTAGCGTATTGTATGATTCATACAATACGCTACGTAACGCATCCATATTATTAGTTCTACTACTCGATACGAGACTGTTCTGCTCTGTAAGTATGGAGTATTTCATCAACTGACAGCATGCATCGAAAAAAGCAATAATATCTATTGTCATTGAGGATATAAATTTTCCAATTAAATTTTCACTCTATGAAACATTTTCAATTTCTTTTGTGCGCGCGGAGCCCCTAGGCAGTTGCCTACTCTGCCTAATCCGGCCCTGGCTATACGCTAAAAATAGTCAGTTAAAAATTGTTACAACATAGAATCCTATTTTAACAGAATAGTTTTGACGAGAACCCCTTGTGTTATAGAGCAATGTTTTTTCACAGGTAGTTAATGATTCCATAGACACATAGTCATTAAGGTGTTTCAATCAGATAAATAGTCAAATAAGAGCTCGTTTTTTTTATAAACGACCGGTTATAAATAAAGCCGATACCTTAAAGACTTTAGTATAAATATCTACTTACTTTAAAGATTATAGACATTAAACAAGCAGTAAATGACTGTTATTTAAAACGTAATCAATTAAACGTGTTTTTTTTTTCTTTTGTTGATTAAGTTTAACTTTAGCATAATTAAATTCAAATTTATAAAACTTCTTTTATATTTTTTCCGAACCTATAGCAAATTTAAATTCCAATATACGGTATATCGGTTGCTTAAAACCATTCAAGTATTTAAACATAATATTACGATGGATTTATCCACCCTGAAAATTGTTTAGCCAATGAACATAATATCATAGATAAAAATATAATAATATTATGTTAATAAAAAAATCATTGACAGGAAAAAATCTTAATTGTAATATAAAATCTATTGCATAATAAACATGATTAAATAAAAAATCTCTTCATATTATTAAAAAAACTTTTTAACAAAAATAAAACCTACTTCAAAAAGCCACTAAAAAGAGGAAAATAATGAAATTTTGAGGTCTGCGCCAATTTAATAAAATATGAAGTCAGTTAAAAAGTATAGTATAGTGATTAATATCGTCTTTTTAACCAACTTCATATTTTATTAAATTGGCGCAAACCTCAAAATTTCATTATTTTCCTCTTTTTAGTGTCTTTTTGAAGGAGAATTTTTTTTGTTAAAAAGTTTTTTATTTTTTACTTTTTAGTGTCATTTACCTTAAAGGAATCACACGCCGTTACTCACTTTAATTAAACCGACTTTCTTACGCTGTGTGATGTGTCAAAAAGTGACATTTACTTTAAGAAATCACACGCCGTTACTCACTTTTATTAAAAACAGACGAACTACTGAACTGATTTTGATGAAATTTCTATGGGACCGATCTAAAAGTATATCCTTTCAAATAAAAAAAAGAATTTTCAAAATCAGTTTATAAATAACGGAGTTCTGAGGTAACAAACATAAAAAAATACAACCGAATTGAGAACCTCCTCCTTTTTTTGAAGTCGGTTAAAAATGAACATTATTTTTAGGGTTCCGTACTGGAACCCTATTACTAAGCCTACGCCGTCTGTCCTACATTTAAAAGGCTATATCTGACAAGCATGCTCATGTGAAACCATATTATGTAACTATGGAAACGAAAAGTAAATATAATTTTATAAATATTTAATACTAGCCGTTACCCGCGTCATTGCATGCATTAACATAAATTTTATTTTATTTATAAAAAAAAATAAAAATGAATTCTAGATGTTATAATATGAAAAAAATGTAAATATTTTTACTTCCCACCTCTACTATGGTAGGGAAGTAATGGATTCAGTCCGAAAACAATATTTCGAGATTTTAACAGATTTTCACGTTTTGAGACCCTAGCAATCGTTTAAGATCATTTTCTGACTGATGTCTGTATGTGTGTGTGTATGTGTGTATGTGTGTATGTGTGTATGTGTGTGTGTGTGTATGTGGTCAATTTTTCGCCTTCGATATCTTAAGAACGGAACAACATACGGACATGCCGATTGTTCTATTGTGTTTATCAGCCTTTAACTTAGATCTGATTAGATTTTGAGTCAAATCGGTTCAGTGGATCCTGAGATATTCAAAAAAACGTCCTCAATGTCACGTATTAACATAGGTAAAAAAAAATATAAATGAATTCTAGATGTTATAATATGAAAAAAATGTAAATATTTTTTTTCTCTAAAATGTATAGTTTTCGAGAAAAAAAATATTTTACTAAAAAAAATAAAAATTGTACGTAAATCAAGGTAACCATGATTTTTGCTATATTAAGCTAGCCATCAATAGATCACCAAATAAAAAAGAGGGCCATGCTTTTTTCAAAGAATAAAAATTAAATTGTGATTTAAAGACCACCAACAGCTAAGGTTATTTGGGCCTAGTCAAAGAATAAAAAAAAGAGTGTTTATTTTTTGCAAATATTTACTAGGTGGGAAGTATAGGACTGGTCATCAGTCGAATTTTTTTTCTCTAAAATATACAGTTTTCGAGAAAAATATATTTTACTAAAAAAAATAAAAATTGTACGTAAATCAAGGTAACCATGATTTTTGCAATATTAAGCTAGCCATCAGTAGATCACCAAATAAAAAAGAGGGCCATGCTTTTTTCAAAGAATAAAAATTAAATTGTGTTTTAAAGACCACCAACAGCTAAGGTTATTTGGGCCTAGTCAAAGAATACAAAAAAAAGAGTCCCGCGTCCAATTGGCTGGATTTTTTTTTTGCAATAAATTATACCTAGGTAACTGCTAAATATTAAAAATCTCAATCTTTGAACGTCTGTAGTGCAATAATGTCAAATTAGGCATTTGTTCATATAGGATATTTTTAACTTCCCATTGGAAGTTATTGTAATGGGTCCGAAAACCGAAATCAAAAAGGAAAAAAATTTTTTATGTTTCAAGGTCACTACACTATTTTTACACTACTTTTAGAAAGATGTCTGTGTGTGTGTGTGTGTGTGTGTACGTACGTACGTACGTACGTACGTATGTATGTGTCCATTTCTTTCTAAGACGAAATCTCGAGAACGAAAAATGATATCGACTACGTTGGGGTGCCAATCGACGCGTATTAACGTAAATATGATCTGAAAGGAATTTTTTTAAAATCGGTTCAGCCGTTCTTTTTTCTTAACCAAATAACCTCCAAAAAAGTAGATTTTACACAATATCTCGCGAATAAAAAATTATATCGACTTCGTAAGGGTGTCAATCGAGGCGTGTTAACGTCATTTTGATCCGACATAAATTTTATAAAAATCGGTTCAGCCGTTTTTTTTTTTTTTTTTTTTTTAATTATTGATGTTTTAATGATTAAAATGATTACTTTTCTGTGTAATATCTAATTTAATTATTATTATTAAATATTTATCAAACTGGGAAGTTCGTCGTGTGGACCTCAAGGGTCGCACTTTAGTCCTAATAAACGACCCACCTCACGGCTTGTTTTGTTCGAAATGACCTCAGGAATATGCTCCTTAAGTTTGTACTCGATTTGTACAGTACGTCATGCAACATCCTGTATATGGAAGAGGAATATCCATGTGTGCAAGCTTTCACGGCCGGCATTGTTCCAAGTCTTCATGGTTTCCGGGCTTGTAGGCCGTGGTCCGGTGGTATTTCTACCTGACGTTTCGTCTACAACATGCGGTAGACATTCTCAAAGGCGATGTGGTAACGGTCGAAGTGTCCTCCTTGGCGGCTCACAGGTCAGTGTGTCAGTGACTGGTGTCCTACCTTCTTTTATGCCTAGTACCAGTGTGTTCTCTGTTCGGTCGTACAGAGACGGACTACGATCGAATAGAGAACTCACTGGTACTAGGCATAAAAGAAGGGAGGACACCAGTCACTGACCTGTGAGCCGCCAAGGAGGACACTTCGACCGCTGCCACATCGCCTTTGAGAATTTCTACCGCAGTTGTAGACGAAACGTCACCACCGAACCACGGCCTACAAGCCTGGAAACCATGAAGACTTGGAAGAGGAATAGTTTGATTTTAAATTCGCCTTAAGTAATTCAACGGCTATAATATTATATAAAATTCCGTCAATCGTTGTTTTCGGTTGGAATGTGTACAAAGGAAGACGGCGCGGCGCGGCGCGACGTAGGGCGCAGAGCGGTCGTACAATATACAATGATATGTAGATGACAGTCAGTATCTCTGTGTACGCAACGTGTTTTGGTGCGAGGCGTGGGTGAGCCGCTCCCAGACACCACACACCGCGTATTGTGTATTTATTAGAGAACCAACCAGAGCACATTCCCACAGCATCTTAAGTCTCACCTTGCATACCTGTTGTTACATCTCTTCATATTGCTGTAGTAAATATAGCTTATAACATTTTTCATAATAAAATATTTGGGCAAAATAAACTGACTGTGGTGTTAGAATTGTGGAACAAAAAAAATATAAAACAAGCCGTGAGGTGGGTCGTTTATTAGGACTAAAGTGCGACCCTTGAGGTCCACACGACGAACTTCCCAGTTTGATAAATATTTAATAATAATAATTAAATTAGATATTACACAGAAAAGTAATCATTTTAATCATTAAAACATAATTATTATTTATTTTTAACAATAATTAAAAAAAAAAACCGGATGAACCGATTTTTATAAAATTTATGTCGGATCAAAATGACGTTAACACGCCTCGATTGACACCCTTACGAAATCGATATAATTTTTTATTCGCGAGATATTGTGTAAAATCTACTTTTTTGGAGTCTATTTGGTTAAGAAATAAGAACGGCTGAACCGATTTTGAAAAAATTTCTTTCAGATCATATTTACGTTAATACGCGTCGATTGGCACCCTAACATAGTCGATATCATTTTTCATTCTCGAGATTTCGTCTTAGAAAGAAATGGACACATACGTACGTACGTATCTACACACACACATATCTTTTCAAAAATAGTTTAAAAATTGTGTAGTGACCTTGAAACATAAAAATTTGTTAAAAATTTTGATTTCGATTTTCGGACCCATTACAATAACTTCTAATGGGAAGTTAAAAAACAAAAAAACCCGACTACTGTTAACAGAAAAGCACCAAACACCACAAGAAAGTACAAAACAAGCTTCAGTAGTCAAAAAAAAAAACGGAACGCTTACGGCCTCATTCCGGTGTTTGTCTGTCCGTCCGTCCGTCTGTCTGTCACAAGCTCCTAGAGCGAAATTTTGGTACACGCTAGAGACTTGAAATTTGGCATAGTTAAAGCTGAAGTTTCGATATGGATAAATAGGTAATTCGAATAATTATGAGTAATAATGGAGGGGTAAACAAGTTATGAAAAAATGAAAAAAATTCAACTCCATCCAGTGAGGTATCTAATGAAAGCTAATAACTCATAGAAGACAAAAAAAAAAAATTTAATTATTTGGTTAACATGGAAATTTATAATCAATATGATTAGACTCTTAGAGACCGCAAATTAAATTCCGTAGTGAATTTAACATATAATATATCAGATAACCTAATGTCGCCGCAGGCAAATTCTCTCATAATAAATTTAAAAACTGCGAAAACTGCTTGTTCAACCCCATTTTTTTCCTAAAGTATTAATCGGAAAAATCTGAAATAAAAGCAAGTGTGTCCTCATAACGTCAACATTGATCAAAAAGTTTATCAAGTTCTCTCAAATATTCTAAAATATAAAATTAAAATTTTGTTTCCTTGCGGGTTTAGGTTTTAGGATGTTATAATAGGATACATAAATAGGAAAACGCGTACCCTGAATGTTTGTCCATCTGTTTGTAGTTTGTACATACGTAACTAGAAAACAGCTTGAATGAAGCAAACATATGATGCCTACATTCAAGTTAAGATAAGGTTCCCATCAAAACCGACATTAACGCGAACCAATTTGCTGGCAAAATCAACGTTCAGACGAACGAATCGTCCGACAAAACCTAGTAGTACGCAAATGTACTAAAATAATATGAAAGGTCGACACCATACAAGTAGATAATATTTTCAACAAAGTTTATTTTTAATATCGGTTATTTAACAAGATTTTGCATGCATGTTTATAAACAAACTAAGTAATAATAATAAATATGAAACTACTGATAAAAATTTTACTGATAATATTTTTATTGCGAGATAAAGCCAAGACAAGTCCAATCACGTTGTTCAGTTATCAAAAAAAATATGTTACGCGAACGTTAGCAAAGAATGTTTATCAGTACCGTATTTAGTATTTTAAGATTGTTGAGACTGCTGATTATTGGTAGTTCCTACCTTCATTTTGCAATCAATTTTAAGTTTTTTTTAAGTCGATTCCCATGATTATTCCATTGACGCAAAACTTATCGTATTCTGCTCATGAACCCCTTTCATTTGATACCCATGTCAAGGGGGTTGTAAAGAAAAAGGTGAGCCGCCATCTTGGGGCGTCCGCCATTTTGAATTTAGAATGGCGTCACGTAACTTATCGTATTCTACTCATGAAACCCTTTCATTTGATACCCATGTCAAGGGGGTTGCAAAAAAAAAGGTGAGTCGCTATCTTGGGGCGTCCGCCATTTTAAATTTAGAATGGCGTCACGTAGCTTATCGTATTCTGCTCATAAAACCCTTTCATTTGATACCCATGTCAAGGGGGTTTCAAAAAAAAAGGTGAGTCGCCATCTTGGGACGTCCGCCATTTTGGATTTAGAACGATATTAGATATACTATATTGCATTGTCACCGGACTTATACACGTGTGCAAAATTTCAACTCAATTGGATAACGGGTAGTGGGTTAAATTTCAATAATTAAATTTGATCTAAATATACAGGGTGTCCAAGACTTGCGTTGTCGGCCGATATATTAATTTTGGGTGAAGATATAGAAAGGAAGTTTAAATACAAAAGTTGTACAAATTTTAATGGTGTATAACCTAAAAATATTTTCAATTATACAGCCTGTCCCATTTAAGCGTGGCAGATCAAAGTTATGTTTTCTTTAACCTAGCACCCTGTTTTTATTTGTTTTTTCAATTCTGCACCTAAATGTGAATAGAAATTGTAAGGGAAGCCATGCTCGAAAATTCAGTAATTTTTGGGTTATTCAAGTTTTTTGGAAATTTTTGACACATGAAGACCTTTACCTAAAATTCGATATAGCCAAAACAGAAACCTTTATCAAACTGAAATTTTGAGGATCACTAGATAGTAGACGGACAAATCAATGTCTGTCCTAAAAAAATGAATTTATTATACAGGGTGTTCAAAATAATGTACTTCTTTTACCTAACTTCAATCACGTGTAACTATTGATTGTTAAATACAATGAGGCTATTTTTTTGCTGGAATTGTATACTTTAGGATATTTACTAACACTTTTATTAAGGGTTGTCCATACCTAAACCAAATATTTTAATACGAAAATATTAAGTTTAGGTATGGACAACTCTTAATAAAAGTGTTAGTAAATATCCTAAAGAATACAATTCCAGCAAAAAAATAGCCTCATTGTATTTAACAATCAAAAGTTACACGTGATTGAAGCTAGGTAAAAGAAGTACATTATTTTGAACACCCTGTATAATAAATTCATTTTTTTAGGACAGACATTGATTTGTCCGTCTACTATCTAGTGATCCTCAAAATTTCAGTTTGATAAAGGTTTCTGTTTTGGCTATGTCGAATTTTAGGTAAAGGTCTTCATGTGTCAAAAATTTCCAAAAAACTTGAATAACCCAAAAATTACTGAATTTTCGAGCATGGCTTCCCTTACAATTTCTATTCACATTTAGGTGCAGAATTGAAAAAACAAATAAAAACAGGGTGCTAGGTTAAAGAAAACATAACTTTGATCTGCCACGCTTAAATGGGACAGGCTGTATAATTGAAAATATTTTTAGGTCATACACCATTAAAATTTATACAACTTTTGTATTTAAACTTCCTTTCTATCTTCACCCAAAATTAATATATCGGCCGACAACGCAAGTCTTGGACACCCTGTATATACGTCATGTCGAACTTAATAAAACCATTGAAAAAAGTGTTAGTTATAAACTTTTCGACATTGAAAAACATTATGTGATACTGCCAGTGAGGGGATACGCGTCCCAAACTATTTACTTCCGTGGTAGGTGTCAGGTGAAAACGGGGGTGGAAACCTTTATGAAGGACACGCTGTATCTCTGAAATTGCTCAAATGCATAGCACCCGGGCGAAGCCGGACGAGACCGCTAGTTTCAGTATACTCATAAATAAAAGTGGGCCCCTTGGAACGTTTGCCGCCTGGGCCTATTCCTTTAAATCTTCCACTGATTTGGATATTCTCATTATTCATAATTTGGCATTATATCCAGTATGTATTTAACAACTTGCAAAAAATATGATATCCCCCTATATTATTAAACGAGTAAATCTTGTATATATGTTTCTATGTATCTATGTACCTATATAAATATTTTCTCGAAAACGGCTCTAACGATTTTGATCAAATTTACCGAAAAGGGGTTTCGGGGGGCAAAAAATCGATTTAGCTAGGTCTCATCCCTGGAAAAATTCGTTTTCCTATCGATTTTATCATTTTTAAAAACGGTTTTTTGACCTGTCAAAACATTGTAATATCGTGAGTAGGCTTTGGAGAAAACAAACTACTTTCATTATTTATATGTCAAAATTATCTGACAGAATTTTTAACTTATTAAAATAATCCGTGAACTATTTGTATAGTAAAAAATAACATAAATAAAAACTAAACATAATTATGTAAGTAGTTTTAACTAATATTTAAATAAATAGGTACCTAAGTATGTTATTTTTATATTGCCTATATAAAATATGTATATTATGTACGTTAAATATAGTATGACGTATAATCTTACCTAGACTTTTTTTTCTCAAAAACGAATAACGATTTTGATGAAATTTACAGAATGGGGATTTTTCGGGGCGAGAAATCGATCTAGGTAGAAATCTTGGTCCCAGAGGGGAGCAATTAAAAAAAGGGTTTTTTTATTTATAACTCGATCAATTGTCAGATCGATTCGAAGCCTATTTCTACATAGATTTTGTATAATATATCACAAGGGTTAAAACTGTAAATGAACACTAATATAAGAAGTGTCTTGCACAATATGTAAACAATGACAAACAGGCGGCCCGAAGGGCCGCACTTCTAGCGACGCAGGCATGCAGTATATCAAAACACATCGATTTTTAAAAAATATGGTGAAGATGCATGCAAAAATGTTTTGCGCTGCAGGTTTATAGTCTGACGTTTGTTATTAAAAGATATAATATGAATTCTATTTCTTCGAAAATCGATTTTTGTGAGTTTTTCAGTAGGTACCTTCTATGCAAAAAAAATATTTGAAATTTACTGGAAGTTGCTAAGATGACATCACAGAGAAAAAGTACTTCGATAAAGTTGATATTTGGCATCAATGTTTAAAAACGGATTATTGAAACGGCAACGGGCAAGCAAAATTTCATCTGATTCGAACATTTTTACAAGATATTCAATCTATGAAAATCGGTTTTTGCGAGTTCTTCAGTCAACAAAACAATAACGGCGGTAGATTTGAAAATGGCGACCTAAGTAATATTTACAGGAAAAAATGCTTGATTCAAGTTGATACTTAGTTTTTACGCTTAAAAATACACATAGGTATTTAAAATATTTAACAGAAACAATTATTTAAATTATGTTTCAGAAATAAATTCGTTTCGGAATAATATTCTGAGAAAATAATATCTCACAGCATACAAGTACTATTTTTTTGAACTCATCCGAGCAAAGCTCGGCACCCAGATATTTTTATTAACATTGAAACAAAAAAAAAGAAAAACGGAAAGCAGAACAGTGGTTATAAATTATTTGAGAAGTTTTCCATCAGTTTTTATTTTAGCTTTTTTATGTCTATGGTTGTTGGTTTTAAACCGAAAGGTCTCCAGAGTGTCAAGTCTTTCAAAGTGGATATACTAGAAGCTGAAGGACGATAAAATGAAACTAAGTTTGTTGTGGCAAATAACGACTTATTTTTACACTTTGTTTATACGGGTCACACAAATCTCGTGTATACAGTGTGTCCACAGACTCATCCTCAACATGGGGATCTCCGTTGTTATGGGAGATAGAGATTTGGTTAAATTAGACAAAATGTGCAGAATCTCCAGTACTACTACCCTGCGTAGTCAAACTTTCCATATTTTGCTTGGTTCGCGGCCGACAGTTGAAAAACGAGATTTACCCATTTTCGTTTTTTGTTTATAACTCGCTTATTAAGTAAGTTAGAAAAAAAATATTTTCACTTTCTTAAGGCCCTTTTTTATGAAGATTTCAAATCTCTTTTCATATTTTTATTTACTTTTATAGTTTTAGAGATACTTGTATTAACTTTGTTTTTTTAAATACACGTCAAAGATGGCCATGATACCATTCGAAAGAGATTTTTTTTCTCTTTAATTTGATATGAGGGTTGATGGATTTATTTTCAAAAATAACAGAGTTATACGTAAAACACTGTTTTTTAATAGTAGGCTATGCTAAATTAATTGATAAAACAACAGAAGGCTTAGCAAATTCGCGTTGGCTTAGTAAACGACTGTTTTATTTTAGCTGTAAAGTGTAGTTTGTTGCTAATTTGTCAGTTTACTAAGTGATATTTTATTAAATTTACTTTTGTTATCATGGCACCATTTTGTAACAATGAAAAATTTGAAATGTTATCTTGTTACATTCTATGTCACAAAAATTCGACCAGAGCTGCAGAAATGTACTTCGATCAGTATCCAGAACGAAGACAACCTCATTCGTCTATTTACAGAAACTTACGAGTAAATTTAATAAACTATGGATCATTTAAAAAGCCGTTTACTAAGTCAACGCGAATAAGTGAAGAAGACAAAAGTACTGTTTTACGATCAATTGTTGAAAATCGTTTATTTTTCATTGTTACAAAATGGTTCCATGATAACAAAAGTAAATTTAATAAATCACTTACTAAACTGACAAATTAGCAACAAACTACACTTTGACAGCTAAAAAAAACAGCCGTTTACTAAGCCAACGCGAATTTCAACTGTTTGCTATGCCTTCTGTTGTTTTATCAATTAATTTAGCATAGCCTACTATAAAAAATCAGTTTTTTACGTATAACTCTGTTATTTTAGAAAATAAATCCATCAACCCTCATATCAAATTAAAGAGAAAAAAAATCTCTTTCGAATGGTGTCATGGCCATCTTTGACGTGTATTTAAAAAAACAAAGTTAATACAAGTATCTCTAAAACTATAAAAGTAAATAAAAATATGAAAAGAGATTTGAAATCTTCATAAAAAAGGGCTTTAAGAAAGTGAAAATATTTTTTTTCTAACTTACTTAATAAGCGAGTTATAAACAAAAAACGAAAATGGGTAAATCTCGTTTTTCAACTGTCGGCCGCGAACCAAGCAAAATATGGAAAGTTTGACTACGCAGGGTAGTAGTACTGGAGATTCTGCACATTTTGTCTAATTTAACCAAATCTCTATCTCCCATAACAACGGAGATCCCCATGTTGAGGATGAGTCTGTGGACACACTGTATACAGTGAACTTTGCATTTATTATGCCATAATAAAAGTATATTTAATATAATATATAAGATGTATATTACCTATATAACTAATGGAACACAGATCATCTTGGTATAGTAGGTACATGTAAAAAAATTCGACTGATGACCAGTTCAATACTTCCCACCTAGTAAATATTTGCAAAAAATAAACACTCTTTTTTATTCTTTGAAAAAAAGCATGGCCCTCTTTTTACTTCCCACCTCTACTATGGTAGGGAAGTAATGGATTCAGTCCGAAAACAATATTTCGAGATTTTAACAGATTTTCACGTTTTGAGACCCTAGCAATCGTTTAAGATCATTTTCTGACTGATGTCTGTATGTGTGTGTGTATGTGTGTATGTGTGTATGTGTGTATGTGTGTGTGTGTGTATGTGGTCAATTTTTCGCCTTCGATATCTTAAGAACGGAACAACATACGGGCATGCCGATTGTTCTATTGTGTTTATCAGCCTTTAACTTAGATCTGATTAGATTTTGAGTCAAATCGGTTCAGTGGATCCTGAGATATTCAAAAAAACGTCCTCAATGTCACGTATTAACATAGGTAAAAAAAAATATAAATGAATTCTAGATGTTATAATATGAAAAAAATGTAAATATTTTTTTTCTCTAAAATGTATAGTTTTCGAGAAAAAAAATATTTTACTAAAAAAAATAAAAATTGTACGTAAATCAAGGTAACCATGATTTTTGCTATATTAAGCTAGCCATCAATAGATCACCAAACAAAAAAGAGGGCCATGCTTTTTTCAAAGAATAAAAATTAAATTGTGTTTTAAAGACCACCAACAGCTAAGGTTATTTGGGCCTAGTCAAAGAATAAAAAAAAGAGTGTTTATTTTTTGCAAATATTTACTAGGTGGGAAGTATAGGACTGGTCATCAGTCGAATTTTTTGTTTGGTGATCTACTGATGGCTAGTAATATAGCAAAAATCATGGTTATCTTGATTTACGTCCAATTTTCTTTTTTTAGTAAAATATTTTTTTTTTTGAAAACTATACATTTTAGAGAGAAAAAATATTTACATTTTTTTCATATTATAACATCTAAAATTCATTTATATTTTTTTTTACCTATGTTAATACGTGACATTGAGAACGTTTTTTTTAATATCTCAGAATCCACTGAACCGATTTGACTCAAAATCTAATCAGATCTAAGTTAAAGGCTGATAAACACAATAGAACAATCGGCATGGCCGTATGTTGTTCCGTTTTTACGATATCGAAGGCGAAAAATTGACCACATACACACACACAAATACATACACACATACATACATACATACATACATACATACATACACACACACATACAGACATGAAAATGATCTTAAACGATTGCTAGGGTCTCAAAACGTGAAGATCTGTTAAAATCTCGAAATGTTTTTTTCGGACTAAATCCATTACTTCCCCTACCATAGTAGAGGTGGGAAGTAAAAATGTTATATATTATATATCAAAGGTTAAAATGTCATTATGGTTTTAATGGACAAAATATTTTTTTAACAAAATTCTGAGATCACAACTGAATTTGTCTTTTATCATATCGCCGGGCAACGCCAAAATGGTGCATCGACCGTCACATGTTTATGCTCAAAATCTACTGCACTCGATGACTCTCATGAAGTTTGTGGTTATCATTTTTAAACACGCTTTATGCATGTATATTATACGTGGGTGCTGACATGTATAATAATGTCTAAGATCAAAGGAAGGACTTTCTGTTGCTACTGTGATCAAGTTCTCTGCATTTACATACATATAATGTACACATAAGCGAATTAACTGACGTCGTCTAGCTCTAAGCTCCTCCTCCAACTGGATGCGGTAACAAACATAATATAGTCGATTCATCGCGAAAAACAAAATACATTCAATTAGATCAGAAATTGGGTTTGCGGTCAATGTTCAATTTAAAAGTTCGAACCTCAAGCTCAAGATATTTAGTGTTCATATCGAGGGCGTCATATCAGAAGAGCGTAAGAGCCCAATGGTAAATTTTACAGGTCATATATTAAATGCGAAATGTCGAATTTTTAACCGTGCAGTCAGGGTCCATTCTGATTGGTCGAATACCCTATCTTGATGTCGTTTGACACACACAGACACACATAAACGAACGTAATAATTAACTAATTAACTCTGTATACTATAATATGGATAGTTGATAGCGATTAAAAAATGGGTTTTGTATGTGGAGAATGTTCAAACACATATTCTTCAAGACAGGCATTAATGTTCATAAAATTAGAATGAAAACTTCAGATAAGGCTTGTAATATAATTCTTTCCCTAAAAGTCGGTCAATTTTCTGACATTTCAAAATAAAACTTAATTTAAATTTAATTTTCTAATCCAATTTCTCAAGAGCACTGTTATTGTATAAATTTTGGATATCTTAATATCTCAAATAATAAATTTATAGGTTTTATTTTGAAATGTCAAAAAATTGATTGACTTTTATAGAAAGAATTAGATTACAAGCTTTATCTGAAGTTTTCATTTTAATTTTGTGAACATTATTGCCGGTCTTGAAAAATATGTGTCTTGAAAAATATGTGTTTGAACCATCTCCACATACAAAACCTATTTTTTAATCGCTATCAACTATCCATATTAGTATACAGAGTTCACTAGTTAGTTGTTACGTTCGTTTAGGTGTGTCTGTGTGTCAAATGACATCAAGATGGGGTATTCGACCAATCAGAATGGACCCTGACTGCACGGCCTAGTCGCTTGTGTACGTACATATACAAATTATTCCATAGCAATTCTAATAATTCACACCCAATTTCTACCATTTGACTAAAAAGATAATTTATACGACCTATAATAATTTAAATTTTTTTATATCATTGAATAACAATTTTTCTAAAACATTTATCTTTTCACGAGCTATGTATAAATTATCTTTTGAGTCAAATGGTGGAAATAAAAAATGTAAAACCAAAATAAATTCTTTGCGAGGTGAATACGAAATGCAGTAATGCTTGACGAGACGAAATGTTAATTCGGTATTTTTATAATGTATTCCGAACAAGGGAAACATAGACGAAAGAAAATGAACGTAATTTAATAAGGTAGAGAAAAATTTTTTGTTCACCGCGAACAGTAAATGTGACGGTGGAAATAGCGTGTGCAGTGAATTTTCACGACGACAGTTCGGGCCAAGAACGGGAAACAACAGTTGCTTTGCTGAAAGGTTTTAAAGCGAAGCAGATTGGTGTCTTGAAAAATGCGATTTTCTCGTTTAGTTTTATATACAGAGATTAAACACGCCCAGGTAATATTAAAAACTTGTCTCAAACTTAACTGAATTTTTTATGATTTTTTGAAACTATGCTTCTATAGGCGCGTTAGACGATTTCTTGCAGGGGAAAAACTTATAGTTTCGCGTCACGGTGTAAGCCGTCACGTTAGTCACGGTACGTAAGCCGTCACGCTCATGTTATTAAAAGTATATCTATAGCTATGGCCAGCGGTGAAAGTAATATACTGGCGCACGCGCAGTGGCCTATGTAAAATTAATATCTGAGAGTTTTATAGGATACTAAAAAATAAAATGGCGTCAGATTTCAAAATGGCGGCCATTATATGTACTTTTATAAAAATTATCCGATCGTTTTGAAAATTGATATTTAAGAGTTTTATAGGACACAAAAAATAAAATAGCGTCAGATTTCAAAATGGCGGCCTTATCTACTTTTGTAAAAATTATCCGATCTTTTTGAAAATTGATTTTAAGAATTTTATAGAACACAAAAAAATAAATGAATGAATTGTAGATTATAGACGCTCCACAAAAAAAAATAAAATGGCGTCAGATTTCAAAATGGCGACCATATGTACTTTTGTAAAAATTATCCGCTCTTTTTGAAAATTGATATTAATTAAGAGTTTTATAGGACACAAAAAAAATAAAATTGCATCAGATTTCAAAATGGCGGTCAAATAATATCTGTTCAATAGATTTGATAAATTCGGTTTTATATAGGTTCAATGCGTAAAAAGCATAGCTTCTGTCGGGTGTCCCATGACACCTCTTGACTTTTTTTTGCTTATACTTCTCCAAAAGCTTCGACGGAAGTCTAGAATTGTGATTGGTTCTATTTTTACATACTATTAATGTTATCATGTTATTTGAAAATTGAATATTAACATTCATGGCAACCATACGTGTTAAGGCGAAGAACCAACCACAATTCTAGAAAGAGAGAAGGATAGTCGTCTACAATAGCTATCTTTCTCTCTTTCATTTCTCTGCCTGTAATATCTCTGTCCACCCTTGATGTCTGCATAATATGTTTTATTTGTCGTAGTGTCACGAAATTGGCTGACATTTATAAAACTGTCAATTATCAACTGTGACATTGAAATAGCGATTAGCGACGGCTTCGATCAGTCGCTGTCACAGCGTCATGGGAGATGGCGAAAGGTTGAGTCAGTCAAATATGTCCGGGCTGTTGAAAAGGACTTAAATATTTGATAACATTCAGTCTAAACATTATGGTAACGATCTTCACTTTGCATTTGGGTTATAAATGAGAAAAATTTAAAAAATCAAAGCAGACGGTCGTTTGATTCCGCCTTTTCAAATCAAAACAAACGAACGTGCATATTTACGTAAAGTGACTTTCCGTCCCGATTTAGGCGGGACAGACCCGATTTTGAGCCACGAGTCTGATTCAACAAGCGTCCCCTTTTGTCCCGCTTTCATTGAATCACGAAACCTAAAAATGTTAATTTTTTTGTCTTTAAATATTGTTTTAATTACATACGTACTCAAAGTATTGTAACAAAACTGTTTTCTTACGTGGGTGGAATAAATTATTTATTTACAATAATTAAAACATGTAACAAAAATAGATAACAATAAGATGTAACAATTATATCTCAATTCTAATAGTCAACACTGTTTATATAATAATAACACGAACAGTAATTCTTAAACGAACTGAAGCGCTTTAATAACACTGAACAATTTATATGCTGTATTTATTTCCAATCGACACTGTCACACGACTCTCGTTGTTGTTTCTCCGGGGACTGCTCTACTTATATAGAGCTAGCAGCTTGACCCCCCCACGCTCGCGCGCTTTCCAGAACATTCTGGTGGTTATCTGTGTCTTCGATATCATGCCACGCCTCACCATTGTTACTTGTTCTCGATGATTCTATTGTTGCCAGCGGCGTAACATCTGGGGTTTTGCTACAGTATTTTATTTATCAATAATAATTATATTATTTATACCTACCTTAAAAAATAATAATTATATTATTTATACCTACCTTAAAAATAAATAATATTTAAAATAAAAATATAGCGTTTGAATTTATAAATTTCTTTATTTCTACGTTTTTTGGGTTATCAAAACGTAGAATTTCTAGATTTTGATAGCCCAAAATTCAAAACCAAAAAAGGCTTTTTGGGCGTGGAACCCGGCGGTTTTTAGAGATCTTATCCCGCTTTTTGATATTCAGGATCTACTTTATAATTTACGCCAGTTTACGCCGATAGCTCTGTGTGTCTCCGTCCAGCGTTCTGAAAAGTGCTATCTATCCTTGTCGTTTGCTCGGTTTCGATCGATTTCATCAACTTTTATTGTTAAATTTTTCTCTAAAAATTTCGAGAAAAATATGAATTTCTAAATTTCGGAAAATTATTATGAACATTTTAATAATTAATCTTATGACATTTTAATCAAACCATGAAAGAAAGTGCAAACGTAACAAAACTGTTTTCTACGTGGGCGGAATAAATGTTTATTTAGTATAATTAACAATTCAATAACAATAAACGCAACAACTATATGTCAATTCTAACAATCAACACGATAATAATAACGAACAGTAATTCTTAAACAAAGTGAAGCACTTAAATAACACTGAACAATAACTATTTATATACTGTATTTATGTTCGCAGTTTAACTCGACACTGATTCACGACTGACCGCCTGACTCCCTCGTACTTCGCTTATATAGTTTGAGCAGCTTGGAACAGCACGCTCGCGCGCTTTCCAGAATATTCCGGCGGTTACTCGTATCTTTGATATCATTCCACGCCTCACCACTGTGACCCTTTCATTCTCGATGCTTTTATTGTAGTCAGCGGCGTAACATCTTGGGGTTTGCTACAGTATTAAAAATCCGTAGTTCGGAATATTAAAGCTTCCAAAAAATCAGCACGAATTGCCGATGATTCCGAATATTATTAATGCAGGTCCAAATTATCTATATCGTGGGAGATTTTATATACCTAGACTATTTTTCGTGGATTAATAATTTATAATCTAATAAAGTGATTACGTAAAGTTCTCTGACATTAAATGTCTGTCGCTTGAAGTGCTGAGGGAATATTTGTAGGAATATAAGAACTGCATTTTAATAAGAAGCTAATTCATTCAGAAATCAGAATTCATAATTTCTTTTTTACCAAATGCTTGACTTTAACACTATATTTTCTTGAAAAAAATAATATTTCATAATATATATAATATTAAGTACCCTAATTTAATAATACTAGTTACTAGATGATATCACAAACACATACATCAACATTACTAATATACAGTGTGTTCATTTTTTACGACTTGCTATTTTTAAAGAAAAAATTTCAATTTTTTTTCATGTATCTAATACAGCTTTCTTGTGTATTAAAATCAAGTTTAAGTCAGCTAATATTGTGATTTTTTTAGTCTTGTTTGAGTTATGCAGCAAAATGTTATTTAGGAATACTTCTAGAAACTAACTTTCATTAAAATGTTCGATAATTAGGTATTTTTTTCTTAAGAACTCTACGAAAAAATGATGGAATAGTGCATTTTTATTAAATCAGAACACAAAAATAATATTCCAGTCAATTGGGCGATGAGAATATTTACATCCTACCAAAATTAGGTTTCGATCTACTTAGCCATTTGACCGGAATCGTGTTGACAAACAATCAGACGAAGGGACTTTCTACGAAAACGCGCTTTTTCTACTCAAGGGACCTCAAGTAGGTAAAATTATTAAAATAGTGAAAAGTGAATTTTAACCTAAATTAGTACGATTCCCCACTTTTGGAGATGAATTGGTAATATGAATCAACCTTCTCGATCCACGCGCATTACTCGTAATTACAATACTATAAATAAATATCTGCGCCATAAATATTTTTTTAAATCATCGTTAGCAAATTCAATATTTATTTAAAAGGTATTTTAATTAAACATCAAATGGAAGGACAAAGTACTCATTCGTAAACATATATTTATTAAAAGCGAGATTAAAAGTATTTTTAGATATCCGTTTCCCGTGAAATATAGTAGTATTGTATGTATTTGTCAAAAATTAAGCAAAAATAATAAATTGAAAATATGTTTTGATGCTAACACCAAATAACCTTAGCTGTTGGTGGAAAAAATCGTTTCCGTATCCAAAATTCAGTCCCCGTGTTTAATAAAAAAAAACTCTGTATTGTTGCTGTGACCACTCAAAAGATATTTCAACAAAATACTATAGTGCAATATAGTGCAAAATACTATAGTGCAATAATGAATGAAGACAGCTTTGAAATGGCTTAAGGATCCAAAAATAATAAGCAAATACTTAGTTTCTAGCTTATAGCACGTAAAGACTTAGTTTCTAGCTTATAGCACGTAAATATAAAACAGTTAATCTGGCAAATAAAAAAAAAATTAAAAAATTTTCTACAATAAAAAATAAAATCAAATTCTATAAAACATAAAGTTTTGAGTATTTCTGTGTACAAAATCAAATCAATAAAACAAATTTTTTTACACTTCAATAAAAACCAAATAAAATGTTAGTATGTTTTTTTAAAAAGTTTTTTGGACAATTTTACTGTCATGTTTGACGGCATTTGAGCTCTGAGGATGAGAATATAATTCTCGAAACGTCAGCTTAATAAATGCAATATTAACAGTATTTGCTTATTATTTTTGGATCCTTAAGCCATTTCAAAGCTGTCTTCTTTCATTATCATCAGGATCACCACTTTTCTGTTTTTAATTAAACAGTTCTTCACAGCAATAATGAATGATTTTCCATATTTTACGCAGTTATTATAAATCCATACAGAAGTATGCCCATTAGTTGATCAAAGAAAATGCAATTTATAATTTTACTCTAACAATATCAAAAGTTGTGAATTTATAACATAATAGTTTGTTTCTTCAAACCTTACGGCAATTTTGTACAGGATATAAGTATCAGGATATCATCATTTTTATTTAGTCCATTCACAAGATTTTATTATGGCCCGTATTCACCAAACACTGTTAAAGATAGAAGTTACTAATCTTAGAATAAATTTATTCCTTGGAATAAAATTAACTTTCAATTCACCAAGCTATTCATTTGATAGAATATAACTTCAGGTACAAATTTACTTTATACCATACACCTCGGACATTTTGTCAAATATTTTGATTCTAACGCACGTTTACCAAAAATCCGACCGATGGCGCATTGATCGAAAATGTGAATTTATTTTATTTTACTACAAAAGCCTTTACTTGAAAAATATGGAATTAATATTTACCTGAAAAAGTCAAAACACGTCAACTTTTTTATGTTTCCCTGTATCGTTTGAAGATAAATTGGGTTTATCATGAATTGTGAATTATAGACGCTCGACAACAGAGGTCATTAGCGTCTGTTAAATTGGGTTTATCGGCCTATTATTAGGGCTCCGTAGAAACTAGGGACTCTTTTAGTTTCACACCCCCCCACATTCTCTCATATTTACCACCTATTAAGATGAAATATGGTATACGGACGTAGACTGATGGCCCAAAGACAGAAACGATGAGATTTTTGGAAAAATATTTTTTGGCTCCCCTCTCATAGAGTTGAAAGTGTACCCAATTTTTTTTTCACTTACCCCAAATTGTGTGTGATGTGAGATGTCGTTAGATAGATCTCCTAAAATGCAATAAAAAAATGTTTTAGGACCTTTTGAGTTTAACCCTTCAGTCACGAGATATTTTCTTTCAAAGTCATAATAAAAGCGTCCCCCCTCTAGGTTCTAAATTATCGTTGCAAAAAATTTGAAAAAATCTTTGAATGTAGTCTATAGTTAGTCGTTTCAATGAGAATTAAAATGAACACTGTAGCAAAAATAGTTTATGAAAAATTAAAAAAAAAACTCTTTTTCGGAAGCAAGAAAATTTGTCAAAGCTCTTATTTATAAATACGTCACATGAACACTACGGAATCCTATCATGTGCGTGTCCAACACGCGCTTAGCCGGTTTACAAATAAATCAATTCTATAAAATATGTTGAGATGATTTTCTTTTACACAGTATTGTGTAAAATATTTACGAGCCACTGAACGGAATACATAAAAATAAATCGTTGCTTTATTAATCACCCCAAAAAAAAGTTTAATGATATAAAAATGATTTGATTTGTACTAAGGGTAACGGTGTTACAAAATGATGAATGTCAAGACGGAGCTGAGGGTTGTTAAATGTATTTACGTTATATACAGAATGTTTCGAAAATAGTGATAATATTTTTATCTATGAGTAATTAGAGTGCTTATATTAGAGAACATATTGTGTTAAGCTGTACATTTTAAATTCTTAAGTTTATTTTCAATATCTATACTTATCTCTACATAGTATAAAATGAAGTCGCTTTCCGTGTCTATCTGTATAACCGCTAACTCCTCCTAAACCACGCAACGGATTTTGTTGCGGCTTTCACTATCAGTTAGATAATTTTTCACGGAAGGTTTATATATATAGCGAACGAGCGAAGTGAGTGAGTAATGTAATTCCTAAATCACGCAACAGATTTTGATGCGGTTTTCACCATCAGTTAGATAATTTTTCACGGAAGGTTTATATATAATAATAATAATAATAATTCTTTATTTTTGTATCTAATATACAGAAATAGTGTCAACAGAAAATTACATGGTAGAAATCCTCACAGGAGATCGTTTGAATTTATATAAAAAAATTCTCGAAAATTATATAGACATTTCTCAATATATAGCGGACGAGCGAAGCGAGTGAGTAGTGTATTGCACCCGGGCTTTCTTAGCACCCGGGAGAAGTCGGACAGGGCCGGGCTAGTTAATCTGTAAATATTATAAAACAGTCGACCGGCCGCGCTTGTCTGTGTATTCGGCTAAGGCTTCTAACCTACTTGATGGAATTTGTTGCCGTTTTCACCATCATTTAGTGAATTTCTTGAGGAAGGTTTTAGTATATAATACATCAACATTTGATGTACGGATACTAGAGAAAATTTTAAAAATTAATTTTTTGACGTTTCAAAATAGTGTAGATACTTACTATAGGTATTATAAGTGTGCTTTGGAACTTTGAAAAAAACACACAACGTCGCTATTAATAATTCGATTTTCGTTACCAGTTTAAAAGCGGGTTGAAACTGAGCGTTTTCATCCCTAGGGATGAAAATTTTCAGGTCGGTTCTTTCTGTTTTTTAACGTTGTTAAGAGGAAGATCCACATATAATTTTCGAAAACATCAAATTAAGAAGGAGATAGAGCGATATTGAATCCGCATATAATATTCATAAACGTCAAAATGACAGACATAATCCCAGATAAATCTGGCAGATCTAATATTTTTGCGACTTTTTTGCACGCCCAAATACCTCAAATCGAAATGTCAATAGATGTTGTGAAAAATAATATGCATTACTCGGTATGAAACTTGGCGTTTGCAACACGTGTGGTTGCATGCCCTCGTACCTCGGGCAGCAAACTTCACACTGGTTGCAAACGCCAAGTTTCTTACCTTGTAATGCAATATACTATTGATTAACTATTGCCGAAGATGTCTACGACACACCAGATCTTTTTTTCTAATATTTCATAACCACCCTCAGCGCATTATACAAAATGTACTATATGAATGTAGGTGTATGTGTGTGTATAGTTTGGTTGCATCGACGCGCAAACCTATTGAGTGTACACGTCCTCAATCTCATTTAGCATAACGCTCTGATTGAAACAAGTTAACTGGAGTATAAAGCCTCATCAGTGGAATATTTCAAGCGTGTTTAGATTCCGTATTCCACACACTCTTACATAACACATATCAATTTATATAAAGCCGGATGGACTCACTGATCGAAAATTTTGTTGTGCTGTCACCAAGCGCGGATCTACCGTTGTGGGCACGGTGGGCATGCCTACAACCCTAATTGAGGTCGATAGGCTGATGTTATATCTGCAATGCCTTAATAAAATTTAAAAAAAAAACGAACCGTGCGGGTAAGAACGCGAGTGACTTTTTTATTTTGGCTACTATATAGTAGTTTGTACTGTTTGACGTTTTGTGAGCGAGTCCGTAGTTCGACTCGCACGTGGCTGATTTTCGGGTGGCCGTGACCACAACCTTTTTTGAGGACTGGATCCGCACATGGCTGTCGCATCGCTACAACCAATAAGTACAAAACCAATGATCAATCACAGAAGGGCGGAATACAATCGAACAGAGAACACACTGGTACTTTACAAAAAAGAAGGGAGGACACCAGTCGTTGATACACTTACCTGTGAGCTGCCAAGGAGGACACTTCAACCGCTGCCACATCGCCTTCGAAAATGTCTTTCGCAGTTGTAGACGAAACGTCAGGTAGAAATACCATGGGACCACGGGCCACGGTCTACAAGCCCGGAAATCATCAAGATTTGGATCAACGCCGGCCGTCAAAGCCTATAACACACTTGGATAAATAACTAATTACTCAAGTCACTCCCTCGAGCCCTTACAATTGTTAGCGTCCCTGAAAAAAATATAGCCAGTCCACGCCTGAAAACAATACGTCGTTAATAACTCTTCGATTAAAATCTGTTGAATTGATTTCTGTTTTTTTTTGTCCAGGAGTGTATTATTAGCTCGTGTAAGAGGTTTTCACGTGAAAACAGGTCGTTTTTAAACTACATTTTCATCCAAAAGTGTTTTTTTTTTCGTTTCCTGCGTTCTCTGTGTTTCGAGGACAATGATAAGGGCAATAATAATAATTTGCTATATAAGAAGCTTGAGTTATGTTACTTCTCTAACATATACCAAGACGAAATTTGCAAAAAAGCGTGAATTTTCTGTAGAAGATAACATTTTTCAAAAATGATGGTGCGATCACAATGATTTTTAAGCACGCATGACTGTCTATCCTATCCTATATTATTAAACGAGCTAATCTTGTGTATATATATATATATATATATATATATATATATACAATTTTTTCTCGAAAACGACTCTAACGATTTTGATCGCAATTACCGAAAAGGGGTTTCGGGGGGCAAAAAATCGATCTTGCTAGGTTTCATCCCTGGAAAAATTCGTTTTCCTATCGATTTTATCATTTTAAAAACGGTTTTTTGAGCTTTCAAAACATTGTAATATATTATGGTGAGTAGGCTTCGGAGAAAACAAACTATTTTAATTATTTATGTCAAAAATCAAAATACTCTACAGTAGATTAACTCATTAAAACCATGAAAAAATAACAACAATAAAAACTAAACATAATTATGTACGTAGTTTTAACTAATATTTAAATAAATAGGTATCTTATTTTTATAATATTATACCTATATAAAATATGTATAAGTACGTTAAATGTAGATAGTATGACGTATAATCTTACCTAGACCTTTTTTTCTCAAAAACGAATAACGATTTTGATGAAATTTACAGAATGAGAAAATAAAACAATATCAATATTTCACAGCATATTAAGTACTATTTTTATTGAACTCATCCGAGTAAAGCTCGGTCACCCAGATATTGGGTTCCTATAATATATATAGTACGTATATACCGATACCTATACGAGATCGTTATTTACGTTGGATGACACGAATAAGGAAAGCCTCATCAGGGGATGGAATTTTTAAGATTTTTGAAAAATGATGAGAGTGAACTTTTCAAAAGCTGTGACACAAAAACTGTCACATAAAAATTAACAGGATTGATTTTCATATAGTTACCATATAAACAAATCTTGTCTTATTATTTTATTTCAATAAATTATTTGCATGCATATTAAAAATTCGTTTTTAATCACGCCAAAGAAGTATAACATCTAACGCGTTACGCGAAGTACCTTCACGTACCCATTTTATTTACATCACTTCGTAATTGTAGCGAAGTAATGTACCTACAAGCTAAAAATTATGCTTTTTTCGACCGATTTGCATTATTTTGTTTCGACATAAAACTACCAGGACATATAAGACTAAAAATAACGCCTATGATTTATTGACGATTTTCTTATTTTTCACTTGTACAGTGTAAGCATACATAATACGTCATATAACAGCACATCTCGCGACCAAGTTGTCGTTCTCTTTCTATCACACTCTCTTCAGCGATTTACTGTCCTTGTCATTTTGTCTACAAGTCTTCGACGTTTTGGTGGCAGTGACAGCGGAATTGGGATGTCTTTATTACGGTCCGTAGTACTAACAATGCAACTTCAAGTAACTTAAATACTCCCCGTTTGTTAACAGTACTTACAATTAGTTATAAACATGGTTGAAATAATTTGTTGTTACTAAATTTTCAACAACCACTAACATCGTATCAAGAGTAATATGATAATGTATTCTGCAAACTTGTTCTTGCAATAAGTCGCTGAATTTTCTTGTATACATACAGGGTGTATTACAGGATTGAATACATAGAAAAGTAATGAGTGCAACAAGGAAAACATAAGCAAAATGAGTAGCGTGACAAAGATAGAATACACATGGCTAACTTAACTAAATTAATTATCATGGTTTTTTACATGAATAGAGGGCAAAGCAATATCTGATCTTAACTAATTTGTACTGTGTACTTTTCCCTATGTTCGGTTTCCTGTGATACACCCTGTATATCATTTTATGAATAAAATTTCATCTACAAGCTGAATATGGTATAACATTCTATATGATTATAAATTTTGAAACACTAATCACTAAGTTTATGATCTTAACTTTAGTTGAAAAATATTTTCTACAGGCAACCCTCGTATAGCACAGTACTTCTGCTTCTGCTTACTTCGTATAAAACTGTATTTTTAAGCCTTTGTACGGGGAAAAAGTAGATGTTATTGAAAAATGTTGTTGGAAAGCAGCCAATTATATAATTGATTCCAAACATATCGGAAAAAATTCGACTGATGACCAGTCCTATACTTCCCACCTAGTAAATATTTGCAAAAAATAAACACTCTTTTTTTTTATTCTTTGACTAGGCCCAAATAACCTTAGCTGTTGGTGGTCTTTAAAACACAATTTAATTTTTATTCTTTGAAAAAAGCATGGCCCTCTTTTTGGTTTGGTGATCTACTGATGGCTAGCTTAATATAGCAAAAATCATGGTTACCTTGATTTACGTACAATTTTTATTTTTTTTAGTAAAATATTTTTTTTCTCGAAAACTATACATTTTAGAGAAAAAAAATATTTACATTTTTTTCATATTATAACATCTAGAATTCATTTATATTTTTTTTTACCTATGTTAATACGTGACATTGAGGACGTTTTTAAGAATATCTCAGGATCCACTGAACCGATTTGACTCAAAATCTAATCAGATCTAAGTTAAAGGCTGACAAACACAATAGAACAATCGGCATGGCCGTATGTTGTTCCGTTCTTAAGATATCGAAGGCGAAAAATTGACCACATACACACACACATACACACACACACACATACACACACACACACACACACATACAGACATCAGTCAGAAAATGATCTTAAACGATTGCTAGGGTCTCAAAACGTGAAAATCTGTTAAAATCTCGAAATATTGTTTTCGGACTGAATCCATTACTTCTACTACCATAGTAGAGGTGGGAAGTAAAAATAATTTTACTAACCATAGTCACAGTCAGGATGCTAACCTGAACCTTTTCACTTTCGCGGCGGAATGAGCTTACAATTACTCAACCGTGACATAATTACTAATCTAACATTCTCCTTATATGCTTCGGAATCAATTGATTTTCACTACATGCAAGTGTTAATTCATTATAGCTAGGTTTTAGATGTGAATCTTCGTACTAGCGAGAGCTCATCATTTTAAAGTGAAAATTATTCCAACAAAAATTTTCAATTGTAATTCAGCCGTATAAATCTATTAATTTATCTTATAAAAAGTAGATGTTATGTTAGATGGAATTTTTTAATTTTCAATCTCTTTGGGAGTTCCTGGTGTTGATTCACTAGTCGTTATGTAAAAAATCATCAGTTTACGACGTACATACATAGATATAATTATTTTCATATTTGTAACCCTGTAATGTATTTGAAGGTAGGTTAGTTATAGTAGTGTCGTAGTGTTGTACCATAACTATACATCGTACACCCTGTATAGCTAAAAATAATTTTAAAGTATAGTGCTTTTATTCCAATCCAACTTTTATTTAAAACTGTTTTTTCTAATGCTCATAATAAATGAGATATCGCCCGAGACATTCTTAGTAACTCACCTGTATATGGTATTTTTTGTCATACACCCTATAAAATAGATGCTTTTCACTTTATTTTCAGTATTTTCAAACATATTTGACAGCGCATTTAGATGTACGGGAAAATTACTTTTTCGCACACTTTTGCGGGAAAGTTACTTTCCCGCACACCTGCCCGTTAAGTGACCCATAACAAGCCGGTATACATGAATGTAAAGTAGCTGTTGTATAGTGGGTATGACAAAAAATTATTAACGTTATTTTTTAAATTGATTTATTTTTAAACGTTTGCTATCTTTACACTAAAATTAATCTATGAACACATTTGCTAAGATAAACCACTTGAAAGTTTCAAATGAACCTAACTTTATTTCATAATAAAGTTAAGCTTCATTTAACTTAAAGCACTATACATTCTCCTTTTAACTCTACAAGGGTTTACATGTTTTAAATTAATATTCGAAATAGATTTTAAAAACACCCTATTTGTATTACGTGAATTATTTTAAATATTTATTTCTCAAGAAGTCATATAATATATAAAACAAAATCTCATCAGCTGTTATCAGTACATTTCTACTGAAGGCAATAAAAATTAAGTTTAATGAGGCACTTTATTATTAATTTTTCATGATTACTTGTTATTCTACCACTTAAGAAATTACCTTATGTTATTATCTAATAAATCTTTGATTTTGAGATACTGCATTATTATTATTAAAATCTTCATTTAGACACATATAATATTATAATATAGCCAATGCCATTTTCAGAAGTCCCTGTTTACAATCTACGTTAGAGCTACATATTTTGAAATTTGAAAAAATTAATCGCAAAAAACATTAAATAGAATTAATTCATTTGTATTAGCACAAACGACATCGCGTCGTAGACAGAAATTCTTGTTTTATTTTTTTTACAGAACAATTTAATAAAGGAAGCTTATCAATTTTTACTTTGAAAATAATGCGTTTATAAATTTGCATGTTGTTTTTATATTAATTTTTGCATAAAAATAAAAGCTTTTTTTAATTGACATCCTTTTGTTAATTGCAGAGACCAATATCCAACTCCAGTTATCATAACAAGGGTAAGTTCAATATTGTTAATGCTTGTAATACAGTGCGTTTGTAAAGTATGTAACTATATAGAAATAAAACTTTAAGAGCTGGTTCACACTAGCCAAATGCCGGAACGATTTTTTTATCGGTTGCGCCCTTGTGGCTTATTAGTTTGTATGGCATGCATAGTTCACATTAATCCAACACGATTTAAATTCGTCTCCGGCACGTTTTACGGGTGGTTTGTCACCGCCTGCCGGACGGTAAAAAATCGGGTCCGCAATCGTTCGCCTATAGTTTCTTATATCTCTGTTCACACTTGTCGGACGCCCGGGTACAAATCGGGGGTAATCTCAGAAAACCGATTTTTCCGTAACTACTGAACGGATTTTGTTGTGAAAAATGAACCTCTTCCTTTTTGAAGTCGCGCTAAAAAATACGTAAACAAAAACGCCACTCAAACCATATTTTGTTGTTTTATCATTTTAAATAAAAAAAGTCAAGAGGGGTCATGGGACATCTGACAGAAGCTATGCTTTTTACGCCAACACTTATATTATTTAAAACACAATTTAAGCAATACACACATTGAGATTTTCACGTAATCAATTATTCAACTTTACTTGTATAGATATTAGATACACACAGTCGGTGACGTGACGCGAATCCATAAGTTTTTCCCCTGCCAGAAATCGTCTAACGCGCCTATAGAAGCATAGCTTCAAAAAAATACAGATATGTAGAAGTTCCCAAAATTACGTCAACTACCGTTTACTTACCATAATTCGCCTTCAGAATCTTCGACTTAGTGTTGCCGTCTAGACAAGACAAGACAAGACTTTCAAAGTCTTGTCTTGTCTTGAAATATCAAGACAAGACTTCACTTAAGTCTTGTCTTGAAATATCAAGACTTCACTAAGTCTAAGTCTAGATTAAAAAACTCTTGTCTTGTCTTGAAAATTTCTAGACAAGACTTTTTCAAGTCTTGTCTTAAAAATCTAGACAAGACAAAACAAGAGTCTAGAAACTCTAGATCTAGACGGCAACATTAATCTTAGTAATAATATCATTAGTATCCACTGCCTAGGATTAAAAGAAATCTTTCCGGAGATAGACTAACCTATTTTACAAACAGTATCAAAAGTGTAAACTACAAGACTAACATTGGAGGCGTTATTAAAGTTGGTTTTCTTCATCGATAACTTTCTCACTCGTCACACGACTGCAGAGCAAACTTTTCCAATAAAGCCAATATTATTTCTGTCTCATCGCCGCAACCTCACCTAATAACATAGTTTTTATCTCACGTTTACGTTTCCAAAATCTTGACCGTAACCACACTGCAGAGCATTCCCTACGATATTACATCCGGTTTGTTACAGTAAGATTGGAGATGTTATATAAGTCGGAGTGTTCCAGACAAAAAAAAATTCGACTGATGACCAGTTCTATACTTCCCACCTAGTAAATATTTGCAAAAAATAAACACTCTTTTTTTATTCTTTGAAAAAAAGCATGGCCCTCTTTTTTGTTTAGTGATCTACTGATGGCTAGCTTAATATAGCAAAAATCATGGTTACCTTGATTTACGTACAATTTTTACTTTTTTTAGTAAAATATATTTTTTCTCGAAAACTGTACATTTTAGAGAAAAAAAATATTTACATTTTTTTCATATTATAACATCTAGATTTCATTTATATTTTTTTTACCTATGTTAATACGTGACATTGAGAACGTTTTTTTTAATATCTCAGGATCCACTGAACCAATTTGACTCAAAATCTAATCAGATCTAAGTTAATGGCTGATAAACACAATAGAATAATCGGCATGGCCGTATTTTGTTCCGTTTTTACGATAACGAAGGCGAAAAATTGACCACATACACACACACACACAGAGAGAGACATCAGTCAGAAAATGATCTTAAACGATTGCTAGGGTCTGAAAACGTGAAGATTTGTTAAAATCTCGTAATATTTTTAAATCCATTACTTATCTACCATAGTAGAGGTGGGAAGTAAAAATATACCTATCGGCACTGATATCTATTGTTGGAACATCGTTCAATGAATTATTTATCAATTAATATTACATTTGTAATTTTGCGTTGCCAAACTCGTAAATAAAACTATATGAGTAAGATATCTGTTGCCAAAAATCAAAATTTACGCTGAATCGATTACAATCACTCTCGCCACTGTTTTCATATCAGTTCTTTAAATAGAATATTTGAGAATATTTTCAAAAATTTTTCACATAAACAAGTTTCAAATATGCCTACTTCGTCAAATTAAAAAAAGTATTTCTTTTGATTGAATATATCTGCAATATAACTTCCAATTTTTAGATACGTATAGATACTGTTACAAAACTGTTTTCTGAGTTGGCGGAATAAATATTTATTTACAATAATTAAAAACTCAATAATAATGAATGCAACAACGAAAAGCCAGTTCTAACAACCAACACAAGTTAACAATAACTAAACAGTAATTAACACTTAATTATATACAATTAACTACACTAATATTTATTTTACCAGGTGTATTTATATTACGGAACTATTTATATCACTGTATTGATATCAGATTTATTTCGCACTATATTCGCTGTTCAACACTGTCACAGTATAATCTACACTGACTGACTGATTCCCGTTGACCGATTCCGCGACTCACTGCTCACTGATTTATATAGACTGCGTGGCTCAAACCTAGCGCGTTTTCGCGTTTTCTAGAACGTACGTGCAAGTACTCGTTGTTACAGTAAGCAGATCCCGTTTCTCGGAACTCTCGTCTGCCGTTTATATACAGGGTGATCCGTAACAATACTTATTTCAATTTCATCTCTAATTATAAGGACATTAGCAACAGTTTAGTTCACACGAGCACCCTTTATACTGAAAAAATCATGTTTATTAACTTGTTTGTTATAATAGGTTTGGTGTAGCAGAGATTTCTTCTTTCTTTTGTTTTCAAACACTTGAAACAATATAATATCTCGTGTGCACCTGCATTTTTATGTTACCATACGTAATGAAAACATTGTTATAAAATTCACATTTGGATACAGTGTGTATTTTTACTGACACAAAACTTATTGATTTGCTGGTGTTGTCCTGATTCGGGTTTATTATAGGCCGTCGTTGGTTGGAATTGCTTCCTAACGTTTCGCTAGCACGAGTGGCGAGCTTCTTCAGAGGTCCTTCCATCTCCGATGCTGGATGTAGAATGACAAATTCTCGGGCGCAGGACCTCTGAAGAAGCTCGCCACTCGTTCAAGCGAAACGTTAGGAAGCAATTCCAAACAACGACGGCCTATAGACCCGAATCAGGACAACACCAGCTCATCAACTGGGCGCGAAAGCCTCAACCAATTTGTCAGACTTATTGATTTACTAATGATTGATTTACTAGAATTGATTCAAGTCGACTTGAATCAAGTTAATTAAAAATGTTTTCCTCTTTGCATATTTTGATTTTTTATTGTATGTATTTTCAATTGTATTTTATTTCTTTTTTGTATATATTTTTTTCTGTGGCCTGTTATTGGGATTTGCCTGTTGGCTGCATTAAATAAATAAATTAAATAATCGAATGAAAAGTAAGGCTTTCAAGTAAAAAAAACCTTTATTAAATTATTTTTGCATCAAAAATTCAAACTTTATGGAAGCTTCTACTGCATTCGAACGGTAGTGTTTAAAATAAATATTAACGCACTCCGTCTATAAAGTAATGCTGTTTTGTTTTACTTTATAACACACGTGCTTAATAAAGTACTTTAAAGATTACTTTGCTAAAATGTCACTAATAAAATATTTATCCAAATTGTGTTCTATTTGCTTAAAATTGAACTTTTGAAGCAGTTGTTGCAAAAAATATTGTATGTAACGCGTGTCTTAAGTGACGAATCTGACAGTCGCGATTTTGCATTACTCTCTTAAGGTTATGTTGCATTTATACCAGAACTCGTGTAATTACCGCAGTCACCTTCGGCTCGCGCAGTAAACACACACTGGTTCTGGTATAAATGCAACGTAACATAAATTGAAAGTGGAACTTCTACGAAGATGCTATTGAACAAAATTGAGAACATTCTGTATCTGTAATAATTTAATACAACATATGCCTCCGTATGACTGAGTCCGGATGTAATTAACCGACCATATCTGATTTTTATATGTTTTGTATATATATATACATTATATATCTATATATAATTCATTTTAAGCACGAAAATTACCTGCTTCAAGTTGATTATGGGTTGGGGGTGACGTCGTACCAAGGACAGTAAAACAAACATACATCAGTTACAGTTGCGATGAGATAATACTTCACTTTCCGTTCATCTTCTGTTTCTTATTAAGACCTGAGCACCAGTGGCGGCTCGTGGGGTAGTGCCACAGTGCCATGGCACTACCCCTAATTTTTCAATTTTCTCTAAAAATATTTTTTGTTAATATTTTTATTAATATATTTTCTTTAATCAATTTATAAAATTATCGATCGTCCGGACAGCAGAGTTCAGCCTAAATCGCACAAATTTCCTAAAACATTTTCACCACGCGATCAGTAACACGTATCCTGTGCCATTTAATAATAGGCACAGTGTAAACAAAGCATACCTTACGGTCCTTATATGTGAGCAAGAGAGATAGAACTATGACTCATGATTTCCCTATGCTGTAATGCTAAATCTAAATGAAATGTGTGCCAGGCACATTATTGGCGATATTCTGTTTGGTCATTGTTGGAATTTACAACACTGTAAAATTTCTGTCTCACTTTACCCATTACGCATTGTTGTTTCGGTTAAATGTTATTGTTGATAACAAGTTTGTTTTATTTGACGGTTTGCTTTGTCAACATTTTTTTTAGTTTGTATAGCTTTGTAGTGTGTGATTTGTGTGACTACTGACAGTATCGTCTTAACTCTTAATTTCCTTAGTTTGTTTTGTATATCTATTGGACATTATTGATAACTATTCGCCGCTATGACCACAAAGTGAATATTTTAAAAATCTCTTTTAGTGCGCTCTCTTTAGAGGAAAAACTTCAAACTTTTCTATTTTGACCTTCGTTTTGGCACCACCTGTCTAAACAGGCACGAGCCGCCACTGCTGAGCACATTAGCGCGGTGGCGGTGGCGATAGCGATAGCGGTGGCGTTTGAACGCAACACTAATAAACAAATTAACACGCGCATATATATGTCGCTGCTTGTCAGCGTTAAGAGCGTTCTGGTGCAGTGTTCTATGGCGCGGTGGCGGTCAGACACAACTTGTTGAGTTTGACCGCTGATCGCGTGTATCGACGTATAGTAAACGTTATTGTATTGTTGAGATGGCGAATGACGATGACAATTTTACTCACCGCAAACACCACCGCAACAGTGTGGCCTATTCAAAAAACGCCACCGCCGCCGCTCTAATGTGCTCAGGCCTAAGCTTTAATTTTACTAGTCCAAAAAATCTTCTTTCAGATAACAGGAAACTTCAAGATCTGTAGGAAACGAATACCTAAGTATAAAAAAAACTTTTTAACAAAAAAAGAAACCTCCTTCAAAAAGCCACTATTTAAAGAAGAAAATAATGAAATTTTGAGGTCTGCGCCAATTTAATAAAATATAAAGTCGGTTAAAAAGTATAGTATACTTAGTGATTAATATCTTCTTTTTAACCAACTTCATATTTTTTTTAATTGGCGCAGACCTAGAAATTTCATTATTTTCCTCTTTTTAGTGGCTTTTTGAAGGACGTTTTTTTTATCCAAGTGTGCAAGCTTTCACGGCCGGCATTGTCCAAGTCTCATGGTTTCCGGCTTGTAGGCCGGGTCCGGTGATATTTCTAGGTAGAAATACCACCGGACCCGGCTACAAGCCGGAACCATGAGACTTGGAGATTTTTTTTGTCAAAGTTTTTCATTTTTGCTTTTATTATCAAAAAGTGACATTTACCTTAAAGGAATCACACGCCGTTACTCACTTTTATTAAACCGACTTTCTTACGCTGCCTGATGTGTCAAAAAGTGACATTTACCTTAAGGAGTCACACGCCGTTACTAACTTTTATCAAAATCAGCCGAACTACTGAACCGATTTTGATGAAATTTCTATGGGACCAATCTGAAAGTTTATCCTTTCAAATAAAATATTTTTTCAAAATCGGTTTATAAATGACTGAGTTATGAGGTAACAAACATAAAAAAAAATAATACAACCGAATTGAAGTCGGTTAAAAAGTTGCCTTGCGTTTAATTTTTTAATTTCTATTGAGATTTGTTTTTCGTTCAGTTTTTGCTATTAAGTTAATTTTTTCTAGTTTTCTTTATTCTCCTTTTATTTTTCCTTATCATTATATTAAATTGTAATTATTGTTGAGTCTCTACCTCCTGCACCCCTCATCTCAAATTCTTTCCCCTCGCCTAAAAACTGTTACAGCTTTCCCGACGCTATATTTAAAGCTAAAGGGTTCAGGTAAAGGCCAAATAGAGAACCAAGAATCACACTACAGATCATACAGGCTAAAATTTAAAAAACATCTTTGATTTACAATATTTACGGTCTCAAATTTTCGTTCCATTTTTGAAGAATATTGAGTACCTACCTACTTACTCAAAAAATTAGTATTTTGTCTGACTAAAAATATACGATGAGTGTTACAATTCACGCACAAACCAGCCGGTATTGTATGGAAACGCCGGAACTTGATTAATGATAAACTTACAAAAGGCTAAAAGCGAATGAAAGTTTTAAGGAAAAGTTAAACTATTCTTATTGTACATCTAATGACATAATTTATGCTTGAGCATACGGCATACTACATAACAACGAAGCACAATAATATGAATATATCGCATATCTGGCAAAAAGGAAAAAACGCTTATGTATATTTTTGTGTACCTACTTTATATTTTTTTAACCGACTTCAAAAAAAGGAGGTGGTTCTCAATTCGGTTGTATTTTAACATTGGAAATGTTTATGTTCGTATATGGGGGCAGAGTTACGAGTTTTCGTTCAAGGCCAAAAGACAACGGTGTCGCGATCAAGTGAGGAGCAATCATGCAAAATTGAACAAGTGCAATTTTTTCGAAATGTGTTTTATATCATGTCTAGTTAATTGAGAGGTATTTGCGACGATCTGCGGTGTTATTTTTGAGCAAATGTTAATAAATACTGTAGAAAAATCCATTTAAAAGTTAAGTAATCAAGCAAAAGTGAACGCGTATATAACAGAAGAATAATAGGGTTATTCCTGACAAAACTAAACAGTGCATTGATAAATATTGTGTGTATAATAAACAGTTAATTATGTTTCATATATATGCTGTTATCAATTCCAATGTCCTCGATGGTTGCAAGGATTGCGAAATCTGTTAATTTTTTTTTTATTTGAAAGGATATACTTTCAGATTGGTCCCATATAAATTTCATCAATATCGGTTCATTAGTTCGGCTGATTTTAATAAAAGTTAGTAACGGCGTGTGATTCCTTAAAGTAAAAGTCACTTTTTGACACATCAGACAGCGTAAGAATGTCGGTTTAATAAAAGTTAGTAACGGCGTGTGATTCCTTTAAGGTAAATGTCACTTTTTGATACTAAAAAGTAAAAACCGACTTCAAAAAAAGAAGGTGGATCTCAATTCGGTTGTATTTTTTTTTTTTATGTTAGCTACCTCAAAACTCCTTTATAAACCGATTTTGGAATTTTTTTTTTATTTGAAAGGATATACTTTCAGATTGATCCCATATAAATTTCATCAAAATCGGTTCATTAATTCGGCTGATTTTAATAAAAGCTAGTAACGGCGTGTGATTCCTTAAAGTAAATGTCACTTTTTGACATATCAGACAGCGTAAGAAAGTCGGTTTAATAAAAGTGAGTAACGTCGTGTGATTCCTTTAAGCTAAATGTCACTAAAAAGTAAAAAATAAAAAAATAAAAAAAATTTTACAAAAAAAAAAACCTCCTTCAAAAAGCCACTAAAAAGAGGAAAATAATGAAATTTTGAGGTCTGCGCCAATTTAATAAAATATGAAGTTGGTTAAAAAGAAGATATTAATCACTATACCTACTATACTTTTTATAACCGACTTCATATTTTATTAAATTGGCGCAGACCTCAAAATTTCATTATTTTCCTCTTTTTAGTGGCTTTTTGAATAAGGTTTTTTTTTGTTAAAAAGTTTTTTTAACATACTGTCACTAACTCGTCAGTAATATACCCCATTACGATACTAGTTATACAATCTATTATTTGCTTTCTAAATGAACTGGTGACTGAATCACCATTATAAGCTTTTTTTTATCACAAATTCGACTTAAACGGTTTTGATATTCATCCACACATATCAACTACATAGGTGCAATGTACATGTATATTGTACTAACTTATTTATGGGTCGGTTTGAGGGTACCAAACGAGTGTGAAGGTGATTTATGCGTCAACGACCTTTTTTTTATTTGATGGTTTTATATTAATTTAATTGCTTTTAAAAAATTTTCCACACATTACTGCAGATTTTGATTGTGTTGTTTTTAGTTTTATTGTAAGACTAGTGTATAGTTTTGAGATGCGACCTCAGCGTAGCTATAGCACCTATATGCACTCTATTTTGCAGAGTTTGTTCATTAATCTGTTTATCTGTGCGTCATGCGATTGCCTGTAATATTTAATTTGCCTCCTTCCCTAAAGTGCCCAAATCCTGAATATCAAAAACCGGGACAAGGTCTATAAAAACCCGGCGCAGGCAACCGTTGGGTTCCACGCCCAAAAAAGCCTTAAACGCGCTAGAAACCCCCAAAAACTCGCTAGAAACCCCCAAAAACTCTCTAGAAACCCCCAAAAACTCACTAGAAACCCCCAAAAACTCGCTAGAAATCCCCAAAAACTCGCTAGAAACCCCCAAAAACTCGCTAAAAACCCCCAAAAACTTGTTAAAAACCCCCAAAAACTCGCTAGAAATCCCCAAAAACTCGCGAGAAATCCCAAAAAACTCACTAGAAACTCCCAAAAACTCGCTAGAAACCCCCCAAAACTCGCTAAAACTCGCTAGAAACCCCCAAAATCTCGCTAGAAACCCCCAAAAACTCGTTAAAAACCCCCAAAAACTCGCTAGAAACCCCCAAAAACTCTCTAGAAACCCCCAAAAACTCGCTAATATTTTTATTTTAAATATTATTTATTTTTTAAGGTAGGCATCAATTATATAATAATATTATTGATAAATAAAATACTTTGAGTGGGTTAAAAATATCTAATGACAAAAAATAAACATTCTTAATGCACGTGATTTAATGAAAACAGGACAAAAACGGGACGCTTGTTGAATCGGGACTCGTGGCTCAAAATCGGGACTGTCCCGCCTACATCGGGACGGATGGTCACTTTACCCTTCCCCTAAAGCCGGAACTGCTGCTACCTTCTCGTGAAACAGATTTCATATTTTCATGAACTTTTTCTTCGCCGAATGACAACTAACATCATGTGAACCATGAATGAGTTAAATTCCCGAAAAACTTCAGTTCTAACATGGCATATTACTACTTATGATATTTTTATATCACTATAAAACTTCAATAATCCCTATAAGCAAATAACATCATTAATTCATATCCCCAGTTGTACATTGTAATTACTATGCAAACAAGAGAGTGCAAAGAAACAATTGATGTATTCACACAGGTAAACAATTAATTAGTTATTCTGTACAACAATGGAGACAGGATAATAATATTGCCTATTGTGTTTTTTATTAATAAACGCCGCTCGTTAATAATGTTATATGATTTATTCTGAGTGGTGCCTAGCAACTAGCAGAGTCCTAGCAACAATATTGTATTTTTGTAGTCGGTTAGCAGTTACGACTTACGAGTGATGCACGTGGTACATACGTAAATAAATATAATGCATTTTATAAATCCATTCACATAAGCAATAGGCGAGACGAGGCATCCAGTGGCAGCGCAACTAGGGTTACCATCTGACAGGCGTTTGCCGCATTTGACAGGCATTTTAAGGTCTAGACCAGGGGTCGGCAAGTAATTATAGGTGGGGTCCGAATATCGAGGTCCAAAAAAAACAGCTCATATTCTTTACTAATTTTTTATTTTAATTTTCACTCACAAAATAATATGAAATACAATAGATAGGCATAATTGTATTCAAAAATCAATGGGAGAAATTACATTTGCGGTCTTGAGTCAGTTTTTTGAAGTTAGGTTCACGCGGGGAGCAGCTTATGCGAAGAGTGTTTCAAGGTGAGCGGTCGTTAATCTTGAGGATATTGGTTCTTCAAAATGTGCCTCTTTGTTACCGCCACAAAGCACTCGAAAATAAAACTTTCGTAGCGGAAAGTACAAAAAAATATTTTTTAAATACATAATTCAAAAAAATTTTGGTGGTCCAGTTTTTGACCATCCGCGGTCCGCCAGTTGCGGGTCCCTGGTCTAGACAGACGTGCGGCCGGCGCTGGTCAAAGACAGGCATTTTCAAAATTTCGCGCCCTTTCATATCTTTTACTTATTATTTTATTACCCACATACAGGTTTTTTATTTTAGACAGGCATTTTTCTGAAAAATCAGGCATTCCAGGCACCCTAGACAGACCTCCGCTTATGTATGGTAACCCTAAGCGCAACCGACCTTTGCACCTTCTGAAAGTTTACCTATACCACGCTCTCAAAAGTATAAATCTTAAACACATACAATTTTTTAATGTTTGTCAGTAAGAACTTCAGACTATTTATATATAAAAAAAGTTGAAAAATATATCAGAATGGAAACACATAATTTTCAGAAACAATATAATGTACACATTCCTGCCCAGTGCTGAGGCTTGAGATTATATTGTGAAGGCGTGTTTATTTATAGACCGCGACTATTCTTGCGCCATATTGGCTTGCGTAAAATAATTAACATCATACAAAATTACGGTGGGCACGCTACTGCAGACGTGACGAGACAACATCTATTGTTGCGTTTCTAAGAATCGCTTGTCGGCAAAGAAGAATGCCGGAAATAGATACTCGTCCGCGGTGGGACGACGATAGACGAGTACGTGCTAAAATGTAACATTCACAGACTGTACATATTTGTGTGTATGAGTATACATAACTGAATATTATGCATCCAGGGTGTGTAATGTCAGAGTGTATGTACGGTATGGAAGTAAGTGGTTACGGGAATTGTTAAAAAAATTCTATATGCTATTCCCATGTTTGAATAGCTTTCCACTAAACCCTAATCATGAATTGTTTGTAGTACTCTAAATGTGACATTTTATTAATATTTTCATTTAATGATTCAAGCATTTGCTTTGCGCTTGCTACTTTTGTAATATTGAATACGTAATGTGAAATACAAATTAATAATAAGTGTTATATTTTTTTCTTTAGTCCTATTTGCAAAAGTATTATTATTCATTGTATATTTTATATTTGTCGAATTGTAATTAGCCTGGCAATAATCATTGTCGTTTTTCATGTTAAAAAATACAGCGTCTTCGGCGCCCCTTGCTTAATGCGCCCGGGGCCGTCGCCCCCTCCGCCCTACCCTTACTGCGGCCCTGCAGAACATAACAACATTATACAGGGTCCTCGAAACATTCTCTTCGCTAATGACCTGAGTTGTCGACGCGTCAATAATCTACAATAACAATAATAAAAATGAAACATTCTCTTCTTAGTTCTTATTGATGTGACACATCTTATGTCGGGCTGTGAACAGCCGCGTGAGGGGAAATATGCAACGAAATGTTTGGTCCGCTCCTTCGCTGCTGTTCTCCCCACCACTGCGGCACTCTCTTTCTCTCTCTCTCTTGGCTCAGGCGTGCACTGTAACACACGCGGTGTTACAGTATAGGGATGTGACATTGAGTAACAAGCCGTGAGGTGGGTCGTTTATTAGGACTAAAGTGCGACCCTTGAGGTCCACACGACGAACTTCCCAGTTTGATAAATATTTAATAATAATAATTAAATTAGATATTACACAGAAAAGTAATCATTTTAATCATTAAAACATCAATAATTAAAAAAAAAAAAAAAAAAAAAAAAAAACGGCTGAACCGATTTTTATAAAATTTATGTCGGATCAAAATGACGTTAACACGCCTCGATTGACACCCTTACGAAGTCGATATAATTTTTTATTCGCGAGATATTGTGTAAAATCTACTTTTTTGGAGGTTATTTGGTTAAGAAAAAAGAACGGCTGAACCGATTTTAAAAAAATTCCTTTCAGATCATATTTACGTTAATACGCGTCGATTGGCACCCCAACGTAGTCGATATCATTTTTCGTTCTCGAGATTTCGTCTTAGAAAGAAATTGACACATACATACGTACGTACGTACGTACGTACGTACATACGTACACACACACACACACACACACACAGACATCTTTCTAAAAGTAGTGTAAAAATAGTGTAGTGACCTTGAAACATAAAATTTTTTTTTCCTTTTTGATTTCGATTTTCGGACCCATTACAATAACTTCCAATGGGAAGTTAAAAAAATCGATTATTTAATAATCGATTTTTCTCTTTTAAATATAAATCGATTATTTAATAATCGATTTTTCTCTTTTAAATATAAATCGATTATTTAATAATCGATTTTTCTCTTTTAAATATAAATCGATTATTTAATAATCGATTTTTCTCTTTTCAATATAAATCGATTTGTAAAAAATCGATTTTTGAAGAAATAATCGATTTTCGTGGAAAAATCGATTTTTTCTATTATTCGAAAACAGTCATACAGATGGCGCTGTTTTCCGACTGATTAGTTTACGTTTGAATTTATTTTACGTTTTTTCATTCGTCGCACAGATGGCGTTGTTTACAAAAATCGATTAAAACGTGTAATTTGTAAATGTTGGCTGCATTGGGTTTCCCAAAGCCTATATTTTTTCTTAATATTAATATTAATAAAAAAAAATAAAAATAAATAAAAAAAGTGTAATTTATATAATCGATTTAAAAGTGTTATAATTTATATAATCGATTTATAAAAAATCGATTATTATTATTAAAAAATTAATCGATTTATAAAAAATCGATTATTATTATTAAAAAAATCGATTGTTAAAAATCGATTATAAGAAAAAAATAATCGATTAATATAAAAATCGATTATTTTTTCACATCCCTGTTACAGTACAGTATATAGGATTACGTCAGCATAACAGTTAGCTGCTGCTTTTGAAAAAATATATACTACTACATAGAGAATACCACCGAGTTCAATAACGTTTTCTTTGATGTTTCACATCTGTCGGGTGTCCCGAGACCCACACCCTTTTTATATTATTGGTGAACTTGGGATAGTGGTTTTCGAAGCCCTAATTAGGCGCCATTACTACTATACATACCTACTGTAACCCTGTAAGTTATGACATATAATTATGATAGTTTTAATAATTATTAATTAATTCAACAATGAATTTTTAATCCACAAGGCATCCACTAGGTAGTGAATGGGAAGGAACAGATTTCACTTTCGGGGCACTGTGTGAGTAAATGGCAACTCAACCAGCCGGAAACTGGGAATTTCAGGTTCAAGTCCTGACAGTGGCTTCTGATTTTTTCCTTATATATCTTATAACAATCGTTTGACTTTAACAATCATGATGGCATAATATGCTGACTGATATGTTAAGAAATACTATTCACTACCTAGTGGATGCCTTGTGGATTAAAAATTCATTGTTGAATTAATTAATAATTATTATATTGTTGTCCACAATAACCTAACTCATATATTGTTATTTATGATAGTTTTAGTTTAGGCTATAGTTTTATTCAAATAAACATTTTCATTTGCCTCCTTTGTATTTTCTTTTAATTTTCTCTTTTATTGTAGTTCCATCACGATTGTGTTAACAAGATAACTGACGCGTTAGTCTGATATGTCTGCTGTTTACAAAGAACTTCGGGGCATGTAAATAACTGACGCGTTAGTCGAACACGTCTGCTATTTACGAAGCAACTTCGGGCATCTAAAGCGTCGGGTATTTACGAATATGCAACTCTGTAACGCAACGCCTATAGTTATAGCGTTGAAACGAAATAACAATAACATAGAGTATTTACGAACTGTTACTGAAAAGAAAAGGACCTGTTCTAAAAATAAGAGTCTCAGAATTATGATAATCAGTAATACAAGTTATTAAAGGACTACTTAAGTTCTTTAAAAACAGATTCTTAAAGAACTGTAGCAAGACGTACGGTTTTTTCGCCCCTCTTTAAGTGTTATTTCAATATAGTGATTTAGAATAGAATAGAATAGAATAAAATACTTTATTAGTTAAAAACCACAATGTGGATAACTTCGTCATAATTACCTAGTAAAATACAGCATTTAGCTTAATATCTTGACATCCGCGGTCAAAAATTCTTCAACAGAGTAAAAGGCCTCATTTGTCAGATATTTCTTTGTCACGCTTTTGAATTTTTTTGTATTTAGGTTACGAACTGAGCAAGGTAGCTTATTGAATAGTTTTATGCATAGCCAGTTAGGACCGTATGTACTTTTTTTACACCTACGTTGTGGTAAACTTTCTTTAAAGAACAGGAACAGCAACGCCTATTATAAGAAAATATACTGTTTTAGACACCATTAATTTACTAAATATTCACTGAACCAAATGAAAATATTTTTTGTCAATAACTTTTTCAATCTCAATGATTTTTTCATAAACACAAAATGTATTTCTTTCATTGAATGTACATTGGGTGAATACTGAATATTGTTTTCAGGGTTTATGTTGCTTAATAGGTAACTTCATTATTGTTAAAAAAAATCTCTCAGTACTTTGTCTAAAAAAACATTACCCTTCTTCTGGGAGGTTCCATGACATTTGATCCCAGCAATTTTATACCACGACAAATGATCCCACGACAACTGATCCCAGCGACATTTGTTCCCAACGACAATTGATCCCACGACATTTGATCCCAAAAAGTTGTCTATAAACTAACAGAGCCTGATAAGTAATAAAGCTATTAAATTTTATTAATTTAATGAAATAATTTAATCGAGGGAAATTTGTTTGAATTAAATTTGTGGACGTTATGATATATTTGTAATTACGACAAAGGGAATAATCGATTAAATTATTTCATTGAATTAATAAAATTTAATAACTTTATTACTTATCAGACGCTACCAGTTTATAGACAATTTTTTGGGATCAAATGTCGTGGGACCAATTGTCGTTGGGATCAGTTGTCGTGGGATCACTTGTCGTGGTATAAAATTGCTGGGATCAATTAACGACACACCCTTCTGGGACAGTTGGTTAAAAAGTGATTTGACTTTTGAGGTAGGTTTTGATCGATTGTTTTGAGAACACGTGGTATATTTAGGATCATTCGTCTATCAAACACGCTGTATGTACGCAGTGAGACGACACACAGTCTATCCTGAATTCCTTTATGTCACTTGCAAGGCGGTGATTCGATTCTTTATGTCAAACGCACTATTGAAGCAAAAAGTCGTAAGCAATAAAGCAGTTTCTTCAAACAAAGACAATGGCTATAATGTGACTGTAAGTGTTATTTTTAAGTCTTAACCAAGCGATGTGAAATTCCCTAGAGGCACAGACAAATTCCATTAAAATGTAAAAAAAAAACTTCTAAAAATAAGTACATACTATTTATTATACTTTTAACAGTGTCTTTATGAACACTAATGACATGCCTGAGTAAATTTATGGTCGTTAAGAGTATCTTATTGCTTGGTGTATTTTTAAGTTTCAGAAATTTTATAATCTAAGAAGTGGGAATTTAATAACCGTGCTCAGATTGTCACATTTATTATAATCGTTGAAAAATTTTAGTTATACCAAAATGTAAGTTCAATATTAAGGCCTAGAGATGCAAGTTTTCGTTACTTCTCGGTACTTGTAACTATTCGTTACTTTTAGGTACAGGTTCCATGACATTTGATCCCAGCAATTTGATACCACGACACTTGATCCCACGACAACTGATTCCAACGACATTTGATCCCAACGACAATTGATCCCACGACATTTGATCCCAAAAAATTGTCTATAAACTAACATAGCGTCTGATAAGTAATAAAGTTATTAAATTTTATTAATTTAATGAAATAATTTAATCGATTATTCCCTTTGTCGGGAAATTTGTTTGAATTAAATTTGTAGACGTTATGATATATTTGTAATTACATTGTTATTCGAATTCTAACGGATGTAATAGTAAATATAATGTGTTTATGAGTTAATAATCCTTTAGAGTTTAGAGATTATGTAATGATCAAGTTGAATAATTCACTTTTATTTATCATTGCCCGGGATACGTCGTAATTTTGTCAAATATCGTATTTTATGAATTAAGTTGAACAAATTACCTATCGTACATAGACTCTTCAGAAACTTCAGATGTGCAGTCAATTTGGACAATTCGTGCTTATCACATGTGAAAAGCACGAATAGACCAAATTGACTGCACATCTGATGTTTCTGAAAGTCAGCGATAGGTAATTTGTTCAACAAAATTCATAAAATACGATATTTGACAAAATTACGACGTATCCCGGGCAATGATAAATAAAAGTGAATTATTCAACTTGATCATTACATAATCTCTAAAGGATTATTAAATAATAAACACATTATATTTACTATTACATCCGTTAGAATTCTAATAACAATGTAATTACAAATATATCATAATATAGAAAAAGGACGTGGCTAATTACGCAAATAAGCGTAGAAGCCAATTATATATATTAAAAAAAAAAAAAAATATATCATAACGTCTACAAATTTAATTCAAACAAATTTCCCGACAAAGGGAATAATCGATTAAATTATTTCATTAAATTAATAAAATTTAATAACTTTATTACTTATCAGACGCTGTTAGTTTATAGACAATTTTTTGGGATCAAATGTCGTGGGATCAATTGTCGTTGGGATCAAATGTCGTTGGGATCAGTTGTCGTGGGATCAAATGTCGTGGTATCAAATTGCTGGGATCAAATGTCATGGAACCGTTGCTTAGGTACCAGGTGACAAGTAGGTAGTATAGGTACTACCACAGAACAATAACATAACGCAATAAATATAATGACAACCTGTAATTTCTAAAACGTAAATTGCCAACAATATAGCTCAGTTTGTCTATTTTACGCTTGATGGCGACAGTGATAGTTTTTTTTATTAGAATATTCAGTATTGAAACGTCAGGTAGTTAGATGATTCGAATACAAAATATCATGTACCAGTTTGTAAAAAGTAACGATTATTTTATCATGTTGGTATTCGTTACTTCGGATCTGGTCGGGTAACGAGGACTCGAGTAACGAATAGTTACTTTTCTTGCATCTCTATTAAGACCTATTAATACTCATCATTTCGAGCAGTCCCTTTTATATTTCGCGTAAAATTTCGATGACCTTGGAACGTTCAGCTGCTTCAAATTAAACCGTGCAAAGTTCCAATGTTATTAATATTTGAAAAGTTTTTAAATCACGGAATGAATATATGTTGTCAGTATGCAGATTATATTGCTTTAAGCGCGTAGCTAGCAGTTACATGAGTAAAATTAGGCGGTGAAAATAAAAATATCATAATAAAACACTGTGTCCACTCTCCACATATAATAATTATTTAATTAAAATATCTTAAGTGTCAAAATTAGAACATAAGTACAATTAGTATGCACCTATAATACAGGAAATCTATTCCCATTCGCTTCTGTTTAATTAGGTATTCATAATATTACATTATGGGAACACCCACCTACATAAACACTATAAAGTAATTTGTTAAACGCAAGTCTAACTAATAATTAGTCATAATTATCCAATGGCGCATTATAAACTCTACACCAAGAATAGTGCACTGTACAGTGTAAAATTATACAGTATGTAAAATAAAATATTGTAACATTTAAAGACAAATATATTTTATTGGTTTGCCGCTCCATCATTAACCTTGTTACGAACTATGCATGACTCACTATCTTAAATTTTCAGTTACTTTACTTATGGGCCTGATCGGGCCATCTTAAGGGTAGTTTTTAGGAGTTGAAACAAGTCTTTAGGCCCAGAGATACCGAGAAGAATCTCAGAATTGTTTCAAGATTGGAATAATTAACCCTTTAGGTAAAGATTAATTAATGTGTTGCTAAAATTTTAACAAATATCGGCACAACAGGACCGGACTTACAAATTCTATGAAAACGACTAGTTCGCGGATAGTGATTTATTTGCGTTGACGGGTGTATTTCAATTTGGTACAGAGGTTGCACTTGATAATCAATATTGAGATTATAGAAAAATCAATATTACCTTACCAGGGGTGTATTAAGGGGTTAAATTTTCTGCATCCTGCATCCGTAAAAACGAAACTTAAGTTCGCATTAATAAAGCCATCAAGCATCCTCATTAGCAAATACGCATCATATCATTGTCGGCAGGGTTTGGCACTGCGACCCGAGTTTCTTCATCTACTTGTTTCTACATTTACAGTATGTTGTCGGATCCAGAGTGGCGCGTAGCAAAAAATGTGATTCAATAAAATTAAAATAATGACGTTATGTTATGCCTTAAAATATGTTATCTTTTTTACAAATCCAAATCCGCATACGCTCTCCTCTCAGCGGTTTTCACTTGTTAGTCAAGCATCCGCATCTTCACCGAGGATTTCTTGTTTTCTTGCACCGAAGAAATCTTGGTACTTGATATAACATTTCGTTGTCTTCGTCTTGAAATCTAAAATTACTTCTTGTCTTGATCTTGTCTTGAAATCAAGACAAGATCCAGAGGACAAGATCCTTGAAATTTTCAAGAATTTGGCGACCTCTAGGAAGACGTAGACTTCGAAAGAATTTTTCAAATCGGTGCAGTAATTTCTGAAATTAGAGTGTACAAACACTCAAACAAATTAACAAACTTAACCTCATTAAGCTTGTCGAGCTTCTGTTTCTCTTAAGCCGGTAAAATATATATATCCATCAACGTATGTATAATGTATATCACATATGAGTTCATAATGTTGCTGTTAAGAATAAAGAAATATGACCAGATTTCATTGTAATGCGAAACGGATGGAGATTTTAAAGAATCAACACAATCAAGAAAACAACGCAATGTATTTCAATGCTGTGTAATAATCGAGATAAAAAATGCAGTGTCAATGTGCAATCAACAATTGCATTGCATTTAAACATGCCAATGTTACATACGGTCGATTCTTTCAATGTGTCCTTCAGAGTGCAGGAGAATTTACAGTTCCAAGAATCTTATATAGCATTTTCAGGTGGTAAGCACTTTTTGACACATAGTTTTGCACGAGTGTTTGCACCATGTCAGTGTTGAGTAGTGTAACACTATTCGTGTAGGCCATTACTCTGTCATAACCGCTGTCATATTGCTCTATCTTTACACGTTCTCCCTGCTACGGTGGTAAAAGTGTAACACTGGAGGTCACACTAGCTCTAGCATCCCACCGACGCGAAGCTCAGCCAAACACGATTCACCGTAGCACTGCTCTCTACACTGACCAGTCGAACACGGTTGTTGATGAAAGTTTACACTAGTGCGGCCTAGTGTAACAAGCTGAAAACGCTATTAATTCCCTAACACCTACGCAAATATAATCTTTCTTGCGAAGTGAAACTGACTTGTTTTAGCTGCAATCACAGAATCTGAATCTTTCACACATCGTGGGTTTTAACCGATTTCAAAAAGAAGGAGGTTATCATTACGACCCGTATGTATGCCTATTGTTACGAATCACCCTGTATATAAACGACAGACAAGAGTTCTGAGAAACGGGGTCCGCTTACTGTAACAACTGGTACCTGCATGAAAGTTCTAGAGAAAGCGAGAACACATTAGGTTTATGCCACGCAGCCTATATAAATAGCCGTGCGAGTGAGTGAAGGGATCAGTCAACGGTGAGTCACGTATTCAAGTCTACGTTGGAGCAGTAAAATAAATAGTGCCGTGATATAAACAACCAAATTGATAAATAAATAGGAGTGTAGTGGTAATAATTACGAATTATTGTATATAGTTGTTTGTTTTGCTTTGTAATTACTGTTTAGTTATTGTTTACTTGTGTTGATTGTTAGAATTGGCTTTTCGTTGTTGCGTTCATTATTATTGTGTTTTTAATTACTGTAAATAAATATTTATTCCGCCAACTCAGAAAACAGTTTTGTAACAATATAATTATTTATATTATAATATTACGAGCGGCCCGGTCTGGCTTCGCCCGGATGCTATGAATTTATGATTTTATAATACATTACTGCAAAGTATCGCCTATCGAACAGTAAAGCATTTTTTTGAAATCCAGATTCCATCATTGGTGATCAATGGGTATTTGATGTGCTGCCCGACTGAATATTCGTACGATATTAGTTTTGTAGACGTACAAGATAGTTATGAATGATGAACATTACGACGCTGGTCGATCGCTTCGATTGGACGTGACGTGACGCTCGACATTCGTAACCGAACGAGAAAAAAACGAGGTTATTAAAGTTTCACTCGAAAAACCTGAACAAACGAAAATTAATTTAATCTCATTTTCACAAAGTGTACGAAGTTACAGAAGAGTCCCATTAATCGGAACACACTGTATTGTATGTCTACTTATTTATATTATGAGTGTGTGTGTATATCAGCAATAAATGACTTTGACCTTTGACCTAGCTATATAACAAAGTAGTTGGTACGAGAACTCCGCTGCGTCTACTCTATAGGGTAGTCGGTACTCAGTTGGCAAATGCCAGGAGGACGCAAATTTTAAATATTCATCACAAGTACGAACGAAATGTCCGTTTTCCTCAAATACTGCTCTTGTCGCCAAAATCATTACATTTGGGACTAGTATTTCCGGCAGCTATTAAATCCAAACTTGTATTAGAAATGTTTAATCTCTCAAAAGTATACCTTTTTCAGAAAAAACAAGTTAGTTTTAGAAAAATTGCTAAATGTTAGTAAATTTTTTTTGCCATACCCACTACAAATTAGCTGCTTTGTATGCATGTACCTATGTAGGCATGTAAAGTGATTTTTGAAAATACCAAAAATGAAATGAAATATAGCAGGTATAGCAAAAAATACCATAGGTACACAAAAGTTCCATTTAAAAGTTGTTTACAACTTTTAAATGGAACTTTTGTGTACCTATGGTATTTTTTGCTATACCCACTATATTTTATCCTGTTTAATATTAAATTTTTGGATTGTATTGAATCTTCCCCAAACTCAATTTATCGGCTGAGGTCGCACGATTTGGACACCCCGTATATATTGTCATTAAAGATTTTAAGAATATGCGAAAAATATATAATAACAATAATAATAATTTATCGAAATTATAGTTTTTAACATGAGAACTACGAAATCAGTTTTAATAAAACATAATTATTCTAAAACCTAACCAGATAACGTACCAACATGGGAAATATCAAAGAAAACCGCGTGAAAATCAGTTCAGCGATTCTCGAGTTATAAACGAACAGACAGAGAGAGTTGTATAATATTGTGTTTTATTAGAGTAAAAATATTGTAATATTTTTGTAATACGGAAATAACTACTTGTAAAATTACATTAAAAAATTGATAACGAATCATGATTTGTCCAGTCCTAGGTACTGCTAAAAATACTCATTTTGGAAAATAAATAAAAAATGAAACGAAGATTAACAATGCCATTTTTATAATAATGTACAATGTAGTGTTTATTTCAATAGACCGACACAAAAATAAAAGATAACCTCAAAAGATTATCACATCATAAATTTCAAAACGTGAACTATTAAAAATTGCAATAGTTGAAATTACAATTCGAATTCGAACCAATAAAAATGTGTATCTGCAACCAACCTTATTCATAGACAATCTATTACAGATGATTCGTAAATCATGACACTATAATAATAATTATGAACAGAAAAAATATTAGATGGTGGTTGAAGACGAAGTTTTCGTGTGACATCAAAATAAAAGCGCAATACTGGTAGTAAGTTTTCCTATTTACGTAACGTTTATTTTATTTTTTGTTCGATTTTATCTACACGAAGACTTCGTCTTCAACCATCATCAAATTGAAGAATCCGGATCAAAATTCTACAACTTAGTGATGTTTATTATAACTAATTGAACATAGACTATGCAAACAAAATTTCTTGATTTGATCTAAAGAAAAATGCTGAGTTAATATTATTATTATATTTTTATTATATGCATTGAATCTAGATTATTATTTTAAAATTTGAAATGTTCCATGGTTAACAAAGCATAGTAGGTACCTATAATCTATATTGCATTACAAGATAAGAACACGTGTGGTTGCATGTCCTCGTACCTCGGGCAGCAAACTTCACACTGGTTGCAAACGCCGAGTTTCATACCGAGTAATTGCATATTATTTTTCACAACTCTATTGACAATTCGATTTGAGGTAATTTACAATTTGGCCGTTCAAAAAAGTCGCAAAAATAATATTAGATCTGTCAGATTTATGTGGGGTTATGTCTGTCATTTTGACGTTTATGAATATTATATTATGCGGATTCAATATCGCTCTATCTCCTTCTTAATTTGACGTTTTCAAAAGTTATATGCGGATCCAATCCCTCTTAACAACGTTAAAGAACAGAGAGAACCGACCTGAAAATTTTCATCCCTAGGGATGAAAACGCTCAGTTTCAACCCGATAAACACAGGTACCAAAAATCGTATTTTAAATAGCGGCGTTGTAAAAAAATATATTTCTGCTCCATTTGTACATACTAGCACACATCTCATTTTATTTATCTATACATCAGTTATTTTCTCTCTCTCTCTTTTTATTTGGTTGTGTGTACTCGAAATGTATTAAAAATAAAATGGCAATGGAGATAAATTACCCCCGAACGCAGTTCACCTAAATCCTTCGAGGCATTTGTGAATACACATTTCTTTTTTACATACACATACATTGTTAGGATTACGATAATGTGTTTTTATTTATCTTCCCAACAGCAGCCGCGGAAACTGGCATTGTCAGTATTATCTACAATATGTACCTACCTTCGGTTTGCTTCAGTTAGGTATTTGTTTTCAACACGACGTTGATTTTGAAGAAAATTAATGTTGGCCAGCCCTACGCAAATCCGCAAACGAAAAATGTATAAAGTGGTTCATAACAAGCCGTGAGGTGGGTCGTTTATTAGGACTAAAGTGCGACCCTTGAGGTCCACACGACGAACTTCCCAGTTTGATAAATATTTAATAATAATAATTAAATTAGATATTACACAGAAAAGTAATCATTTTAATCATTAAAACATCAATAATTAAAAAAAAAAAAAAAAAAAAAAAACGGCTGAACCGATTTTTATAAAATTTATGTCGGATCAAAATGACGTTAACACGCCTCGATTGACACCCTTACGAAGTCGATATAATTTTTTATTCGCGAGATATTGTGTAAAATCTACTTTTTTGGAGGTTATTTGGTTAAGAAAAAAGAACGGCTGAACCGATTTTAAAAAAATTCCTTTCAAATCATATTTACGTTAATACGCGTCGATTGGCACCCCAACGTAGTCGATATCATTTTTCGTTCTCGAGATTTCGTCTTAGAAAGAAATGGACACATACATACGTACGTACACACACACACACACACACACACAGACATCTTTCTAAAAGTAGTGTAAAAATAGTGTAGTGACCTTGAAACATAAAAATTTTTTTTCCTTTTTGATTTCGATTTTCGGACCCATTACAATAACTTCCAATGGGAAGTTAATAATCGTGTAACGTTTTATTTTTCGTAAAGTAGCCGTTGATAGTGCAAACCGCTGTAACACCGCGTAACATAATGTTATAACACCGCGTTAATATTGGAAACAAAATTTTACACAATGCAAATAATTAATATTTGAGTGAAATCCGTACGCGGTATTGTATCGATCGATTTTAAAACACCTCTGAATGGCTTATTCAAACTAGGGATGATCGATTGATGTTCACAAAACATCGATATTGAGAGACTAAAATCAATGTTTTAACATCGATTTCGAAGTACCATGTAAAATATCGCACAATCGACGTTAAGAACAAAACATCGACCTTCGATATTGACAAAAAAGAACCGACTCTAATTTCAAGATTTTGAATATTTTTTTAAAATTGAAGACTTAATAACATCCCTAATTCATTAATAAATACGATACTTAATAAAATTTATTCAAGTATCTTGTTTTTACCATTCTATAAAGGAACATCGATGTTTTGGGGTTCGATTATTATCGATCATCAATGTTCAGTCATCGATGTAGACATCGATGTCTACACTCTACATCGCTTATCCCTAATTCAAGTACGCACACTGCAATTCCATGATAGCTAAAGGTACGTGCAGTACGCAGCTGGGATTCTAGATGGTAGTATGTATGGTAGATGGTGGCTGAAATTATAAGCGCTTATAGGTTTGAACAAACACGAAAAACACTAAAAGCGTGCATGTGTTGAATAAATATTTTTATATAACACATGCACACTTTTAGTGTTTTTTCGTATCAGTTTTGCGGACCTTAAATGACCGTTTATTGACAAGTTACGTCATGATCCATTATGAAACGATTTTCGATGAATAATGGAAAAACATTTGAAAAACCCGTTATCTAATGAACATTCTCTTTTCAGTGTTATAAATGAAATATGGTTACTATGGTAAGAAAGTGAATAAATATTGTATCGAGCCCAATGTTTTTATTATGAGATGTACTTCTGTCAGTGACATTAAATTATTTAATTAAAGTCTAAAACCATGCATGTGTTATATAAAGTATAGTGTGCAACACGTGTGCTAAATATTTATGCGTCAGGCGCATAACGATGTACATATTTAGCACACTGGTCACACAATATACTATTATTAAATAGTGTTTGCAAAATATTTCAAGTGTTCAAATCAATTTAATCTGGAAAAGTATGTCGGCTTTTTTAAACAACCTGTATATTACTGTATATTCAATACGTACTGTGTTAATCAATTAATCTCTGTGTACACACAGGCATAAAAAACTTTATGTTCAAATCATTTAATTTAAAGTGGTATTTTGTTGCTTAAATGTTCCGGTAACCATTAAACAGCAAAACATAAAAATTGTTAAAACTGGGGCATTCAGTATATTAAAAAAGGTGGTAGGAAGGCAAATATAAAATAAACTTTAGATATAATATACAACATATAAAAATTGTTTATAACCACAAAACTCAAAAATAATAAGAATGTTCTTTTACAATAAAATCGACGATAAAAATCATAAAAAGATAATAATGGCTATTAAAAACTAATAGATAAACCTACAGTCAAACTTTGATAACTCGAATTCGTGAAAACTCTAGGTAGGTACTCGACTCAACTTGAAACGAACAATCGTCAATCGAGTAAATATCAAATAATGGACTCGAAAAGAATAATTTTTCTCGATTCGAAAAAGTTCCAGTAATATCAGTTATTTTTACTTCCCACCTCTACTCTGGTAGGGAAGTAATGGATTTAGTCCGAAAAAATATTTCGAGATTTTAACAGATCTTCACATTTTGAGACCCTAGCAATCGTTTAAGATAAATTTTGACTGATGTCTCTCTCTCTCTCTCTCTCTCTCTCTGTGTGTATGTGGTCAATTTTTCGCCGTCGATATCGTAAAAACGAAACAGCATACGGCCATACCGATTGTTCTATTGTGTTTATCAGCCTTTAAATTAGATCTGATTAGATTTTGAGTCAAATAGGTTCAGTGAATCCTGAGATATTAAAAAAAACGTTCTCAATGTCACGTATTAACATAGGTAAAAAAAATATAAATGAATTCTAGATGTTATAATATGAATAAAATTAAAATTTTTTTCTCTCTAAAATGTATAGTTTTTGAGAAAAAAAAATTTACTAAATAAAGAAAATTGTACGTAAATCAAGATAACCATGATTTTTGCTATATTACTAGCCATCAGTAGATCACCAAACAAAAAAGATGGCCATGCTTTTTTTCAAAGAATAAAAAAAGAGTGTTTATTTTTTGCAAATATTTACTAGGTGGGAAGTATAGGACTGGTCATCAGTCGAATTTTTTATAATAGACTAGGTCTAGGAGATCGAGTACTTTTACTACTCGACCAGCACTTGATTCAATTTTTGAGTAACCCCACACCTCCAGTAAATACCTAAAGTTAGAGTAGTTATAACCAGAAAACCTAATAACCAAATACATATTTTGATTTGTGTTGTAAGTGGAAAAAGATCGATTGATGTTTTATGGTTTAATTACGCAAAAATATTAACCAAATTATTATTTAAAAAAAGTTGAAGTTCAGTGATCGGTAATAAAACCGTTTGTTAAGGATCAATGACCATTTCAGTTTTATAATAAATAGGAAACAATATTTTAAGATATATTGTATACATAACTCTAAAGTATATTAAACCTTCTCACCGTCACTATTGTATATCAGTGTTTCTAAAAATGGAATTTGAGAAATAGTTTTAAACCGAATCGATTCTAACATCTAAAATTACATTTAAAACGTTGGAATTTACATCTAGATCTTTAGATCGTGAAAATGTTAACTGTCATCAAAAACTAAAAATTTCACGGAAACGTGCAGAAGACCTAGCCTGTTTTTTCAAATATTTAATTAAATATACAGAGAAATTGAAAAATAAAAGTAATTACAAACGCCTTTCTTTCACCAAACGTTTGTCAACACTTAATAGTATCAATTAATTGCCAAACTGAAAAGTTAAAAATATTAAAATATTAAAACTTACTGACAAAGGAACACAAAACAATTTTTTATTATTTTCTGATGTGAAAAATGAATTATTCTACTCTTGTAGTTACTTTCACTTCAGAGAATTTATTTTATCTTATCTTTATATCAGATTTATTTCACTGTTCAACACTATCACAGTAAAATCTACACTGACTGATTCCCGTTGACTGATCAATATTTATATCACTGATCCTCTTGATGGCACGATTCACCATTCACAGTGCTCATAGGCCGTCAAAAGTGTTATATAATTACTTTAATTTTCAAATCAGTTCTTCACTGAGAGAAGTTTGAGGACCATCGCTGCTTGTAATAAAATATGAAACAGAAGAACGGTATGCAACGTAGGTATAATATGTGTAAGACAATGATGAGACGAATGCTTGTATCAAGTTGTATCGCAACAGTGCGGCCATCGGAAACCAAACTGGTTCAATTTCCTTAATTAGGCAATCACGACTGGATGAACTCTTCTGCTTCACAAAAACACACAAGTGAAGCGAACTCACAGACCAAAATACTGAATAATAGATCCACATAAACATATTAGGTACAGCATTTCGTGTACATAGACACAAAACTATACGTACATATACTATAAGTTTACTATATTCTCTTTTAAATTTTTATCAAACTTGAAGTTGTTTTTATTAGATCAGCAGCGTACTTCAAATGTTATTAACTTCCCATTGGAAATTATTGTAATGGGTCCGAAAATCGAAATCAAAATGTATAACAAATTTTAATGTTTCAAGGTCACTACACTATTTTTACACTATTTTTAGAAAGATGTCTGTGTGTGTTTCTAAGACAAAATCTCGAGAATGAAAAATGATATCGACTACGTTAGGGTGCCAATCGACGCGTATTAACGTAAATATGATCTGAAAGAAATTTTTTCAAAATCGGTTCAGCCGTTCTTTTTTCTTAACCAAATAGACTCCAAAAAAGAAGATTTTACACAATATTTCGCGAATAAAAGATTATATCGACTTCGTAAGGGTGTCAATCGAGGCGTGTTAACGTCATTTTGATCCGACATAAATTTTATAAAAATCGGTTCAGCCGTTTTTTTTTTTTTTTTAATTGTTAAAAATAAATAATAATTATGTTTTAATGATTAAAATGATTATTTTTCTGTGTAATATCTAATTTAATTATTATTATTAAATATTTATCAAACTGGGAAGTTCGTCGTGTGGACCTCAAAGGTCGCACTTTAGTCCTAATAAACGACCCACCTCACGGCTTGTTTTTTTATTTAACGATCCTGACAAGTTAATCTTTCATTAACAGGTCAAGGCACTGTGACAGATTATATTAACCATTATTGAAACCAAAATTTTAGTTCATGATAGCGGCGCTGCAATCAGGAAGGCAAATGTAAGACAGATAAAAAACATGTGATAAAAATAATTGAACAGCTTTTAAAATATATTTGCGCTTTCTCTTTGGTTTACTCTTTTTTTTAATATTTTATCTCTATTCAATAAAGTGATTACTTTGTTTTACTTTGCTTTCCTGATGGAAGTACCGCTATTATGAATTAAAATTTTGACGTCAATAAGCGACCTACCCCGTAAATATGTCAGCTGAAATCAAACTCACTGTATATAACATTCGACTGTCACTCATTTATTTCATCGCCTACTAAAAACCATAATTACCGAACGGTTGCATAGCCCCTGTAAATTCACAAAAACGATTCAACCCTTTTATTTTTGATAATTTGGTGAGGTTTGAATATATAATCATTTTTGAAGTGGTGTATAATGGTTCATTCAATAGGCGTGTTTATTTGCATAAATCACTGTCCTTATGAAAACCAACAAAGCATTAATGCAGCGTTTAATTTTATTTAATTACCAGTTTTTGTCTGCAAATTCTCTCGCGCTATGTCGGTTTGACGGGAATTTTAAGTTAAACCGACCGTATAGCCGGACAAGAAGTATCCTATATCTACTTTAAGTTTGGGTACAAACTGATGACATACCATATTCTGGAAATTTTGTTGGAAAGCAGCCAATTATATAATTAAGTTCCAAACATATCGGAAAAAATTATTTTACCAACCATAGTCCCAGTCAGGATTCTAACCTGAACCTTTCCACTTTCGCGGCGAAATGAGCTTACAATTACTCAACCAATGATTTTTTCCGATATGTTTGGAATCAATAATTATACAAGCCGTGAGGTGGGTCGTTTATTAGGACTAAAGTGCGACCCTTGAGGTCCACACGACGAACTTCCCAGTTTGATAAATATTTAATAATAATAATTAAATTAGATATTACACAGAAAAGTAATCATTTTAATCATTAAAACATCAAGTGAATTAAAAAAAAAAAAACGGCTGAACCGGATGTTTATAAAATCGTTATGTCGGATCAAAATGACGTCTAACACGCCTCGATTGACACCCTTACGAAGTCGATATAATTTTTTATTCGCGAGATATTGTGAAAAATCTACTTTTTTGGAGGTTATTTGGTTAAGAAAAAAGAACGACTGAACCGATTTTGACAAAGATTTCTTTCAGATCATATTTACGTTAATACGCGTCGGATTGGCACCCGTAACGTAGTCGGATACTCATTTTTCATTCTCGAGATTTCGTCTTTGAAAGAAATGGACACATACGTACGTACGTACGTACGCACACACACACACACACACACACACAGACAGTCTTTGCTAAAAGTAGTGTAAAAATAGTGTAGTGACCTTGAAACATTAAAATTCTTTTTTCTCTTTTGATTTCGATTTTCGGACCCATTACAATAACTTCCAGTGGGAAGTTAAAAATTATTTTACCAACCATAGTCCCAGTCAGGATCTCCTGACCCCACCGCGGCGTGAGCTTACAATTACTCAACCAATGATTTTTTCCGATATGTTTGGAATCAATAATTATATAATTGGCTGCTTTCCAACAAAATGTTCAATTGCAAATCAGCCGTATAAAAAATCTATTAATTTATACCATATTATGTTTCTTCAAAATTTGTCCAGGCGTTTTCAACTAATGCCGGTACAAACAAATAGACAAGCAGATAAAATTTTGAAAATATGCGTGACAAGTGCTATGTCTTGTTCTTTAATTAACGAATAAAATCGATTTGAATTTAGTTTGTTTTGTATATTTTAATCAATTTATTGTTTCCTTTGCACAGTTAATTTACAAAAAAATATTATAAAACTAGGAAACTGTAAGTATAGCCCAAGGTAATAAAATAATTTTAATAATAATTTCCGTACAAAATAAAGGTTTTTACTTATTAATGTATTTGACATATATGGCTCATACACTATTGGCGTCGGTCGGATGGTGGGACCTAGGGGTCGAACCAAAATTTCTCGACGTTTCATAACCTCCTGAACAATTTTCCACCATTTTTTTTTAACTTCCCACTGGAAGTTATTGTAATGGGTCCGAAAATCGAAATCAAAAAGGAAAAAATTATTTTATGTTTCAAGGTCACTACACTATTTTTACACTACTTTTAGAAAGATGTCTGTGTGTGTGTGTGTGTGTGTGTGTGTGCGTACGTACGTACGTACGTATGTGTACATTTCTTTCAAAGACGAAATCTCGAGAACGAAAAATGATATCGACTACGTTAGGGTGCCAATCGACGCGTATTAACGTAAATATGATCTGAAAGAAATTTTTTCAAAATCGGTTCAGCCGTTCTTTTTTCTTAACCAAATAACCTCCAAAAAAGTAGATTTTACACAATATCTCGCGAATAAAAAATTATATCGACTTCGTAAGGGTGTCAATCGAGGCGTGTTAACGTCATTTTGATCCGACATAAATTTTATGAAAATCGGTTCAGCCGTTTTTTTTTTTTTTTTTTTTTTAAATTATTGATGTTTTAATGATTGAAATGATTACTTTTCTGTGTAATATCTAATTTAATTATTATTATTAAATATTTATCAAACTGGGAAGTTCGTCGTGTGGACCTCAAGGGTCGCACTTTAGTCCTAATAAACGACCCACCTCACGGCTTGTTTATTGATAGTATAGAGTTTATTTATTTTTTAAGGAAAAAACCATTTCAGAACTTAAATGCTTCGCTTATAATAAAATCTATTTTGAAAAACATTAACTGTTTGAGCATCGAAATAAAACTACTATGCCTTCAAATTTGATGGCACCCATTAAAAAACTGAGTAAGTATAATTATTTAAAATACTGAAATCAAACTTTGTTTCATTTTGTTAAAGTATCTCAGGTATACCAAGTTGAAAAAATGGACCTACAATTTTTTTACGTCAAAATATCTGATGTATTCTGGCATCCTTGTACCTACATTCTCATATAATGTTATATTCATTTCCGAGAAAGACAAGATTGCTGATTCATATAACTTGCATATACCTAATATAAAAGTTCATATAAAAACTTAAACAGTAATTTTAAATCAGAGCCTTGGAGAAAATGGGACATTCTTAATATAAATTTGAAAAGTTTTTAAACTGGGAGTACCTATTATGTGTCTTCAGCAGAACAGTGATTCTCAACAAAAAGAAAATTATTATAAAAAGTTAAAGTAGTTATACATTCGCTGCCTGAACACTTTTTTTTATTTCAAGAAAACAACGGAGCTTTTTTCCTATATCAAAACAGCATGGGAAAGAACGCTACAAAAAATCTTGTCTATCATTATTGGCAAAATTGAAAAAACATAACAATAATTCCCGACAGTGGTCATTTGATTTTTTCTTAGATATAGCTCAAAAATCATGGCAGCATAGCTGTCTGAGATATTTATTATTTTCACCTCTAATTGTTATGTGAATAATATGGTGTGGATATAAGGGGTTTTTAAATCGATTGATTTTATCATTTACCAATTAATAATTCCATGATATGAACCTCGTTTCAGCACAAATTTTTAAAGAAGTTGTATTGACAATTATATACTCTTCAGGGAACATTATTTAAAGAAGGATAAAATAATAAAATTCATTAATTCAAAGAAAAATCGGGGTTTTATGTAATAGGTAAGCTAAAGAGATTGTAATCAAAATTATCTTCTGATGATGTTAACATGGTTAGCGAAACGTACGTTGAAAAATTATATGAATATTGTTACGGGTCACCCTGTATATAAACGGCAAACAAAGAGTTCCGAGAAACGGGGGTCTGCATGCTGAACACTGGTGCCTACGCGAAGATTCTAGACAACGCTAGAGAATACGAGAACACGCTAGACTGGGCCAGCGCAACTATATAAGCAGCGAGTCACCGGAGATCAGCAGCCAGAGACTGGGCGTTTACAAGTACGGGCGATAATAATAGTGCGAAAATAAATAAGTTGACATAAATATAGAAATAAATAAATAAATAAATAAATAAACATAATTGAAAATAAATAGTCATTGTATATAGCAAGTGTTATAATTAAATATTAGTGTAGTTAATTGTATACAGATTGTATCAAATTAAACCTGTGCATAGACAGAGATTGATACATAAAGCAATAAGTAAGAATGAGATAAATGATCGCTAATAAGATGTTACGTGGTTACTGTAAATTAAACTGATAAAAGATTTACATTTTTACAGCATAGAAGGAGCGAAAAAACAAAGATGACGCTATTAGGTTGTATAAATATTATTTATTTACAGTAACCACGTAACATCATTTATCTCATTCTTACTTATTGCTTTATGTATCGATCTCTGTCTTACACACAGAATGCCCTATGCACAGCTTTAATTTGATACAATCTGTATATAGTTAAGTGTTTATTACTTGTGTTGATTGTTAGAATTGACTTTTCGTTGTTGCATTCGTTATTATTGTGTTTTTAATTATTGTAAATAAATATTTATGCCGCCAACTCAGAAAACAGTTTTGTAACAATATTGTTAATAATTCCTTACCCTATTAATTAATTTTAATATTTGTTATGATCGGATTTAAAGTTTCCACATCTTCTATATGAAACTGACGATAAAACTTTTAACTGAATTCACAATAATGATAAAAAAGAAAACACATAATTAGTGTTCAGTGAATAGAAGCTATAGAATATGCTATGTTATATTAGTGAAGTTTAGAAGCACTGAGTAAGCGCCTTGTGTCTGTAAGTAGTACATTCGTATCTCGTAGCAAGCAAGCTATACAAGGCTACGGTCTTTATTTAAGATAGAGAAGTGCAGTAGGTAATATAACCATCAGGCAGCAAAGTAAACGGAAATAAGCTCATCAAGTTCGCATTTTATGCAGTCGCAGTTGTAAGCGCTTTTATACCTTCACATTTCGTGCGAACAGTGTAAAGCATCAGCACATAAATACATTTCATTGTATACATGTAGATAAAATTGTTTAGTGCGTTCAGAGAACTTACTGCTTTCTTTAAAATTTATATTTACAAAAAATAGACAATATAATATTGTTACGGATCACCCTGTATATAAACGTCAGGTAGAGAAATCGAGAAGCGGTGTCTGCTTGCTGAACAACGAGTAACTGCACGAACATTCTAGAGAACGCTAGAACGCGCTGTGCCTAAGCCAAGCGGCCTATATAGGCAAGCGAGCGCGGGACCAGTCAGTAGTAGTGTCAAATGCGCAGTCAATGGTGAGTCGTGCAACCAAAGCGGATCAGTGATATAAATATTAGTCAATCAACGGTCGAATCAGTCAGTACAGTGATATAAATAGTGGAGTGGATATAAATGAATAGTACTGAAGTAACTGAGTAAATGACCGACATAAATAAACGTTAGAAATAAATCTGATATAAATTCACCTGATAAAATAAATATTAGTGTAGTCAATTGTATATAGTTAAGTGTTAATTACTTGTGATGTTGATTGTTAGAACTGACTTTTTGTTGTTGTATTTATTATTGTTGTGTTTTTAATTATTGTAAATAAATATTTATTCCGCCAACTCAGAAAACAGTTTTGTAACAATATATTGCCTAATTTTTGTGCTACTGAGGTTTTCCTTCAATCTTAATATTATAATAATCTAATCGTAAAAAATATTTTTTGAAACAATTAAAAATATAATATATTTTTAGATGTTTCAAAAAATATTTTTATATTTTATTATATAACGATTGAAGGAAGACCTCCGTAGTACAGAATCAATAATTGCTATACTGATGTTTAAAATAATTGCATTTATTTACTGACGTTTCAATGCTGTAAGAAACTGATAGCAAATAGACATCATTGATACTCTGAAGATGGCGCAAAAAATGCCTATAAGCGTCAGTAAATAAGTACAATTATTTTAAATATCAGTATTGCAGTTTGCAATTATTGATCCTGTGTCACATTTCAAGGTAAATCCGTATCGACCAAGTTGCGATAAGAAGTCAATGGTCGCGAAAAGGTTTTTTTTGCAAATAACTCAAAAAAGATTGCAATTAGGAAAAAATGTCTCATATGAAATTTAAAAGGCTTTAAATTTCACACAAAAATAGTCTATGCAACTTTTCCGTACCTTTAACCATTTTCAAAAAAAACTGCAATGAATGTAGGGCGTACGGATGTAACAGTGAAAGTTTGACTGCTTAGTGTGCGTACGTGGCAAAAATTGCATATAATGTTTTTTGTGTGAAATTTAACGTCTTTTAAATGTCATACGAAACTGTGTTATATTTTAAAGGTCGGTTGCTAGATGTCATCGCTACGATCAGGCAAGGGCGTCGCCAAGGGGGGGTAGGGGGGGCAGTTGCCCCCCCCTAGAGATCAAATGTAGCTAGCCGCAAAGCGACCAAAGTGCGAGCAATTGACTTCCTTACCTATTAATAAATTCCGCATGGCATAATATTGTCCCATTGCCCCCCCCCCCCCCTTAGTCATAAGCTGGCGACGCCCTTGCGATCAGGTAAAAAAGCTTTCTTTCAAAACCAACAATAACGCTTTTGAAGCTTAAGGTAAAATCTTTTTTTAATTAATAACTCAGACAAATGACTGAAAATATTATATATCATAAAGTTTGTTGGCTTCTATATATCTTCGAGTATTTACATACCACAGAGATGAACATTCAAGCTAAAAATAGTTCTAGGAGATGTTTGATTTTATTATTATACGATTAACTTTATATATAATTATAATTATTTTCTCTCAAATATCCTTCAAGTTTCATTTGAACGCTTAATTTTATTGAAATAATGAACTATACTTTTTTTATATGATATTATATTAATCAACATCATATAATAACAGCTGATCTGTACAGGGCAAGATATAAAACGGTGATGCATTATAATTGACCAGGAAATTATTAGTCGGTAGACGCGCAAATAGACTCACATATTAGTGAATAACACAAATATAGTTATTCACTAATACGTGCATGAATTTGCGGTTAGAACTAATAATTTCGTTGGTAAAGCAGATTGTATCTCGCAATTGAACATCAATGATCTTTGGGACACTGGTGTTCCCAGGAGCCCGAGCTCGAACCATGATGCAGATATTTGAGTATGCCGACTGGCAGTATTCTCGGTACACGGGTAAGAGATATGTTGTGATCTGGGAATTGGTGACCCTCAACTGACCGGAGTTGATCAGTATACGCGAATCTGAGTTCGAATGCCACACTAATACTGGAATAAGTATCAACATGGCCTAATCACGATCAAAGGCTTCCATCTGAATACAGTAAACGGTTGGTGAACGCATTACTCGAGGGTCGTGGACAAGAATAGCAAGCGCGGCACCATGTCGAAGGAACAGGAAAGCGTGTGAGTTCAACTACCTGCCGTCTTCATCTTTAACGACGCTTTTGCAACAACAACGTTGACGACGACGTCGCGCCGTTGTTTGTTGCACAACACGGAACCTCTGATGTTCCTGTCAGAATGTATTCTGCTAATGTACATACACTTTACACACCGGCATGAAATGTACACTGTGAATTCATGCTGAAAGAAAATATCACGCTCAGACAAAGCCACAGATAAAAATAGAACAGAACCGCACAGATTTATTTATATGCTTTGTATTATAAACTAGCGGCCCCGTCCGGCTTCGCCCGGGTGCTAAGACACTACGCACTCGCGTGTCAGACATCGTTCGCATGACATATTCAATTCTAAGAGGACAGATGTGGTGTACACGGTATAGCATAGCGGCTACAAATTTGGATTCACACAAATGTCCCTCGGTTCGATTATCCCACCTCGGCTCATGGAATGTTAATAACTGTATTACTGATCAGGCTCTGTTAGTTTTATAGACAATTGTTATTGGGATCATATTTAGAGGCGCTCAATTGACGCTGGGATCAGTTGTCGTGGGATCAAATGTCGTCGTATCAAATAGCTGGGATCAACTAACGGCACACCGTAATACATTACTCACTCGCTTCTCTCGTTCGCTTGAATATTATAATTACATTAATCACTCGCTTCGCTCGTTCGCTATACTACATAAACCTTCCGTGAAAAATTATCTAACTGATGGTGAAAAACGCATCAAAATCCGATGCGTGGTTTAGGAGGAGTTAGCGGTTAAACAGACAGACAGACGCGGAAAGCGACTTCATTTTATGCTATGTAGAGATAAAGACACTGATGTGATTCTATATAAGTGTTCCATTTTACCAATTTTGATACGGAACACTAAAAATGAGAAAGGTAACAAAATATGACAGATGATGGACAATGGGCATGATACTCGCAGTAAAAAAACCATAAAACTTCCGCGAGCAACGAAAGATAATTTTAATTATTGCCCAGAAAATTATGTAGCCTATTTCTACAGAATACAAAAGGTACAAAAATAATATTTATACCTACAATTTTTAAAACAAAAAAAACTTTTTAACAAAAAAAAAACCTCCTTCAAAAAGCCACCAAAAAGAGGAAAATAATGAAATTTTGAGGTCTGTGCTAATTTAATAAACTATATATAGTTATATTATATATTATATTATATATTATATATTATTATATATTATTATATTATATATATATAGTTTTTATATTAAATAATTAAAATTTATCCTCGACCTGATAAAGTCATAAAGACTACGTCTGATAAGAACGAGATTTGGATATTGCATTCTTTTTGTTTATTCCCAGAGAAAAGATATAAATCAAAATATCGACAATATAGTATCTAATAATATAATATATATAGTATTGGGTAATAACGAGGGTAATAAGCACCAGTTAAATGTATAATTAACTTCCCATTGGAAGTTATTGTAATGGGTCCGATAATCGAAATCAAAAAGGAAAAAAAATTTTTATGTTTCAAGGTCACTACACTATTTTTACACTACTTTTAGAAAGATGTCTGTGTGTGTGTGTGTGTGTACGTACGTACGTATGTATGTGTCAATTTCTTTCTAAGACGAAATCTCGAGAACGAAAAATGATATCGACTACGTTGGGGTGCCAATCGACGCGTATTAACGTAAATATGATCTGAAAGGAATTTTTTTAAAATCGGTTCAGCCGTTCTTTTTTCTTAACCAAATAACCTCCAAAAAAGTAGATTTTACACAATATCTCGCGAATAAAAAATTATATCGACTTCGTAAGGGTGTCAATCGAGGCGTGTTAACGTCATTTTGATCCGACATAAATTTTATAAAAATCGGTTCAGCCGTTTTTTTTTTTTTTTTTTTTTTTTTTAATTATTGATGTTTTAATGATTAAAATGATTACTTTCCTGTGTAATATCTAATTTAATTATTATTATTAAATATTTATCAAACTGGGAAGTTCGTCGTGTGGACCTCAAGGGTCGCACTTTAGTCCTAATAAACGACCCACCTCACGGCTTGTTTTTTTATTATTTGTCAACGTTTCGTTACAAAATTGCAACTTCCTCAGGGCTCTACAACAATGAAACACAAAAATTAATACTTTGTTATGAATTATAAAAAAAAAAACCTAGCCTTTAAATCTTCTTACTAAATAGTCATTATTATACATTAATTGTCAAAATTTCTTGTTGCTTATACTTGATGGTGAAAAATACATAATATATAATTGCCACATAATTCGGTTATATTTATATTTACTAATTTTAACGTTATTTATGATTTATTATTTATAATTGTGAATAGAAGTTTTAAAGGTTAGGTTTTTTTACTTCCCACCTCTACTATGGTAGGGAAGTAATGGATTCAGTCCGAAAACAATATTTCGAGATTTTAACAGATTTTCACGTTTTGAGACCCTAGCAATCGTTTAAGATCATTTTCTGACTGATGTCTGTATGTGTGTGTGTGTGTGTGTATGTGTGTGTGTGTATGTGTGTATGTATGTGTGTGTGTGTGTGTATGTGGTCAATTTTTCGCCTTCGATATCTTAAGAACGGAACAACATACGGGCATGCCGATTGTTCTATTGTGTTTATCAGCCTTTAACTTAGATCTGATTAGATTTTGAGTCAAATCGGTTCAGTGGATCCTGAGATATTCAAAAAAACGTCCTCATTGTCACGTATTAACATAGGTAAAAAAAAATATAAATGAATTCTAGATGTTATAATATGAAAAAAATGTAAATATTTTTTTTCTCTAAAATGTATAGTTTTCGAGAAAAAAAATATTTTACTAAAAAAAATAAAAATTGTACGTAAATCAAGGTAACCATGATTTTTGCTATATTATGTTAGCCATCAGTAGATCACCAAACAAAAAAGAGGGCCATGCTTTTTTCAAAGAATAAAAATTAAATTGTGTTTTAAAGACCACCAACAGCTAAGGTTATTTGGGCCTAGTCAAAGAATAAAAAAAAAAGAGTGTTTATTTTTTGCAAATATTTACTAGGTGGGAAGTATAGGACTGGTCATCAGTCGAATTTTTTTATAATTCATAACAAAGTATTAGTTTTTGTGCTTCATTGTTGTAGAGCCCTGAGGAAGTTGCAATTTTATAGCGAAACGTTGGCAAATAATAAAAAATTTATACATTTAACTGGTCCTTATTACCCAATACTATATTATATTAGCATATGTGATGGACGTAAAAAATAGAGATAGTATTTAATGTTGACGCAAAAATACAATATGCCATTTTTTTTAAATTAAATGTAAAGGTACAATTTTTGCTCAGTGTATATTAAGTTTTGAAAACAAAATTTCAAAATTCGCTTGCAACACTACTTAGGTAGTGCATTCTCAAAGCGGGAAAAGAGATTTACCTATAATTACTAATTATTTACTTTCTCGTAAAACACATTGTATACACAAAACATAACCCATAAAATACACATATTAAAGTTTCCAGTGTAAGAGAGAAGACCGCCCACAGAGTGCACTTTTACATTAGATAAAGTGAGAGGTGTCTATATATGTAAATATAGGTGTTCCATAAGCGTTAAAGCTGCGGTGAAGAGGCGGCGACGAAAGTTCGTTTAAAATATTTGTTAGAAACCGTCTTAATTCGCAATGTGTGGAAGTGAGAGGGACTGTGTGTTATCACAGTTCCTTATAATAGGGTCGCCAACTATATTTCATTTGAGCACTCCTACGGCCGTATTCATAGTTAACCCTTAAGTAGTAAGGGACACTTAACTCTACCCTCAAATCGAATATGCGTTTCATAGTCAAAATTGACGTCTGTTAGGGCCCTTACATCACCCTCACCTTAAGGGTGGATAGTATGTCCCTTAAGTGTCGAAAAAGTAAAAACAGTAAAACACATGAAAAACACGCATTTATATCAAAAATGACAACTAAAGACAATCGGTCTGCAGTATGACCAACTGTTCTAAAGGAAAACATCATGGAGGTTTATTATAATTCTTTCCTCACTCAAGGAAATGACTATGAAACGCTCCTTTGAATAAGGTGCCCTCAGCACTTAAGTGACCCTCAGCGAAGGGACCCTTATCACTTACCTTAAGTGTTAACTATGAATGTGGGCACTATATTATCATACTAGCGATCACCCGTTGCTCCGCTCACGTATATTTAGATTTTTTTATGCCCAGTAATATATATTGTTAATTTATTATCTCCCATGCGAAGAGAACTTCGAAAGCTGATAGTCAAGTGGCCTGAACTTTCTAATTTTGGGTGTACACAGCTAAAATGTTAATATTTTACATGTCTTCTAAAATGACCTCTTTCCATTGTTTGCTAATTATTGTTACCTTAACGTCTTAAAAAAAGTTTTTAGAGAATTAAAATCCGAGATTTTCTTAGCTGCCTAAACTACTCGGTGATAGGCAGTTGTGGAAGGCATTGAGACAGAAAAAAATCCGTAAACATTTAAGTTTAAACCTGGCTTTATTTCTCTTCGATAACGCTTATCGAAGATTTTATGTCTGACGGATATTTAAACAGATCACTTACAAACTGTGCTACTAATCTAGTTGCGTAGCTTAGAAAGCAATCAAGGCATTTTTTATATTATTGTTACGGATCATCCTGTATATAACCGGCAGGCAAGAGTTCTGAGAAACGGGGGTCTGCTTACTGTAACAACTGGTACCTGCACGAAAGTTCTAGAGAAAGCGAGAACACACTAGGCTTATGCACGCAGCATATATAAACAGCAATCAACGGGGAGTCAGGCATTCAAGTCTACGAGGGATCAGTCAATGGAGAATACGGAGCGACAAATAGTGCGTCTGATATAAATACAGTGAATATAAATATTTGAAACATAAATAACTAGAAATAAATAGTCCTGGTATATAGTTAATTGTTACGAGTTATTGTATATAGTTGTTTGTTTTGCTTTGTAATTACTGTTTAGTTATTGTTTATTATTGTGTTTTTAATTATTGTAAATAAATATTTATTCCGCCAACTCAGAAAACAGTTTTGTAACATTATATTAAATAAAAATCCCGTTTCTATCCCTAACAAATAGTTAGCAGCCCTATGTTTATAGTCACGTGGGATTAAAGTAAACTTGGAGTTGAGCTTCCTAATTTTGACTACGTCTCCACTCATCTCCCCAGTTTGATTCCCCCTTCCATACTTGGAGTAGGTACTACTACTTTCAGCGTAATAAGACTTCAGTGATGAAGTGGCGCTGAGAGACTGCTCTATAAATCAATATAAAACTTGTAATATATGTGACCTATCACAACGTGCACATGGTTATTTATTCCAGACTGCATCGCGCAAAATACATTATAAAATACTTACACATTGAGATCCCATTAAAATATGTAAATGAAGTAGGATATGATGGATAAAAATATAAAACTTTTATTTTTATTCTGTTTAATTAAAATTATTTATAAATATAGTTCAGATGGGAAAATACTAACATGATAAACTGGTTAAAAATATTTCATTTTATAGAGGTGTGATTAATACTCGATTTTCGAGCCGACTATAGGTACCTGACAAAAATGATATGTAAACCACACTAAATACAGCAGTTGAAGACGCTAATGATCTCTGTTGTCGAGCGTCTATAATCTACAATTCATTCATTACAGCAGTTGAAGTAATTTTTTCGGGCGCTTTAGTTTGGTAATGATTATTGATGTTTTTAAAAAAATATGTTATTTTTTCGAGATTTTATCAGTTTCAAGATTGATAATAAATTAAAGTTTATATTAGAAATCGTGTCCATCGTGATAAGATAAGACGCCTATCTCACATCAATCTAATATTATTTATAAAATACCTTGTGAATGTAATAAATGCTATATGTGGGACAAACAAAACAGTTATTAAAAAATAGAATTTATCAGCACAAAATGGACTGTAGAAACATAAACTTATTAAGTGATAATAAGACGGCGTTGTCATCTCATCATTTCGACACTGGGCATAAATTTCTTTTCAATGAAGTTCAAATATTAGATAAAGAGTCAAATTGGAAGAAACGCAATATCAGTGAAATGTGTTTTATTAGAAAAAACAATTCAATCAATTATAGAACAGACACTCAAAATTTAAGTAGTCAGTACAATTATATTATGAAATTATGCTGACTTGTGTATTATTATTATTATTATTATTATTATTGATTGTTAAAATTTATAGTCAACATAATTTGTTACCATGTTTTTGTCTTATGTACCCTATCTTATGTTAATTGCTATGGTTAGTAATTAATATTAATTTTCATAAATATTGTTATTTTTATGTATGTACTTGAAAAAGTCTAAATCTATAGACGAAACGTCGTACATTTAATTTAATAAATCAAATTATATTGTCCACTATCCTGCGATTTTGCTTAATTTTAATAAATTAAAGTTTTTAATAGGTAATTGTTAAAGTTTTTGTTCCTAAAACAAATTATTTTTGCAGACTTATATATACATGACCAGTTTTTAGACCTTTTGTATATCCGTTAAGAGACTTATGCACCCCCCGTCCCCCATTGAAGCATTTATTTACCCTCTTTATTCTTTAAATTACTCTTTAAGTAAAAACATCAAATATGAATACTGCTGGAGAATTTTGATGGTACAAAAACGGAGATGTATAAAGTATTAAAATAATATAATTTTCACTTACCTTTAAGACACCTTCTTCATGATGCGAGGTTTTCCATTCCCAGACATTCAAATACTTACATTAAGTAGGAACATCCTTATCAAAAATAATTGAATATAAATTTTGATGTTCCGTAAAATTTCTACAGGTGATGTTTTCCGTTTAAGAAAATTCAAATACGGAAAAAGTTATTTTCTTCAAAAATTAAATTACAATGTACCTATTTGAAAATTTAATATAGGTATTTGAAAAGTGTTCTCTAATTCTGAGAAACATTTCTTTTTCTAGATAATATTAATCATAATTGTAAAATTTACATTTAAAATTTATGAATTTTTATTTCATATGGCATATTTTAGCTTTTTAAACCTGATTAACATACAGTTAATTAAAAACTCCACAATGATTAAAATAATATAAAAATTGTAACGAGCCGCCCTGATTATCAAGTCGGCTTCGACGAATAACAACAACGAAACATCAGTACAGAAAAAAGTGACATTGTGTATGTGAAAAGGTTTATGACTTTTTATGAGATTTGCTTAACTATTATTATTTTGTGACGAACCTGAACTGTTACAAGTGGGGCCCCGCGTTGGGCGCCACTTGTAACAGTTCAGGTTCGTCACAAAATAATAATAACCTGAACTGTTACAAGTGGGGACCCATGTTAGGCGCCACTTGTAACAGTTCAGGTTCCTCACAAAATAATAGTTTAAGCGAATCTCAAAAAAAGTTATAAACGTTTTCACATACACAATGTCACTTTTTTCTGTACTGACTTTTCGTTGCTGTTATTTGTCGAAGCCGACTTGATAATCAGGGCGGCTCGTTACAAAATGAATTATTACTAATAATTGTTAACATCAACTGGCAATTTTTTTACCTAGTTCATCTATAAAAAATGTTAACAACATGTACTGATAATAAATTAATCTGACAAATGGTAAAATATTCGAGTAATTTTTACAATTTATTACTAGAACAAATCTGAAAATGTAAGTTGATGGTAGGCGTTAAAAGGAAGTGGTAAAATAAAAATAAAAGAATATATATAAAATGATTTATCTTTTAATAATCATCAATATTCCAAAATCAAAATTGATCGTGTTTATAAGAAAAAATACGCACCTTTACAATTTTTTACTATACAATTTTGGTAACATTTAAGAATACTGATTTTATAATTATTGTATTGTTTTATAGTTAACATAAATATTTAATTACAACATACAAATATTGTTTATGTAATAAAAAAGTTACTTAACTTATATTCATAATGACAAATTTATATTATTAAAGTTTTTATCACCGTTTTTTACAAAAGCAAATTCAAAAAACAAAACATTTGCATATGCCTTTAAATCGTGTAGGTACAAAAATAATATATTTTTTTTTTCGTTGGAGAGCAGCCAATTATATAATTGTTTCGAAACATATTGGAAAAAATCATTTTACCAACCAGTGGTCACAGTCAGGATTCTAACCTGAACCTTTCCACTTTCGCGGCGGAATGAGCTTACAATACTCAACCGTGACATGATTGCTAAATTAATATTCTCCTTATATGCTTCAGAATCAATAGATTTTCACTACATGCGAGTGTCAATTCATATATGCTATTTCAATAGCTATGTAATGAAGTGAATTCTCGTACCGCCGCGAAAGTGGAAAGGTTCAGGTTAGAATCCTGACTATGACCACTGGTTGGTAAAATGATTTTTTCCAATATGTTTCGAAACAATTATATAATTGGCTGCTCTCCAACGAAAAAATTTTTCAATTACATTTCAGCCGTATAAAACTATTATTTATCAAAAATAATATGTTTTTTATTTGATATGATAAATTTGATAATTACACAGATAGTACGATATGTAGATAAAAATACAGCAACAGTTCTTACAGGCTGAAATGGCCCTATAGAGTACAATTGTGTTGCCAATTCCACCTTTATTAGATACACATTAGGAATGTGAGTTATAAGAGCAATTATAGTCAAGGACCATTTAGATACAGGGATAGAATTATTGCTTTCAGGAAACATCGTCTAACATATTGTACGAAAGCACTAAGTTTCATCTATATAGACTATTTTCAGACTAACTACAAATAGACAAAACACAATACTGATTTGCTGATTCCATTTTAACTTAATATGAAAAACATTTAGCGTTAATAGGAATCTGCCTGGCACCAATTTCAAAAGATAGCGCTACCATATGTCATTTTTCCCAATTTTTTACTCAAAGAATCAGCTTTTATATAAACAATACAGTCAATTTGTGAGATCTGTAAGATTCTATAGATGATATTCTTTGTATTAAACATATTTGGGGTCATGTATTGAAATTAATAAAAGTAGGAATTCAGATTGAACTTGAAATATTTTTTTCAATGAAAAAGGATTTTTAGACATTTAAAACATACTTTGAAGGACAAAAAATGGATATGCTAAATTTCAATACGAAACTGTTAATAATAACAGCAAATCGTTTAGTAAAAAGTCACTAATGACAGATAATGCAACCGCGGTGTTATCAATAACTAAAAAAGTGTAGCTATTGTCTAAGAAATGACGCTACGTACGTTTTGTTTACATCTTGATTTATGGTATAAATGTCAGTTTTCGATTTCTTGTTCAGTTCGTGTTTTTCAAAGATTTTGAGATTGATTTTGTTTTCTAAATAGATTTTTTCTTCAAGGCAACGGGTTGCTATGAATATGAATAATCAATTTTCAATTAACATGAAAACATAAAAAGTATCGAATTCAAAGATGTTCTAAATATGACAACTTAAATTATCAAATTTTCCTCTTGAGAAATTTATTTGATTGTGTAAAGTTGGTACCACGTACACAATTTTCAAATTGAGATTAGATTTTTTATATTTTCCAGGTTTTTCTGAAAAAAAATAGTTCAGTAACCAGGGAAATGGAAAGAAATAATCGAAATCCAAAACGACGTAAATTTTTAAAAATATTAGTATCATTTTATAGACTGTTATGCATGAATTTTCTTCGATTTGTTATTTATTTTATTCATTTTACAAGTAAGAATAGTGAAATGAACTAATTAACTAATGAAACTTTTCATATCGCTTATTACAAAAATGACACCACAGAAATTTTATGTAAAATAAAAAAGCACAAAGTAAATTTATATAGGTAATAAAAAGTGACATTACATTCACATTATTATAAAAAATTATAAATTCACTTGGCACTTTTAAATCTTTATTACACTTCAATTATTCTTCTTTTGGGCTTTTCAGACGTATTGCCTAATTCCAAGATCTGTCATAGAGTTATTTTTTTCTAATAGGAGAAATTTCATAAATGCTTTCTTCTTGACTCAGATTTTATTTCTTTTTGATTGATTCAAGCGTTTTAATAGATTTTATTTATACATTTTTTCGCACATGTTCTATAAGATTTCATAAATGTCCTTATTTATTAATTTTCTGCTCTGAAATTATAATTTTTCAACTTTCAACTCAACATTATTAACTATTTATGACACGACTTGTGTCCACTTGTGTCAACATTTCTCAAATATTTAAATTTTTTATTCACATTGTTTCCATGGCAATTTCAGAAATATTATATCATTACTAACTTTGCTGTCATCATAGATCAATTATAAAAATTATTGTTATATTAGTGTCCTCTATACGCTAGTAGACGAAATACTCACAATATTTTGAAAAATATTACAATTACAGCGACGACAGCGCCTCTAACGGTTTATTATCGGCAACTTTTTGTGCAGTGCCCTTTTAAAACAAACGCTGCAAATAAAACTAGCTTTTCGACGCTTCTGGACAGCTTCCGCTGCGTCATAAGAGTCACTGTAATATAATTTCCTTACCGCGTCATTCTACGAAACGCGCTGGTCATAATTATTTCTTTCAACTGCTGAAGCTTAACTAAATTTATATAGTACAGAAAACAGCAAACTTAATTGTAGTACAGTCAGCACAAAATATCGTCTTATTTCCATTCATCAATAATTGTTCAACAAGCAATAATTTCATAATAAATTTACATCAAAATTATAAATATTGTTACACGATTTAATGTTTATGCAAATATAAGATTTTTTGAAATAAACTTTTATAGTATAGCTTACTTTTAAAGTAAGCTTTGTCTATGTATACAAATTTAAAATTTATACAAATATAAATATTTCGTTCACAAATTATTCAGTAAAAATGTAAAGTTATCCTTATTGGACTACTATGTTCAGTATTCTTTTTCTAGATTTGACATTTATTAATACGTCATATTGACGATAATACCAATTACCAAATATGATTTTAGTTTATTATGCATTATTTCACAGTGCCACTGTTGAATGGTGAGCAGACTTATACGTGAAATTGATACATCGTCGGTGATAGACCTCGCGCGGCGAAAGATGAAGCCACCGCGTCATAGTAACGTGAATGCATTGCGCCCGTCTTCTAGCTTGCTATTGGCTGTTTATTGTCATGAATAGCAGTTTGCCAAAATTATACCTAACATCATAAAACCCAATGTGCAGTTTTGTGTACACGGCACTGTTTGCGGGCAAGCAGGCGTTCACTAGCATATTATTGATGACGTGCCTGGCTTCATCTCTCACCGCAGACACTCTGCCGCAAAACCGCTGAACGTCATTTTGCGTAAGTTTAGGAAAGAAAATAATTTTACACACAATCGTATCGTCCCTCATCTCACTTAATGACGTAACTGACAAAAATTGAAAAAAGTGCGCGGTGTTATGTCGAACAATTTTAAAGCCCCTCTGATTGGTTAATTCAAAAGAGCACCGACTCATTAGGCGCATGATACGTCAATGAGGTCACAGATCACGCCCAAGTTTGCTACTTTAAGCAGTTACGCGGCATTACAGAGTGATTTTCAGCGGTTTCGCAGTGTCACACTCACCAATGATATACTATGTCAGAATGAGCCATTTTCCTGAGAGTAGTTCCTTCAATTATCCACGAGAGGCAGCACTTGTGGTAGGTACAAACATTATTTATTCCCCATTGATGCGTGTCATTTTAGTGGTATAACTTAATTATTAAATTAATTTCATAATAATAATAATTTAATAATTAAGTTATACCACTAAAATAACACGACACTAATGGGGAATAAATAGTGTTTGTACCTACCACAAGTGCTGCCTCTCGTGGATAATTCAAAGAATTACTCTCAGGAAAATGGCTCATTGTAAATTGAACATAGCAGGAGCGAAAAAAATTATGCTAACTTAAGTGAGATCAGTACAAAATTATTAGAATATTCGACCTTGAAATAAGTATACTTATCATAAAGGTTTCCATGGAAATTTAAATAAACATATTATACATAACATAGTGCCGCGTCTGTCTTGACACTATGGGTGGTAATTGAATTCTTATTTAACTATCATTAAAAATATATTAATAATAAATAATTCTTTCACCTACTAGTAAAATCTACTATGTTTAGATTTACGACCCTTAAAGATAATATTACAATCTAAAATCATATTTGATAATACTTCTCAAACATCTAATTGCTCTTAAAATTTATTATAACAATGTAATAAAAACTTGAAATCAATGCAATTTGGAAAGTTTCTTTCTTAATTAATATGAGTTAAAAATTAATTTCACACAATTTTATTCAGTTCATTAAATTTATTAAGATTTTTACATCGGAGATGGTTTAAAATTGTGCAGAATTTAATTTGAAATTTTTCTATAGTAGGTACTAATCGTAACATTCCGAGGTAATGAATTCTGGGTATAGAAATAATGCAACAGAAAAACTTATTTTATAACCTGATAATATATTATCAATGTGTGATTGTATTTTGATACACTTTTCATTAAAATTATTTGTGGAATATTTTTTAGTCGAAAAATAGTATAGTTTATACAACTCGTACAATTAAGTATAAGACGCGAGGGGTGAAATTGGTACTCTCGCCTGCGGCTCGCGTACCAACTTCACTCCTCGCGTCTTATACTTAATTTTACGAGTTGTATGCACTATTTTTTGTAACACATATTTGAAATGTACATTTGCAACTTTAGAGCTTTATTGAATTAATTTCAAACAGCGAAATCTCACTGATAGCTAAAAATATTGGCCTTGATTCAATATTTATTTACTTCGTTACTATAGCAACTATATTCCTATATTTCTCGTAAGGCATAAAATATGTATTATTGCACGCCGACGTCACAGTCTATATTTTACGCACGCCTAGCTATGATGTCGTATATAATATTATTTTAAGCAGTCGACTAGAGGAAATGATATTTCATATATGTGTCACAAAAAAAATTTTAAAAAACGAACTTTGCCTACTAATTTTTAAAATTATCGGAAAAATTACAGCATTTTGGAAGATTTATGATGTATAATGTTACCTGCGCATGAGAGCATTTATAGAACAAAATTTATTTTGCTATGTAATTAACGTAAGTGTAGTTCTAATAATTAATTATTCAAAAAGCATCTGTAAACTAAGTTTGAAAACTATTTAACAATAGCGTAGGCGATCATTCACTCTATAGTGAGTGTAGGGCATCGCGGAGCAAGAACAAAATAGAAATAACTACTCACAAACTTTTAATTGTATAATCTATATACATCTATGTCCGCAATTTATAATAAAACAATTATATATTCCACGTAAAATAAACATTTTTGGAAAAGTCTTCGAAACATATTATATTGTCTATACAATTTTGTAAAATGACGGTACGCCACTGCATATGAATATTACAAATACCGCGATTCTACGACAACTCTTATCTGAAATTCAAATGAAATAAAATATTAGTACTTAGATTCTGATTAATTAGCAAATTTTGTTAATAAATGTGTGCTAGGCAAATTAAATTGATGTTCATAACGGCAAATTCGCTATTATATAATATTGTTACTTCTAACTTTTCTAACCTCATAATTAGGAGGTGTTACCAGAATACTGATAATATTTCATACGGCGCGGCGCTGAAATGGCCGAATGAAAAAATCAATCTCACTTTTACGCGAATGGGGAAACAAAATTTTTTTAGCTGTTTCTTTAAAATCAAAAGTTCCTTGCATGTATAGTGAAATAATGTATTTATGAATTTTACTGATTAAAATCAAAGATATACATTGCCAACATTTTCATTTTCTTATATACAATCGTTTGCAAACATTTCAAATTATAACGGTATAGAAAACTGACACCGTACTATATTTCTCTTTATTTAAGAAATTGAAATATTAAAACTACATTATTAAAAACTCGGGTCGCAGTGCCAAACCCTGCCGACAATATAGTGTATTTGCTAATACAGGCCATGTGGCTTTAATACGTGAACTTAAGTTTGTTTTTGGACAAAATAAAAAATTTAACCCCTTAATACATCCCTTAAAATAATATTTTTTTCTTAATTTCAATATTATTATCAATGCAACCTCTGTACCACATTAAATACACCCTTTCATAAGTAAATCCGTATCAACAAACCAGTGTTTTCATAAAATTTGAAAGTCCGGTCCTGTCGGGCCGATTTTATTAAAATTTTAGCAGCACGTTTTAATCTTTACTAAAGAGTTAAATTTCAATTTTGAAACGATTCTGACAAATTTTTCGGTATTTTTGGGCCCAAAAACTTTTTGGAACCCCTAAATACAACCCTGAAAATGGTCTGATCGGGCCCATTTTAAATAGGCTTCTTGCGGTGATGGGTTCCAATGTGTGTACCAAATTTCGTTTCAATCGATTAAGTCTGTCGAGAGTTATCGTGTACACACATATATATATATAAATATATATATATATAAATATATAAATATATATATATATAAATATATACATACATATATATATAAACATTTTCAAAAATGGTGCCAAATTGTTCAGGAGGCTATGAAACGTCGAGAAATTTTGGTCCGACCCCTAGGTCCCGCCATCCGACCGACGCCAATAGTGTATGTGCCATATTATGGCAAATACACTAAAAAAGCACTAAAAAATCGCATTGTCAAAAAAATTGTCTAGTGTCATATTTTAACTTGTGCTTCAAATAAAAAGTGCAATGCTTTATAAAAGAAATGAATAGGTACCATGCACGTTCAGTAGTAATCTAATTCTAAGTCACTTCCCTTTTTAGTGTATTTGCCATATGGCACATACACTATTGGCATCGGTCGGATGGCGGGACCTAGGGGTCGGACCAAAATTTCTCGACGTTTCATAGCCTCCTGAACATTTTGGCACCATTTTTGGAAATGTCTATTTATATATGTGTGTGTATATATATATATATATATATATATATATATATATATATATATATTGTGTGTGTGTGTGTGTGTGTGTGTGTGTGTGTGTGAGTGTGCGGGAAATAACTTTCGAAAGAGTTAATTGATTTTGACGAAATTTGGTAGGCACGTTGAAATCTATCACCGCACGAAGCCTATTTAAAATGGGCCCAATCGGACCATCTTAAGGGTAGTTTTTAGGGGTTGAAAAATGTTTTTGGGCCCGAAAATGCCGAAAAAATTCTCAGAATCGTTTCAAAATTGAAATTTAACCTTTTCAGTAACTATTAAAATGTGCTGCTAAAATTTTAATAAAATCGGCCCGACAGGACCGGACTTACAAATTTTATGAAAACACTAGTTTGCGTATGGTGCTTTACTTACTGAAGGGTGTATTTAATTTGGTACCGAGGTTGCATTGATAAAAATATTGAAATTAAGAAAAAAAATATTATTTTAAGGGATGTATTAAGGGGTTAAATTTTTTATTTTGTTCAAAAACAAACTTAAGTTCACATAATAAAGCCACAATGCCAGTATTAGCAAATACACTATATTGTCGGCAGGGTTTTGGCACTGCGACCCGAGTTTTTTGAAATTTGCTAGTATGATAAGCATGACACGAGGGAAGACAAAAAAGTTGTGCGTTAGGTACACTTGCACACATTATTTTACAGCAGTTATCGAGTCGAGTCAACAATGAAATATTGATTAAAAAGCGAAACAATTCTTAAAATCATAATTTTAATGAGTAGTAGCGTTTTAAAATAAGAAGTTTCAAATTCCCGTCTATGACAATGGTGGCCGAAAACTATGAACGACCTAACAGTAACATTTAAACTTTATAAAAAAAAAAAGGGTGTGGGTTTTGGGACCCCTGACAGATGTGAAACATCAAAGAAAACGTTATTGAACTCGTTGGTTTTCTCTATGTAGTAGTATATATTTTTTCAAAAGCAGCAACTAACTGTTATGCTGACGTAATCCTATATACTGCACTGTAACATACGCGGTTGCCCGAGCGCGCGGAAGCCGAGAGAGAGAGAGAGAGAGTGCCGCAGTGGTGGGGAGAACAGCAGCGAAGGAGCGGATTATAAATTTCGTTGCATATTTCCCCTCACGCGGCTGTTCACAGCCCGACATAAGATGTTTCACATCAAAAAAATCTTATGCCCACGGACTCATAATAAATACCAATAACATTTATTCTCATTCATCAATACCAATGTCTGCATTACAAACAATTTTTAAAACCAGATAGTGAACTGATAAATCAGTTGATCTTAAACAATACAATATGCTGCGTTTTTGTTCGAGGATGAAGCCACCTCAGAAATAGTCTTCTATAACGTAGGTATATGTTTGTATGGTACTGCACACACTTAAAATAAATCGGAATATAATAAAAAAAATTGTTATAATTAAACAAGAGTATTTTTAGTCATAATACAAACAAAAGGTATATTCATAAAATAAACACAAAGGGAAATGTAAAGGATTATTATATGTGTACATTTAGGCCGTTAAAAACGTGTGGAAAAACCTCTGTATAATTCTGATTTAAAACAAATATTGATTATGCACGTAAAATATATATCCGATCGTTTCTGCTCTGTTTGCTGCATTTAAAAAAACTGTATAATTATACACTTTATGACTTTTGACAATAACCAGGTGTGCGATATAGAGGTGTTTCCTAAATCCTAAGTAATGCTCAACATTTCGAAAGCTTATTCCTTAGCTGTTTCTTTCTAAGACGAAATCTCGAGATTAAAAAATGATATCGACTATATTAGGGTGCCAATCGACGCGTATTAACGTAAATATGATCTACAAGAAATTTTTTCAAAATCGGTGCAGCCGTTCTTTTTCCTTAACCAAATAGACTCCAAAAAAGTAGATTTTACACAAGATCTCGCGAATAAAAAATTATATCGACTTCGTAATGGTGTCAATCGAGGTATGTTAATGTCATTTTGATCCGAAAGAAATTTTATCAAAATCGGCCCAACCGTTTTTTTGTTTAAAAAAAAGACTGCCAAAAACGGATTTTACACGAAATCTCACGAATAAAAAATGATATCGACTTTGTTAGGGTGCAAATAGAAGCATATTAACATCAACAAGACCCGAAAGAAATTTTATCAAAATCGATCAAGCCATTTGTTTTTTGTTTCAATAAAACGACTGCAAAAAAGTAGATTTTATATGAAATCTCATCCAAAAAAATGGTATCAACTTCGTTGAGTTGTCTATCAAAGCATGTTAACATCACTATGATCCGACATAAATTTTATAAAAATCGGTCCAGCCGTTTTTTAAATTTATTATTAAAAATAAATAATAATTATGTTTTAATGATTAAAATGATTACTTTTCTGTGTAATTTCTAATTTATTTATTAATATTCAATATTTATCAAACTGGGAAGTTCGTCGTGTGGACCTCAAGGGTCGCACTTGTGAGTCCCAATTAAAAATAACGACCCCCCTCACGGCTTGTTTTACTTTCAATCAAAAAATGTTAATTTGTTAAATCGGAGGTATAAACGATTAAAAATGGATAGAAAAATCCTATCTCAAATTCAGTATTTTAATGCTATCATTTAAGCTTCAATAAAAGCAGTTATTGATGTAAACGTTCATAAATGTTCTAAATAAAAAGCTATCCAGCAAAACAACTAAACAAAGTTATTAAATAGAGGAAATATTCCAGAACGATATGTTTTTATACTGTTTGAGCTGTTCGTAGCTTGTAAAACGTATAATATCAAAGGATTATTTACAGTATTTTGTAAACAGTGAATAATCATATGAAATTATATAATGAAGTGTCATATTCCAATTTACTAGTACAAATGTTTATATTTTCTTTCAAACTTGAGTACACAGAAAAATATACGTGTTTTAATACATATTTCAGGGTTGAGTCAGTTCCGATTTGGTTTTTGTGGTATATTTAAAATATTATTTCGGTTAACCTTATTATATTACAATATCTGGATGACCGAGCTTTGCTCGGATGAGTTCAAAAAAAATAGTACTTAAAGTTCCCATTTCATCAGATTCGTTAGTCATTTTTAAGAAAAAAAATTACTTAAAGATTGACTGTCAGAGTAATTTGACATAAATAATGAAAATAGTTTGTTTTTGCCAAAGCCTACTCACCATACGACACTGTTTTATAACGTTAAAAAAACTGTTTTTTAAAATGATAAAATCGATAAGAAAACGAATTTTTCCAGGGATGAGACCTAGCTAGATCGATGTTTGCCCCCCAAAACCCTTTTTCAGTAAATTTCATCCAAATTGTTAGGGCCGTTTTCGAGAAAATATTTATATAGGTACATAGGTACATATATACAAGATTTGCTCGTTTAATATAATAAATATATAAGGACTAGCCGTTACCCGTGGCTTCGCCCACGTATTTTTCGATTTATGATTTATTATCCCCTGCGAGAAATTCTCCTCCTGCGAAGCGAAGCCGGGCTGGTGGTGTTTATTCGCTCGAATTGTATAATACATAACTCACTCGCTTCGCTCGTTCACTCGGATTTTATTAATACATTACTCACTCGCTTCGCTCGTTCGCTCGAATTTTATTAATACATTACACACTCGCTTTGCTCGTTCGATTGAATATTAATTATACATTACTCACTCGCTTTGCTCGTTCGTTTGAATATTAATAATACAATACTCACTCGCTTCGCTCGTTCGCTCGAATTTTATTAATACATTACTCACTCGTTTCGCTCGTTCACTCGAATATTAATAATACATTGCTCACTCGCTTCGCTCGTCCGATCGAATTTTATTAATACATTATTGCTCACCTACGTTATATAAGGAACTCCTGTGCAAAATTTCATGCTTCTAACTTCAAAAATGATTAACTTCCATACAAACATTCATCCCCTATTTAACCCCTTTAAGGGATACATTTTCAAAAATCCTTTCTTATTACTCATCTACGTTATAATATAAGGAACTCCTATGCAAAATTTCATGCTTCTAACTTAAAAAATTACGAACTTCCATACAAACTTTCATCCCCTATATAACCCCTTTAAGGGATGAATTTTCAAAAATCCTTTCTTATTACTCATCTACGTTATATAAGGAACTCCTGTGCAAAATTTCATGCTTCTAACTTCAAAAATAACGAACTTCCATGCAAACGTTCATCCCCTTTTTAGCCCCCTTAAGGGTTGAATTTTCAAAAAAAATTTCTTAGTACTCACCTACGTTATATAAGAAACTTCTGTGCAAAATTTCATGCTTCTAACTTCAAACATGATGAATTTCCATACAAACTTTCATCCCCTATTTAACCCCCTTAGAAGTTGAATTTCGAAAAATCCTTTCTTAGTGGGTGCCTACGTCACAAAAGGAACCTACTGTCCAAATTGCAAGTTTATATCTTCAGCGGTTTGACCTGGGCGTTGTCTGTCAGTCAATCAATCAGTCAGTAACGGAACTGTTTTATATATATAGATAACTTTACGTAAAGCTAGAATTAATATTGTTTAGATGTTAAGAAGTGCCATTCTTTAAATAGGCGCTTCTAGAGAAACATAAAAATTATTTGTAAAGCATAATTTGTATTTTTTGTTAAATAAATATAATTTTGTTCACATTTAAATAAAACTCTTTTTTGAACAAAAAACATTACAGTTTTTAATGAATTAACTTAAAATTAGTTTTGGGTGTTTTAAATATTTCATTTCAGGTTCCAGCAGTACGTACATCATTTAATTAGGAAGCAAGAATATCTGAAATGGATCACAAGGAACCCGAAGAATCTAGTGAGGGAATCCAGTGCTGATGCACCACCGGAACCTCTAAAAAAGTTTTTACCTCGGTTTTTACTTAAAACGTCAAAAGCACCAATGTTTTTTAATATAAGTATGTTTGATATTTTAAAAGGCAATGTCAGAGGGCGTAAAATAAATGTTTGAGTATTAAAATCTTGCATACGTGTAGGTTAATCCTTAAATGTGCAAAGTTTCAACTTCCTAATGCAACGGTAAACATCTATAGGGCGTGGAAAGACAGACACAGACATATTATAAATTAGAAAATTGTATATTATAATACAGATTAAAGAAAATTAAGTGTTATAATTTCATTATATGGTTTATTACACAGTTACACTACGTTACGTAAGAGTTGGATAACAAACTTATCTCCAAAATAAAATTGGTAACATGAGAAAACAAATTAATCACCTATCCGAAATACAAATATTAAAAAACTAATCAACGACCGACCCTCCAAAGTTTGTCTGTTGGGTATTAAAACGTACTGTATAGGCACAATTTTATTTGAACAAAATAAAATACCCGGAAACTGCAAAAACGTCATGTACAATTTGATTCCATAATAAAACTTCTACAGCTTTGCTTGAAAAGCCGTATTTCTGTCGCTAGAGACATATTGAAATTTTACAATTCAAAGGATGATTGAGAAATAGAAGCGGCAAAAATTCCACAAATCAAATACGCTTAAATAATCACTACCCTAAAATATAAAATAAATCAGCAGGTTCATTTTCGAGAAAAAAAAGAAATTTTTTATTAGAAAAATTGCACCCGCCACTGACGAATTTCATAATATGCACGCGTTAAAGACTTCTAAATACAAACCGTTCTCATTGATTATGTAACTGCTATAAAATTGTGATAAAATGCATAATTTTATAATCAGTTATTACCGATTGCTCTGCCGTGATATTCATAAAACAGTATGCCACATTTTACGAATATTGAAAAAACAGATATGGTTTTATTACTATACGGTGAAGTGCGAATATTCTGAAGAAGCACGCAGAAGGTATACTAACCGTTTTCCAGGGCGTAGTATCCCTAAAAGACGCGATTTTAATAAAACTGTAAAACATTAAATTTGTGAATTTGTGAGTTTGTGAATTCCATTGTTTAATAAAGTTCAAAGTTTTATATGTTAGTATAATATGTCATTGTGTACTTTTTCTTTTAATTTTGGATTCGTCTTGAAATAATACAAGTAAAGGTAAAAATACATTAAATTACTACAGGTCAAAGTTGATCAGAGTTTAAAAATTATTGTCATCTCGGATTTTTGATAATAGTCCGAGTAAATGTGAGCATGTTTTCTTCTTAATACATTATTAAGGATTATCTGCCGTTTAAACAAAAAATTATCAGTAATTTTACATTGCATTAACTGTGGATATTAACAAAAAAGTCAATAAATCCGTTCAGTGTAATTTTTCCCGCCATTCCAATTCTTATTTTCTCGCGTTTGGACAACAAAATTAAAAATGCTTTTGTTCTTAGTACGCAGTCACACATCGATGACTTCATTTTAAAAAAAAATTTTGTTTTAAAGACCACCAACAGCTAAGGCTATTTGTGCCTAGCACCAATTCATATTTTCAATTCATTATTTTTTTTTAATAATAAATTGAAAATCCAATTGACACTTTTACCAGCTCTCGGGCTAGAACCCGGGAACTAGGGACTTGTAATAGAGGAACCATAGCAACGCCATGTAAACAACAGCATTGCTACACGCTCGGCTATTTTCAAGCCTCGACTTCATTTTTATGAAACAGAAATAACACAAATACATAATTTTTAATTTAGTGACCATGTCTTCATCATCTCTGTTGCCGATATACAGTTTTCATAAGCGTCGGGATAGGGATGGTTTCAAGTTTTTTTCAAATAAAAATAATATAAAATTAATTTTTAAATCATGTCAATGTGCTCTCCTTAGACTTCATATTATACCCACATTTTTTCCACCTCTATACTTTTGAATCACCTGTATACACGGGCTATACTTGAATGTGTTTTCCACAAAAAAACTCTCAGTTTCCATAATTTTTATGTACATGACGTAAGACTTTTTAAGCCAAGACTAAATTCTAGTTGCTAGATTAGTTCAATCCGTGATGTTCAACACTAAAATCTTAGTTCGACAATATTCTCTTTCTACCACAACACCTTCCACCGGATCGATTTTTAAACGGTTTTATTTAGCTTGACCCCGTATATTTGTTTGTTTGTTACTATCTTTGTTTCAAATCTTGCGACAGCTTTTTCAACTACTTCTACCTCGACTTCTACTTAACCGATTCTTATGAAACTTTGCACATACATTGAGTTCCCGTGACAAAACAATATTATGATAATTTCAACTTGATAACGAGGTCTGATGATGGAATCAGGAGGTGGACAGTTGAAAGGATGAGAAGTTTGCATTATGACACGGGTCAGAAATCAAACTAAAAACTTGAAAATAAAAATAGTTAAAAAACTTTTAAGTTAAACGGTTTTATTTTAAATCATCAGCTGTACCAAAAACTAGAAAATAATTAGGACACAAACCAAGGGGCACTTTATGTCGTAACAAAAACGTGGGCGGATTTGAAATATTTCTGTTGGTGGGCTTGGAAACACATTTTTCTAGACAAGCCGTTCTTATTTAATAATTATATAGTCATTATACAGATTTTTATGCGCCCCACGTTTTTATTACTTATTCCTCTGACGCAGCGACACAAAGTGCCTCTTGGTTTGTGTCCTAATTATTTTCTAGTTTTTGGTACATCTGATGATTTAAAATAAAACCGTTTAACGTAAAAGTTTTTTTACCTATTTGTTTTAAATTAAACTAATAGTTACTTATATTTGCTTAAAAACTATGCGGGTGATTTTTGGGAGCTTCTAAATTTCTGTAATTTTATATGTATAGACTAATGTAAAATCACTTCTGACCAAGGACTCTGTTTTTAATTAAGCTTTCTTAGAACCTGTTGGTGGAATAAAAGTGAATCTACAGAAAAATGAAATGTTTCAAAACATCTATTGAATATAATTTCGCGGAAATTAACACAGGTTTCTGATTCGCAGGTACACAAGTAAATTGTCATTAATAATTTTTATACAACTCGTGAAAAAACGTCCAAACTTCGTATTAAATTTTAAAACACGTATACAGGAACAAACTTCTGCTTTTATTCAATGCGATACAATGGCCACTATGTATTTACTAAAAGCAACATACGCTTCCAAGTAACTTGAGGCGATTTTGTTTTTTAAATAAAAAAAGTTTCAACAGTGAGTTAATTTGTTATTCTTATTTTTACGCAGTTGTGCATAGCGTTCTTACCGGGAACTGAAGTAAAATCTTTGTTGTTTATGAAAATTATAAATAAGTAACATAAATACAGCCCACGGAACAGAATAATTAAAGAGGAATCATAAACCTGCACCCCTGAGGATTGAAAAAGAATTATTTTTCTATTTACACAATGCCATTTACAAAAACGCCACCCACCACCGTCCCACGTAACGTTCAATTAATTTTCTCCATTTAGATAATATCTACCTACATATTTTATAAAATTATAAAAAAAAACCTCCTTCAAAAAGGTCACTAAAAAGAGAAAAATTATAAAATTTTGAGGTCTGCGCCAATTTAATAAAATGTGAAATCGGTTTAAAAGTAGATATTAATTACTATACTATACTTTTTAACCGACTTCATTATTTTATTAAATGGGCGCAGACCTCAAAATGTTATTATTTTCTTCTTTTTAGTGGCTTTTTTGAAGGAGTTTTTTTTGTTAAAAAGTTTTTTATTTTTAACTTTTTAGTGCCTTTACAATACGTAGTTTGCACGTTACTAACCGACTTCTGTCTTGGTATTTTACATGTACCTTAACGGTGTTACATCCCGTTACCTACTCACTTTTTTATAAATCAGTCGAATTACTGAACCGATTTAAGTAAAATTTATATGGGACCAATCCGAAGGTATGTCTTATTAAATAAAACAAGTCATCAAAATCGGTTCACAAATGCAGGAGAAATCGCGTTACATTATATATTAAAAAAAATACAGTTGAACTGAGAACCTCTCACTTTTAAAAATGAGAAGAAATCAACATAATCTATGTCTATACGCATATGATAAAACAATCGATTTCAAAATTGAATCGAAAAAAATATTTAGTTACATTTATGGTCAAAGTGTCACTTAGATTTTATTTATTATTAAAATAAATTATAATTTAAAAAAACTAAAAAACACGCTTTAATGAACTAAAAAGTAAAAAATAATTAATTTTATTGTAAAAAAGCGTGGGGTGCTTTGTATCATATTTTCATACTACCCCACGCTTTTTTACAATAAAATTAATTATGTTTTACTTTTTAGTTCATTAAAGCGTGTTTTTTAGTTTTTTAAATTATAATTTATTTTTGCTTTTTAGTCCTGGAGATCCTGGTCAGGATAATGGGACAAACTTATGGAATTATTGTATTGTCATCGGTCCTTGATAAGTGTGCAAAGTTTCAGTTCAATCTGAAGTTTTTTGCTTTTTTTTTTAGTCCTGGAGATCCTGGTCAGGATAATGGGACAAACTTATTGAATTATTGTATTGTCATCGGTCCTTGATAAGTGTGCAAAGTTTCAGTTCAATCTGAAGTTTTTTGCTTTTTTTTTTAGTCCTGGAGATCCTGGTCAGGATAATGGGACAAACTTATTGAATTATTGTATTGTCGGCGGTCCTTGATAAGTCGACAACGTTTAAACATCTGACGTTCAAAGTTGGTCAAAATCAAGTTCAAAGAAGTCGGTTACAAACTGACAAGCAAACATACAAGTGACGCTATAATAAAAGCGTGTTAAAAAATAACCCTGGCAATTACGTAGTAGTCTTACGCATTGTCAGAAAATTTGGTTTGACAATGACCCTAGATGGTGACCACTTGTTTATAGTTTTTATAGACGTATGAAACAGCCTGATTGTCTTTGTCAAACCAGATATTCTCACAATGCGTTATTCAGCCCAGCATTACAAAAATTTACCAATTTTTAAGAAACTAAAATACAAACGTAAAGTAGGTGTTAAAGACCGTATCTAAAATTATTTTCGTAATTTAATAATACGTTCAAGTATGTTGTGAAAAATGTTTAAACTCTCCTGGGTCACACAGTAAGTTTCATTACTTTAGGGTTTCGGTTTTTATAGACTTATTTGCTATATGTAACTTTATTTCACCCACATTTTTAACCAGCAGTCGATGTAACCAATTATCATAAATCACAAAAGCTAGCATGTAATCAGAGTTATTTACCAGTTTTATGTATTGTATACATGTACCTACATATTTTTATTAGAAACATGATTCAATCAAAAAAGAAATAAACAAAAAAAAGAGTATAAACCGCAGGAATTATATGGGTAGAATTTTTATGTAGGTAACATTTATAAGAAGAAAAAAAATCACAACTCTATTATTTAAAAAATCAGTGGTGGACAGTTTGATGAAGCAGTGCTTCAGGACAAAAAGTTTTATACTGATGGTAACGAAATGTTATGGATGGGGAATTTTATATTTTTTTGTTGTTTATCAGAAAATAAACGTAAAATATTCCTGGGTTCAAATCGATATTTTCGCTCATTATAATCATTCGTCTTTTGTCGTAGAGTAGGTAATAACATACACTAGCCTATGCTCCTCGTCAAGAAGTAGGCTTTTAAAGACTGAAATAATTTTTCTAATCGGTTCAATGGTACACGAGTTTTGGGGTAAATTTTTGAAATATAATATTTTTTCTTCAAGACGGTTCTTTTTAAATCCAATTTTATTTCGATTACTTTACTTACAAAAATATTATTAAACAACGATTCTTCAAAGCAAAATCAAGGACTGAATTTGTATTAATTATTAAAAGAATTGTTATTAATATAATTTATTATTAATAAGTAGAGTTTTATTGGTACATCAGCCAAATTACATAATGTATTCTGCAATATTAGGAAAAATTTATCTTATCACTCTGTATACCGAAAACAGAGGATGTGATTCTGTGTCAATTTTAGAAAAAAAGCTCACATTTTATTTTATTTAGTTACAGAAAAATGAAGCTTCCAATTTGATTAGTGCAACACTAATGAAAGTTTACATAGTTCCGTAACTAAATCAAAAATTACCTAGGTATGTTCACATGAGATTTTTTTAGTCAAAATTTCTAACCAATTGGATTTATATTTTGCGAAATAATGAAGCAAAAATGTCGACTAGTGTATCTCATAAACTGTGCTTTTGCGAACATGTTTAAGGAATCACCCTCCAAAATTTTCGGCATTACCTAGAAGACATACTGCATATTTAACCACAACTATTATATAGCGACATGCTTTTAAAAGGTAACGCACGCTACTGAATAATTGAAAACAAAAACACATGTTTTTATTTTAATATCAAATGAGTAGACTGTATAGTGAAATAAAATATACGGAATATCAATAACGTGAAAAAGCAAAATATGTTTGTTATGTTTTGAATTACAATGAGAGCTAATAAATGTTAAAAACGACAGCGTTTTGCAAACAAACAAACAAGATTTTGAAACATAAGCAGTTGAAACAAATTTCCAAGCGAAGAAGAAAGTTAATATTTATGAAATGAAGTTTCTTAACGCACGTTCGGGATGGGGACCTAACACACAAAAAGTGAAACGTCACGAACGAACGCGGCGATGCAACGCACCTCATTGGCTGGGCAGCGCGTATTGTTGCCAGACAATTGTAATATTTATAATAAAAAAACACAAACTATCAAATCTCCTCATATACAACACCTCCTTACTTTTGTATTTTTTCTATACAGGGTGTATCACAGGATTGAGAACATAGAAAATAAATGAGTGCAACAGGGAAAACATAAACAAACATGGTTTTAAGCATGAAAAAGGGCACAGCAATCACTGATCCTAACTAATTTAGACAATGGAGTTTGCCCTATGTTCGGTTTTCTGTGGTACACCTGGATAATGCAGAGTTAGGTAGATACTAAATATTAAAACTGAAAAACTTTAAGAACTTTTTTCTGTTGTGCAAATTTTCAATGAAGTTTTCAATTCATTTTTACCTGAAATTTATGAAAATGAAGTATTAAAAGTAACGAAAATATATCTGAAGCTTTATTTTACCGATTACAGTTTGAAAATGACCTAATAACTCAACAAAATGACTTATTACAAACTAAATATCAACACAAAGTTATTTATAAGGAAAAATGCATGCGAAAAACGAATAAAAATTTACTATCGAAGTAATTTGTAACAAAAAACCGAATATAAAACATTTTGTACGTGCTCTATTTCCAGCAAGATAATTAGTAGTGAAATAAAATACATGAAACTACTCACATGTTTACACAAATAAAAGTGACTATAGTGAAAATTGTGTTAAACAGTGTAAGTACACAGTATGTGGGTCAGCTGTTATCAAAGCTCTATAGCAAAGGAGCGCGCAATACGGTGGAATAGGCGGTACATCTCCCATTTTTACTTCCCACCTCTACTATGGTAGGGAAGTAATGGATTCAGTCCGAAAACAATATTTCGAGATTTTAACAGATTTTCACGTTTTGAGACCCTAGCAATCGTTTAAGATCATTTTCTGACTGATGTCTGTATGTGTGTGTGTATGTGTGTATGTGTGTATGTGTGTGTGTATGTGGTCAATTTTTCGCCTTCGATATCTTAAGAACGGAACAACATACGGGCATGCCGATTGTTCTATTGTGTTTATCAGCCTTTAACTTAGATCTGATTAGATTTTGAGTCAAATCGGTTCAGTGGATCCTGAGATATTCAAAAAAACGTCCTCAATGTCACGTATTAACATAGGTAAAAAAAAATATAAATGAATTCTAGATGTTATAATATGAAAAAAATGTAAATATTTTTTTTCTCTAAAATGTATAGTTTTCGAGAAAAAAAATATTTTACTAAAAAAAATAAAAATTGTACGTAAATCAAGGTAACCATGATTTTTGCTATATTAAGCTAGCCATCAATAGATCACCAAACAAAAAAGAGGGCCATGCTTTTTTCAAAGAATAAAAATTAAATTGTGTTTTAAAGACCACCAACAGCTAAGGTTATTTGGGCCTAGTCAAAGAATAAAAAAAAGAGTGTTTATTTTTTGCAAATATTTACTAGGTGGGAAGTATAGGACTGGTCATCAGTCGAATTTTTATACATGTAGTAAAGCTTTGTTGTCGACCTACAACCCGTCAATATCGATCATCAAGATTTTGTATTTGAATTGGATGAAAATCATAGCCGACCTTTTATACCACGTATTTTGCTACTGACTCACTAACTCATCAAAACCTATAGGGTACTTCTCATTAACCTAGAATCTTAAAATTTGGAACGAAGGAGGTCTCATATAGCACAAGTATAGGACTAATTAATTCCAAGTGGAAACACTTAATTTTTATTAAATTTGTCAATTGTCTTTTATTTTTACTTCCCACCTCTACTATGGTAGGGAAGTAATGGATTTCGTCCGAAAAAAATATTTCGCGATTTTAACAGATCTTCACGTTTTGAGACCCTATAGCAATCGTTTAAGATCATTTTCTGACTGATGTCTGTATGTGTGTGTGTGTGTGTGTGTGGTCAATTTTTCGCCTTCGATATCGTAAAAACGGAACAACTACGGCCATGCCGATATTAAAAAAAAACGTTCTCAATGTCACGTATTAACATAGGTAAAAAAAATATAAATGAATTCTAGATGTTATAATATGAAAAAAATGTAAATATTTTTTTTCTCTAAAATGTACAGTTTTCGAGAAAAAAAATTTTTTACTAAAAAAACTAAAAATTGTACGTAAATCAAGGTAACCATGATTTTTGCTATATTAAGCTAGCCATCAGTAGATCACCAAACAAAAAAGAGGGCCATTTTCAAAGAATAAAAAAAGAGTGTTTATTTTTTGCAAATATTTACTAGGTGGGAAGTATAGGACTGGTCATCAGTCGAATTTTTTTTACTTTTGTCGCAATTCATAACCGAATACCTATCTTAAAAAGAAACTATACCCTATAATATGTTATGTAGAGCGAGGTTTTACTTCTTTGGGATTGAGAGTTGCTGAGCTGAGCTTTTCAACTTGTCCGTTAGATATGCCGATACTTATGCATATATGTATGGAGTTTTATGCTTAACATGTTTTCACACACGCTAATGCTTTCGCATGCAACTCAAACTACGAACAATGCCCAAATAGTTTCTCGCTACATTATAATATATTTATCAGACATGTTTGTATACATTGTAAATTCTGATCGAACGTCAATATATTCTTCCGATGAAATTTGTTAACAATTTATGTATATCTACATAATACCACGAATACATGACAAAACAGCGTAAACACAATCCGAACAAATTTCAGCTCTGCCATTGCTTTTTATTTTACAATGTGCGTTATTTATAAAAAAAAAACGTTTCATTATTTACATTGACCATTCTTTTCATACGAGGTACAGTGATAATAATATTACATTGGATGAGAACCTAGGTATGCGTACAGTCAAAAGATATATTATAACACTAGCGGTCCGATCCGGCTTCGCCCGGGTGCTATGTATTTATTATTTAATATTCCCGCCGCGAGAAAATCTACCCTTGCGAAGCGAAGCCGGGCTGGTTGTGTTTATAATATAAGTAGAATTCCGTCAATACGCTAAAATGAAAAAAATTTGCAATGTTAAGTTTTCTTATTATCCCACAGGAACTATACATTTTTCCGGAATGAAAAGTACTCTATGTGCTATTCCAGGACCTAAAGTACCTATATACCAAATTTCATTAAAATCTGTTCAGCCGTTATGGAGCTGAGTGGTAACAAACATACACACACACACACAAACTTTCGCATTTATAATATTAGTAGAGATCTAATATAGTAAATCAAATCGAAAACAGCGGAAAATTTAGAGGTTCCCTAGAACGTTATCCATTTAATGATCAGGTCATATTATATAAATGTCTGGATGAATTCTTTTAAAATGCCGGTTAACATTTATGGTTACTATTTACATGAATTAACGAATGGTCGCGGCTTCCCTGGAATTGACTCGGTACAGAACCTATTCGATGTTGGACGCAGATCTTCTTGTGTTTTCGAACAGTGCCGATTGTTTCGTGACGTGCCTGCGACCAAACCGAATCGATTCTATGCGTGCAGCCGTATTCTTAGTGACGGTAAAACTACGAATCATCAAAGAAATTAATCTAAAATTTCATCGGTGTTTATTTGCATTGGGTCACCTTGAGCGTTGATATTTAATTTTAAATTTGACATCATAGTTTATTATGATCTTTTAAAAGCAAAACAAACTGTATTTGTATTTTAATTAATTTTTATAAAGTCGCTAAACCCTATATATTCAACTCGATTATATAGGGGTGCCTTATGGATGTTATTATGTAAGCTTATAAGCTTATAACGCTAAGTACGTCATAGAATAGCACCATTAGAATCTTAACTACGTCCTAGTATAAAATAACGCATATTCCAAATGGTATAAAATTTTCTTTAATTTTATACTTTTTTAATGGCATAGAATAGTTCATATACAGTAGGATTTGATATTTGAAAATGGGCTTTTTAAAAGAAAATGATAATTATTGCAAACTCCCGAAATAAAAAAGTATTTTTTAATTTAGTACGGATCTGTCTATCCACACAAAATTTTCCAAAAAGCTATTAACATTTTTTTACATTTTTCCTGCCGGATGTCTTTATTCCACATTAGACACTGAATGTTTCAGTTCACAGCTAACAGAGCAAGTTTGAAAACTAAATTTTACAAACAAACTTTTAATTAAATATTTTGTCACACTGTGCGGGCATTTTGTATTATTTTCTAAGTTAGGAAAACAACTGAAATCGGAATCTTAGGTTTTAAAGCCTACTAATTATTATTTAGTCCTTAATAATTAATGTAATCTCTTATTGAATCAGGGTTTAAAAATATCAGAAATGACTTCAAGTGAGTTAACAAATGAGTGTTATAAATTAATTAATTAACATTGACCTTTAATCAGAGGCACCTCGTTAAGATACGTTACAAAAAAGTGTGTGTCAGCTCCGACGCTCGACTGGAGTTTACTCCTTAAAGTAGGCAAACATACATACTTAGATGCGTATACGGCTGTTACAAGTATACACATACATTGAAAGGTGCGCAAGGTAGGTTGCGCAGAAAAACGTTACGCTTTTTTGTTAACGCTTGTGTAAATTCTACTCCTCATAAAATTTCCATACCGGGCGCCTTATATGAAAATCGATTCTTAAGGAATAAACTCCAAAAATTGTATTATTACTTAGTTTACATTTTTTCCACTACAGGTCGTCTTACAGCAGAATTAAAATTTTACCTATAATAATTTTAAAATGTTGCCCCGCATATAAAAAATTAGTACCCCTCCCTGCCCACACAATATTAACCCTTGACTTGCCACTTTCCTTTGCATACTGAATACATAATGATAAAACTGTTTTTATTTTGTTTCAGCTTTAATTGCACTGAAATCCGTTAATTGGCCGAAAAAAGAATCTACAAACAGCGTACCTATGTAAGTGTCTGTATGCTTATTCTATTTTTTAACGGTTTTATAATTTATTTAGCTTGACCCCGTATATTTGTTTGTTTATTTATTTGTTACTATCTTCGTTTCAAATCTTGCGACCGATTTTTCACCCAGTTCCCGTGATCCGATTGAGTTGAAATTTTGCACGCATGTGCAACTTCGGTGACAATACAATACTATGGTAACTAGCTGACCGGCCCGGCTTTCATCCGGGTGTAAATAGTACTTTTGAATTTTCACCCACTTCCCGTGATCCGATTGAGTTGAAATTTTGCACACATGTGTAGCTCCGGTGACAATGCAATATTATGGTAACTAGCTGACGTCATGTACCCTATTTGAAATGTCAACAAAACCTTTCTTTTGTTTTGATTTTGATACCTATATCAATGTATTTAGAAGGAAAATTACTTTTGCATTCTGACAAAATGGCATCTAGCGTCCGCCATATTAAATTTTCCGTGACGTCACAATCCTTATGTCACTCTGGGGATTCAAACGAATCTAATGACACCTCATTTTTCAAAATCCGTCAAGCCGTTTAGGCTACAGAGCGTGACAAAGTAATATACATAGATACATACACTCGAGACGGGTAAAAATAAATACCGTTCACAATTTCCCTGGGGAACCTCCTCGAACAAATAATCATTTTTAATTTGAAGTAAAGGTAATCCACACAAAATATAATAAAATCATTTTTGTATCAATCCAAAATGCATTCATGATAACACATTCAAAATATTTGACTGCGATTAGAAAACTGAAAATGTTGACAAATACACCGTCCAAGCAGTTTTTAAAAATTATAGCTGGATATACCTAAATGTTTTTATGGACAATTATTTACTAATGTACAAATGAGTTTCCACAAACTTATAAAAAGCATATCACATTTCAGAAAAACAAAACGGAAGTTTCTCGAGTATTATTTCTATTCCCAGACTGTTTGCTCAATTAAGCCTACACTTTAATAAATTGTTTAGTTGCCGAGAGTTGGCAATACGATTCTTTTGACATAAACCTGATATTTACTCCAGTTTTGCTTATTAAAATATAGAATTAAAATTTGCATGACTTTCTGGATGTTTTTCTACACACCAACATAAATATTTTCTAAATTAGTTAAATAATATTGCATAATTACAAAATAGTTTCTAAACTATTTTGTAATTATGTAATATGTAATGGATATAAAAGAACTAAATTTGAGAATTTTTAAGATTTTGAAGAAGGCAGTGAATTAGTACTTAGTGTTGAAACGTTGGCCATTAGAGAATTTAGCAAATAAATATTATTCTTTTGCCTTGTATCCCGTTCTCCTAAAGCAAATAAACTTCAAACAAGGTGTTTTATAAAAATTAAGAAAATATTTGTGTTGGTGTACAGGAAAAATATTCCACATGAAGTCCATTTAACCCTATTGTCATCTTTTGGCTACTAAACCTTTACAGCCTATATTCTTAAAAAAAATAGAGTTTTTTGTTTTTAACAAGTTGACATTGATTTTATGAATAGATATTATAAGAATCCGTTCTCCTTCAACGAAATTCCTTTGTTTAGGATTCGTACCGGCCCAATCACAAATTGCACTTATATTTATCATTTCTTATCACTTTGAAAATCATAAAATTACACGCAAAAGTATACCCCGTATATGAAATTCCCCCCCCCCTCTGCGCCATGTTTTTTAAGCTCCACCTATCTGACTGATCCCAATATTCTTTAGCAATTATTTCAATTTAATGCATCATTTCTTAATTTTAAATTAACTCTTTTACATTTTTTGAGAAAAAAACCTATGTTTCAATAGATTATTGTAGCTTATATTTCTGCAGAAATGTTGCTTGATTTTTGAACTAATAACATCGCAGCATGTTAGTGATATTACAGAACACATATTCTAATCCTTCGTTAGTTTGATAACATATGGAAGTTTCAATGTCAACTCGTTTTATAATAAAACAGTAAAATAATTTTAAAAAATACTTACAAATAGAAATGTTGCATGACGAAAACATCAGTCGTATTTGTATAATAAAATGAAATACAAAAGGAAATAATTATGTTGACGAAAAAAAAACAAACAAACAAACTGAATCTAGAAAAGGCAACCAAAAGGAAAACTTCATACAATTAATTGTATGTCGTATCATCACTAATTGTTATGTCACTTTGTCATTATAATGATGATTTATTTTTATTTAAACGCACAGCACAACGAATATTTATTATTTATATATTTTTTTAAAAAACTTTGGCTCGCTTGAATTTATTATTTTTTCTTTTATAATAATAAAATGACTTACGTGTAATTATTATTATTAGTTTATATTTACAAACACTATCTGTATTTAAATATCAGATAATTATAGTAACTATCCATTTTTGTTCCGATTCATAAAAAATATTCAACCCTTTTGTGATTATGTAAGTGCTGAACAATTCCAAGAATGGAAAGTTTTATTGAATTCGTATACAACCGATAGTAAATTGGTCATTATAATTATTGTTATAACAGTATAATATAACTGAAATAACGCGATACGGTGTACACTTTGTTCACTAAAATAACTGAATTAACTCTATCAAATACAAACATTACCTTCCGACTTTGCCATAGTCGGGTAAAAATAAAGATCACTTTTCAAACTTTACTGAAAAATTTAAAAAAACTGCTTCGGTTGTCATTAATTCCGAATTTGATAATTATGCACAAATAGGTAAGTTTTGTAAACATTTTATACGAAAAGTTCTTTAAGAAAAACGTTTCAATTTTTTTTATAAAAATTTCTTTGGAGTACTTTTATTGTAATTTCTGTAACATGAAAAACAACGTAGGTAATTATTAAATGTTCCATTTTAATAAAAGTCAAGATTTTCAAATCTTGAAAAAATATACATATAACGTTTTTATTTAGATAACTAAAAAATAGTTTCCATCATCCAAAAAATTTAAATAATAAATATTGTTTTAATTTTAACATTTTTATTCAAGAAAAAAAATACAGAGAAAATTGATCCCAACTTAACAGTACCTACTAAATAAAAAATGTGTCTGGTTTGGTAGACCATTTTTTCCCTGGATATATTTTTATTTGGCCTTGGGGTTAAAAAAAAAACAAAAATTGAAAATATTTAAATTAATTTTATTGGAGAATTTAAAAAAATAAATAGTTACAATTTCTATAGCAATAATTTAGTCTTGTTTTTACTGTAGTTTTGTAAAGCAAACCGTCCTCTACGAGCTAAGCTATGCTGCCGTCAGCGAAGCGATGCAAATTATCTACAAACAATTGTTTTAAATATTTCTGTTTAAAGGCAGATATCTTAATCACTCCGCTGGTGACTGCACAACACAGCCTCATTCGCATTAACGGAATATGATTTGAAACAGGTATTTGTCAAAAACTAATTTCATTCTTGAAATTGTCTTACAAACGTTCATAATCAAATTTGGTTCAATGTTTTTTGATCACCAGTACTATCTATACCACAAACAATAATATATAACTTTTCTCACATACATAAATACATATTTACAATGTTATATTGTTTATATTACTAAAATCACGCCATGTCAGTCGTCTATATAAAAATAATACATATTTAATAAATAATAGTTTCTGTTACACGCGTGCGTGACTATTCGTTCCAAAAATATAGTTACCCTGGCATTCGTGTTTTCATAAAAAAATCCGACATTTTGCAATTGCATTTATATAAATCGAAACAAATGTAAAACTGTGAAAAAATGTGAACTATAAAAAATTAAAAGCAAATACCTTTATAAAACACAATAATTTAGTCACTTCTTACCACAATAATTTTATAAAAATTAATAAACAAACACTTGAAAAATTCTACACATTTATTCATCTCAACGATCGTTTCGTGTTTCTAACCCATCTTCAGGAGTTTTAGTTTTAGTTTAAACTCCTGAAGATGGGTTAGAAACCCGAAACGATCGTTGAGATGAATAAATGTGTAGAATTTTTCAAGTGTTTGTTTATCAATTTTTATTCACTCATGTTCTACCAAGTGCCTGGCGATAATTCTATAGAATTTACAATAATTTTATTAATGGACGTACATTTCAAGAGAGCTATGCTCTCATCTTCAGCACAAAATAAACTAAGTACTTTAGTTTGTGCTGAATATGAGAACATAGCTCTCGAAATGTAAATACATCTATATTAATAAAATTGTTGTGGTAAGAAGTGACTATATTGTTGTTTTTTATATTGTTCCAACCACAGTGCCACAAATACCTTTACTTTTTTGTACGATTTTTTATTATTTTCTATAAAAACAGAACGGAAATTGTTCTTAAAAATGTAATTTCGTCAATGTTTTTATTCAGATTAAAAAAATGAGACATTGCGATCTTTCTTTTTGCAAAGTACTGCAGACCAAACATTATTTTGTTTGGTGTTATCTACTTTCAAATTATAGATATCAGCAAAGTTTTTACAGACATTTCGAAGATAAATGATTTAATTAAGAGACTTTAAAACGGTTTAATAGCATCACGTAATTAATAATAAAGTCTGTAATTAGAAGTTCATTAACATTTTTTAATTACTCAGTCAGCGAATCTCACTGTATAAGCAGTCACAATGAAACATTTATTAATTATAAATAATTGTTTCATTGTTAAAAAAATATATGGGGTCACTATTAACGTTAACTGTTAAAAAATAATGCACTTATGGACGGGTACAATTCAATTTGTCAAAAATAACAGAATTTAAATAAATAAAATAATAATAATTTGTTGATCACGATACGGAAGTATTCACAACACTTGAAAAAATTCTAAACATTAATTATTAATCTCAACGATCGTTTCGGGTTTCTAGCCTATCATCAGGAGAGTTCGAGGGCAGTGTAGCCTTGTGGATAGCGTACTTGGCATCAGCCTCTAGACTAGACTGTCGTGGGTTCGAATCCCACCTGCGCTCATGTATGTTTTATGATGTTATTTAGTTTTAAGTTAGTTGTTATTCAATGTAATTTAAGACGCTAATGACCTAAGTTGTCGACGCATCTATAATCTACAATAAATAAAAAATAAATCAGGAGAGCTCAAACTAAAGTTTGAACTAGTTTGAACTCTTTTGATGATGGACTAGAAACCCGAAACGATCGTTGAGATTAATAAATGAGTAGAATTTTTTCAAGTGTTGTGTATTTATTTTATTCAATCATATTCTACCAAGTGCCTAGCGATAATTCTATTGAATTCATACGAAGTATTCGTTTTTATTTACGAAGAAATGATTGATGAAGTAATAATAGCATTACCAATAAAATTTCAAAATAGGTATAGTAATAATAATATAATATACAAATGTTAAAGCATTCATCAAAGTACATACTGATATTTACCACAATCCGTTCACAAATAATCTAATAAATTACCACATTTGAATTTTCTAATATTTCTACTTTGATAGCTGGTATAGTGAAAAAATATTTGACTTAGATTTTCAATTTCTTTTGTAAATATGTACCTACCTCATCTATCAATTTAAAAAAAATAAACTGTTGCACAGTATTATATTTTTGGAACAAAGTATTAAAAGTAACCACACGTAGGTACTTGGTACTTCTGAAATAACTAAGGAAGTAAATAATATAATTATATAAATCAATGATTTAAAATATACCTTTGTCACAAAAACATCAATCTCTAACTCCGCCGATATAACGGGAAATCATAACAAACGATTATGGAAAAAAAACACACGAATCACGATTGATTAGAGCCAATAATATGAGAACAACGTCGGATAATATACGTACGTATTTTGTTTATTTTTCCTATACAATGATCACTCTATCATATATTCTAATTTCATTTATCACACTTTTTAGTTAAAAATTAACTTTATCAACACTCAAATATTTACATAAAACATTTCTTTTTTTAATGTCCCACCAAACAAAAAGGGCACCACCGGCAATATTAACTATCGTATAATTGTTCGCACATTCGAATTAGACACACATACATTTACCAGTATCTTTGGGTGTGAAAACGCTGCAGTTAAACAAGTTATCAGTATCCACTGCACAGTTAGTTTAAATGCCATGGCGTTTATAATTATTATTGTCATGGTAACTGCATATAAATCCACATTTACACCACTTGAGGGACGAATTATTCAATATTGTACATAATATATGCACGACTTGAGAGAGAAGTTTGACATGTCAGAGTGAGAGAGGGAGATAGAGACACAAAGAGAAAGAAAGAATGAGTGAGAGAGAGCACCTACAGGAACATGATTACATCTTTGGTTTGACAGCTATTAACTGAAGGTCTACCTTAAACGTCAGTGCCATAGCCTTCCTGATAGCCTTCGTCTGGTGAATTCCGACTGCTCGCTAATGCCCTTTTTAGCGCTGTAACCGGAGGCAATACTGGTACGCCACCCCGCTGCCACACCCGTAGCGTCTTAGCGTTAGCTGCGGGTACGGCTTGAGGCGGTACCATCGGTACTGGTCCTGTACCGTCTCCAGCACCAGGAACAATCGGAAGCCCATAATCTGGCGGATAGCCGTTATGGTGAACGCTTGGAGGTGGCGGTCGCTGCGGATACACGCCACTGTCTTCGACGTCCATCTCGCCATCGCCGATTATTGGCGTTCTGTCGTCGCAATTGTAACCTGTCGTCGTTGAAGAGTTTCTCAGGAAGTGGTCGGCATCGACCGGTGTCGAATGTTCCCACAGACCAGACGGATATAAGCTTTCGCATACATTTCGGTATTCACCACTTCCGGGTCGTTCTACAGTCTCGCCACCAGCGTTTCCGGTTTCTTCACCGTCCTCTAGTCTCTTGGTATCGTTTATGAGGTCCGGATTATTTCCGGACGCAGAAGATGGCGACACGCATGAACTGGGATTTATCACGCTTCCGTTTCCGTTATAATTGCCTGTCGTGTACGACAGCTCGGTTAACCTCGGCGGTTTTTGAACCGGATTACACGCCGCATTGGCGTCATTTGATTTCTGTTCGCCGAATGGCGACGCATCGAGATTTGATATTGGCGTCGACGGCTTAACATTAGAAGTGCCGCTTCTGTTAACCACAGTCACGACTTCAATCTGACCGGGTGTTTTAGTTTCCGACATTGGCATTCGTCGTAAACGAACCAATAAAACAAGAATTAAGAGAAGAATGAACAGTATCAGAATAACTAAAGCCGCTGTGAGACCTACTATCTGACTGCTCCCGAGGGTAGCCATTCCGGCCGCTCTCATCGATACGCGTAAAGTGAAATTCGCTTCGGCACTTCCGGCACGATTTTCAGCAACACAGTAGAATTCGCTGGAATCCGTCTCTTGGGCGTTGGTTAGTATCAAATGACTGCGTTTCTCGAACGTGCCTTCCTCATGTACAAAGATCTTCTGATAAGAGCTGAACGCCGTGTTGTTTAGGAGCAAGCGTCCGTTCCAGTACCAGCTAAGGGCTGCAGCTGGTACGGCACGAGCTCGGCAGACGACAGTCGCATTGTCACCGGTGCTGGCCTCGATATATCGACTGACCGGCAACATTTCCGGTTTACAAGCGAAATCGTCGACGTGTAGTTCTGCGAACGTTTTGTGCAGAACGCGCTCCGGTCCTCCACTACAAACCGGAGCCATTGGGTAAGGAATGTTATTTTCCGTCAACCATAGCTTCGCTTCGCGTAACCGACAATCGCATATCCAAGGATTATCATGGAGTTCAACGCCGTGCAACCGGCTAAGTGTTTTCACAGTCCTCGCTGGTAACTCGGTTAACTTATTGCCATTTAATTTCAACGACTCCAATAACTCAACACCTTCGAAAGCTTCTGGAGCGATTACTTGTAACTCGCAATGCGATAAATCTAACTTCACCAACACAGGTACATGCTGAAATGCTTTGCTATCAATTTTTTGTATAGGATTATTCGCCAACGTTAAATCCCTCAAATAGGGTATGTCTTGAAACGTCGCTGAAGGAACCGTAGTAAGAAGATTAAAAGATAAATCCAATTCAACAAGATTAGTCAAACCTTTAAACGCTTCATCATCGATTTGACCAAGTTGACAACTGCGCAAGTATACTTTCTGTAAATTCAGTAATCCAGCTCTGATAAAAATCTGTCGCGGTAGAATTTGCAAGTTATTGCCTGTCATATCAAGCACCTGCGTCTCCGGGTTAATATATTCCGGGATCGTGATAAGAGCACGGTTTACACATTCGACAGTCTGTTTACCACCTTTCCATTTACACGCACACACAGTCGGACACGAACTCGCGACCACTTGAACAATGTTAAACGCACTTGTGACAACCATCGTCAATAACACAAAGTCCACTTTTAGGATACTCGAACCCATTGTTGTGCTGCAGTTTGTTTGATGAAGGTGTCAACAAAGCATCGTTATTCATCTGATAACGGTCACTTTCCAAACACGCTCGGTGTAGACGACGAGGTGAGCGCAGTTCGGAACACCACACTAATATCGTAACATTTTAATGCTGTAATGTTAAATTTGCACCGTTGCAGGTAAAATTCTATACGGAGTTGCGAATGGAGTGCAGTTGACACTGTGACTGCTATGTTTTATACTATGTGTACTGACTGACGTCTAGAACAGAACTGAGTGAGAGTGGCCAAACAGACCGAGCCTACACCATCGCCTCGATCCGTGCCTCCCGCGGCAACTGCGCGTCGTGAACGGGGGGTGCGCACTGCCACTGGCCCCTACCCTCTTTCCTGTACCTCCCCTTAACTTCAACAACGGCAACGATCCTCTCTCACTGCTCTCTACTGTACCATACTGTACTATACTATACCATATCACTATCGAAAGAATATTTATAAGGAATGGAATTGGGATCAGTAAGAAATTGAGAACAAAAATAATAAAGCCATACAACTAAACACTGTTTCTAGATTAATTGTGAAAATAAATATTGAAAAAATACTATAAAACTGAAATTGAAATAAAGCACAATATAATAAAATTGTGTAGACTTTCACGGCCGGTTTCTATTGTCAAACACGGTGAAAAATTCTTTCGGGCTGATGAGCCGTGGTCAAATGGAGTTAATCCAGACGTTTCGTCTCTAACTGTGAGAGACGAAACGTCTGGATTAACTCCATTTGACCACGGCTCATCAGCCCGAAAGAATTTTTCACCGTGTTTGACAAAGCACAATATAATCAACTTCATATTTTTTTTTAAATAAGTACCCACTTATCAGAAAAAAAATTAAATTTTTAATAACAATTGATTTTTTTTCAGTTTTATGCCACAATGCAAATAATTACTTACACAATAATTATCAAATTTATCTGAAGGTGGTTCCTATATTAAAAAACGTTTCATAACAAAAAATTAAACACGATTAAACACTTATTTTTGGACCAATATTTTATTTAACATATATATAAATAACATTTTTTCTAATAAGTATTGATGTAAGTACTTATTACCAATTTTTTTTTTCAATTAGCGTACAAAATTGTCACAAAAATTAAATTCCATAATATTAAAATCGTACCTGTAAGGTAAGGAATTAAAATATCATTGATAAAAGATATTCTGGAAATTTCTATCCTTAATCTATTAACTCAATTATTTCTTCTTCCTCTCTTTGCTGCCCATCATCCGTGATGTCACTACTTCTCTTTGCATTGAAATTTTTGTTTTATTATGTTCATTAAGATTTTGAAAACAACTCTTCTAATGTGAAAATAATTATTTAAAACGTTTCTCTCGAAGGATATTAAAAATTATATGTTTTTAATTTCACTTTAGCTTTGCTTTGCGAATGTTTCGTTAAGAAGAATTTGATACTGAAAATCCAAAGCACAACCTAATCGAGTTTCCAAGTAAGTACATATTATTAGCTATCGCTCGTCATTGTAAATTAGATTGTAGATTATAGACGCTCAACAGCTGAGTCTCGTCATTGTTTTTAATGGTATAGTAAATAATATGTGCTATGCTATGCACACTTCACACTTAATTAATAGCCTATGAAAGTATCACAAATTTTTGACAAAAATGTTTAATTTCTTATTTTATTTGTGCATTTTTTTCTCTCCTCTAATCATCGTAAAGAATTTTTATTTTATTGTTCATTGAATTCTTTTTTATAAAAAGCACAAACTTTTTTATGTTGACAAAAACTGTGAAAGTTTTAACACAAACACAGAAAAAAAACACTGTGATTAAAAAGGCGTCGTCGTTTGAAGCACATCTTTCTATTGAAAGTATTCTGTAGAAAGAGCTATCGCGTTCCTTTCTCTAATAGCTCGGGGCTCGATTCAGATTAAAAAAAGAAGGAATATATGGTGCCGTCTGGACGTTTATTTAACGTATTATCAAAGGAAATATCCTTAAGATAGACTTTGGTTGGTCAATATATAAAGAATTGATTTATTTCACATCATTCACGTACTGTATAATATATTATTATAATATCATACAATGACGCATATTAAAATTTAAATAGAATAAATATTTGTTTATTTAACTCTTAAATTTGTATGTACATATTTCAATTTGTTATATTTTTTGTTGTGAGGCCCTCTCACAGTTTCTAGTTTCTGCGACTTAATTAGTGATATTTGCCTTTACATAGTATATGGCACATTCACTTTTGGCGTCGCGTAGGTCGTTAAAAAAAGGATGTGGGTCTCGGGACCCCCGACAGATGTGAAACATCAAAGAAAACGTTATTGAACTCGGTGGTATTCTCTATGTAGTAGTATATATTTTTTCAAAAGCAGCAACTAACTGTTATGCTGACGTAATCCTATATACTGCACTGTAACACACGCGGTTGCGGCGTTTGAGCACGCCTGAGCCAGAAACGCAACTAAATACACAGTGAAGTATCTATATTACATACCTACACGTGTATACATATACTTTTGCTTTACAGTACGTTCGTATGTATACTCTCTCTCTCTCTCTTCCCGTGCCCGAGCGCGCGGAAGCCGAGAGAGAGAGAGAATGCCGCAGTGGTGGGGAGAACAGCAGCGAAGGAGCGGACCAGAAATTTCGTTGCATATTTCCCCTCACGCGGCTGTTCACTGCCCGACATAAGATGTTTCACATCAAAAATGTAGGTAATGGAATGCATCAAAGGGTAAATTTTTTGATTTTGTCCGAAAACAATTAATTAAAGTTCACATAATAATGCATTTAAATGCCCCAATCCATGTAATAAAGATAAAAATTCTGAAAATACAGAAAAAGTTACCAAAAGTTTGACATCACGGTTTTACCAAACGCATTGAACCAATATCAATAAAAATGTTCATATTTTTTTAGCCAATATTTTTATTTCAGACAATGAAACTAGTTTTTTAATGATGATGTTTTCTTCCTCAATGATTTGTGCTTAAACACAATTTCTTTCAGTGAAAGTTAACTGACAAAATTTTTTTCAGCTTATATTAAAAGTACCTGCCGTAAGGCAGATGGAAATAAAAATTTACTTACTTACTTACTTTCTTGACCATAGATTTTGCGTTTGCGTTATGACGATAAAGTCGAAAAATTAATTTTGGGCTAATTGTTCATTTATAATAGTATACAGGGTCTTCAAAGTTGAGTCGGCACTATTGCTAACTTCGTTATTTTTGGATCTACAAAATCGGTTAAATTAGCAAACTAGTAGTATTTTTTCCGCTGAATAAAACGATGCAAACAGAAAAACAATTGAACATCGCGTTTTCGAGTTATGATTGCCAGAGTCACTAGGAGTGTTTGCAAGCGGGCTACAAAATGCTTGGACCAAGAGGGTGATGTTTTTGAGAATCTTATTTGAATTTTGTTTTCTTCCAAGTTATAGAATAATTTAAAATAAACGATATTTTTCACCTCATGGATATTCTTGTCACTTTCTATTTTATGGTGAGCCAAAGTTGCCACTAACACAGCTAGCTTTAATTTGAATTTGAAAAATCATTATTAACTTAGTCATTTTTGACATAAGGATAGAAGACTATGGGACACTTTTTGTTCAGAATTCAACTGTCTATCGATTGTGAATATTGTATACCGGGTGTCTCATTAAAAAAAATAGAAATTTTTGACATAACTCGAAAACGCGATGTTCAATTGTTTTTCTGTTTTCATCGTTTTATTCAGCGGAAAAAATACTACTAGTTTGCTAATTTAACCGATTTTGTAGATCCAAAAATAACGAAGTTAGCAATAGTGCCGACTTAACTTTGAAGACCCTGTATACAGGTATTTTAAATTTTTTTGGAGATTTTTAATGATACAATTTTTGGAACTACATGCTAGACAAAAAACGTTTATTTTCTGAATTTTTGAACATTTTACGCTTAAATATTCTCAAATACCTATTACCATAATGAATAAATTTGCCAAGTTTCAGATTTTTTAAAACGAAATTGCGAAAAAAAAATTAACCGCAAAGTGCCAAAAGTCGTATATTATGTTATTTAAATGGGAAAAATTTGATATCTTTGAGGCACCACTTAGAATTGAGATAGGGACCTGAAATTTCGGCTACATCTTTTTTTATTTATTTAGAAACATTTTAGCCTATAATATTCGGAAATGACCATTTTAAGGACCACCCTAATATTATATATCTAGTATATGTAAATTTTGAATTAAAAAAAGAATCGAAACTGTTGCAATATCTTCTCGCGCGCTTTAAAGGCAAGTTTTATGTATTATGTAGTTGAATATGAATATCGTAATATCAGCGTATTTTAATTTCAAATGCTAACCTACTTTTACTGAAACTTATTCATTTTACGGTTTCGTGAAACTTTAAACAAATGCTTATTGCACACACAACTATATTATTATTTATAAAGACAAAGTTTTATGTATAATGCACATTATAATTTATTTTGTATATACGTTAACTAAAATCTACACATTTCAAACAAGTTTTTGATTTTAGAGATTGGATCATTATAATTCAATACTTTAATGGCTACCTACCTGTTGTGATGAGAAAAGATCCAAGCATAAGTAAAATCACGAATATAACGTACAACTTGTTGGAAAAATATAGGAGAAATGAATTATATACCATGTGTCCCCGAATCGGGTTGCCAATAGGGAAAACTTTTTTATTATGCGTTTTATGAAATAAATTCATTCTTCATAAAAACTCCCACTTGTTTAAGAAGATATTCCCAAAAAAAAAATTCGACTGATGACCAGTCCTATACTTCCCACTTAGTAAATATTTGCAAAAAATAAACACTCTTTTTTATTCTTTGAAAAATAGCATGGCCCTCTTTTTACTTCCCACCTCTACTATGGTAGGGAAGTAATGGATTCAGTCCGAAAACAATATTTCGAGATTTTAACAGATTTTCACGTTTTGAGACCCTAGCAATCGTTTAAGATCATTTTCTGACTGATGTCTGTATGTGTGTGTGTGTGTATGTGTGTGTGTATGTGTGTGTGTATGTGTGTGTGTATGTGTGTATGTGTGTGTGTGTATGTGGTCAATTTTTCGCCTTCGATATCTTAAGAACGGAACAACATACGGGCATGCCGATTGTTCTATTGTGTTTATCAGCCTTTAACTTAGATCTGATTAGATTTTGAGTCAAATCGGTTCAGTGGATCCTGAGATATTCAAAAAAACGTCCTCAATGTCACGTATTAACATAGGTAAAAAAAAATATAAATGAATTCTAGATGTTATAATATGAAAAAAATGTAAATATTTTTTTTCTCTAAAATGTATAGTTTTCGAGAAAAAAAATATTTTACTAAAAAAAATAAAAATTGTACGTAAATCAAGGTAACCATGATTTTTGCTATATTAAGCTAGCCATCAATAGATCACCAAACAAAAAAGAGGGCCATGCTTTTTTCAAAGAATAAAAATTAAATTGTGTTTTAAAGACCACCAACAGCTAAGGTTATTTGGGCCTAGTCAAAGAATAAAAAAAAGAGTGTTTATTTTTTGCAAATATTTACTAGGTGGGAAGTATAGGACTGGTCATCAGTCGAATTTTTTGTTTGGTGATCTACTGATGGCTAGTAATATAGCAAAAATCATGGTTACCTTGATTTACGTACAATTTTCTTTTTTCAGTAAAATATTTTTTTTCTCGAAAACTATACATATTAGAGAAAAAAATATTTACATTTTTTTCATATTATAACATCTAGAATTCATTTATATTTTTTTTTACCTATGTTAATACGTGACATTGAGAACGTTTTTTTTTTTAATATCTCAGGATCCACTGAACCGATTTGACTCAAAATCTAATCAGATCTAAGTTAAAGGCTGATAAACACAATAGAACAATCGGCATGGCCGTATGTTGTTCCGTTTTTACGATATCGAAGGCGAAAAATTTACCACACACACACACACACACACACACACATACAGACATCAGTCAGAAAATGATCTTAAACGATTGCTAGGGTCTTAAAACGTGAAGATCTGTTAAAATCTCGAAATATTTTTTTCGGACTAAATCCATTACTTCCCTACCATAGTAGGGAAGGGAAGTAAAAAATGTTCGCAGACAAATTTCTCTGTATTCTTTTTTCGATAAAATAAGAACTATTAGTAGGTATTTGTATGGCATTTTTTTAATTTACCTTTCAAGTTCAAACACATTGAAAGCACATAATTAATTTTAATCACTCACTGTGAAACGTATAAAAATAACAAAAAAGCAAGTACTACATAGGTATATCTAGATGTACGAATTTTAACGAGATTTTTTACAACAAAACACAGCTACAAACAAGAGAATTTTAATTAATTAATGTAATTTATTGAGAATGTTCATTGAAGCAATCATCAAGTAAAAGTGCTCGTTAAAGAATAAAAAAATAAAAAGGTAATGAAAAACCGAGAAAGCTTATCACTTCATGTCTGGTAGATATAGTATGATTATTTTTTGAGAAATTGTTCATTCCAGTACAGTATTATTTATTTCTTCTTCTACAAAATTAAAAAATAAAGAAAAAATAATCATTAAACAAAAAGCTGTGAGACAGTACTATTTAGTTTAATGAATAAACTATCAAGTGTCAGTTGTAATTATATTAATGTAATGTAATTATAAGCATTTATGAATTAAAGGGAGATTGCCCCTATCGCTTCCCCTTCAAATATTCCCCTGCGTGATGAATTATATATTTAAAGATAATTTTAATTTCTGAATATGAATATGAGTAGTATTATTTATATCGTAAATATTTTGGATAAACAATTTTAAAGATTTCAAGGAAACTATTCTATAAAAACAATTCAATATTTTCAAATCGGAAATCCAACAGCTAATTATATAATTTTATTGAGCAACTAACGGTACCCGTCCGGCTTCGCCTGGGTGGTATGAAATTATGATTTAATAGCTGTCACCCATGGCTCTGCTCACGTATATTTAGTATATTGTTAATTTATTATCCCCCGCGAGAAATTCTCCCCTTGCAAAGCGAAGTATGGTTTATTATCACTCCTCCGTGGGAATCTCTCCCCCTGTTGTTAATTTATTCCCCCCCCCGTGAGAAATTTTCTCCCTGCGAAGCGAAGTATGATTTATTATCATCTCCCCGCGAGAATCTCTCTCTCTGCGAAGTAAAGTCGAGAAAGTTAAAATAAAATATGTCCAGTGGTTTTTACGTGATGCGCGCACAACGACGGACGCTATCATTTTATTCATATAGATAAAAAAATCGCGAAGGTACCGGCGTTTTTACCATAGTTGGGTTACTATGGTAACTGTACAAATGTACAGAATTATATGTAGGCCGGAATTATAAGTATTATATATCTGGTTAAAATTAAATGAGTAACAGCATTTATTTAAAAGATTTTTTTCTTCAAATAATGTATTAACGATTTTGATTAATTATTCATGGTTAAATAATGCACTATTTTTTTCCTTTATAGTCATGCTTCTTCATGGTCATATTAACCTATACTTACCTATTTAATAAAAATTGTTAAATTTAAAAAAAATTGTTAAAAATTGTTTTTTAAATCAGATAAATTAAATTTGATTCACACAACATGAGTCAACGATATAAAAATATTAATTAAGTTATACGATAAATTGTCAGAATTTAATTATTATAGAAATTTAATATTACAAAATGTTTCATTTGCAATTGAAAACGAATTTGAATTATTTATAATATTACAACATTGATTATTATTAAATTGTACATACATTCTTATGCATTATGCATTTTACTTTGCAGTGTGTGAAATATAACATCATAATTCATTTATGTAATGAGTCAAGTCACTGGCACTGATTATACTGACTGCGAGGTTCGTACTTATAGTTTTGAGGAAAAAAGAAATCAAGTTGTTAAAAATTTTATATTCTCAACGACAACCCAACCATACATTATCTCTTAAAATTTCTTCTGGCAGGGGTTTCAGAAAAGCTAAAATGTTGTTTATTTTTTACAAAATTAGGGTACGCTACAGGATCTCCAAATTCTAAGGGTTATATTTAGCGGTTATTTTTTTGAGAAGAAAACACCCCCACACCCCTTAAACTCTGACTCAGATTGATAATGTAGAGCTTGAAATTTTCAGAAAAAGACGACCAAAATAATTTTATTACTGCGTAGTGAGTTTAGTACGGCTGAGGATATTATAGGGTTTTTTGGAAGTTTTTTGCAGCCAATTTATTATTCCTTTATCTATACAATTGGTACTCCTGAATACAAGTATACACACTTGCATACAAATATAACAATACACTTACAATAGCTTCCATAACTTTCTTTCATTTTAAAAATAGAAGCAGATGTCTAAAATCCATGCTAATAACAACATCGTTCAAATAATGTTCATACATCATAATTTCACTATAAAATGTAAGTATTTTGAATCTAATTCATTCATTTATCTTTATTTTCAAATACTGTATATAACTTGTTCATTTTAATGTATATATGTATAACATTTCAGAATATTACTGATGATGCCTAAAAAGGCGAAACGTTTAGTATAAATAAAACTCTTTCAATATAAATAAATTGGCTGCAAAAAACTTCCAAAAAACCCTATAATTTTATTACTTTTTTGTGAGTCAGCTAGATGTCAATCGAATTCCAACGCGGCACCAATATTCTTGAACTATTCTCAATGTCTAATGTTATAATAAAGGAATGCAATCCTGTTTAAACCCTCGCATGTCCCAGCTGCAATGACGTCGGCGATTGCCCCGGCCAAGTATTCGTTTGCCCGCCAGCCATATCCCAGCAGGCAGGCAGGAAGGTGTAAGGCAAGGTGTCTCTATTCAAGTGCAACGGAGCCTGTCGGATCACAAAGTAAACTCAGTCAATTTACAACCCGTGTATTCACAACACGACAGCATGTCGTGACCGGTTGCGAAGACGAATTAATTACGATATCCTTACTTACTTTGTGACTTGCTTTCAAAAAGGGTTTGCCACATTAATTGTTGTTTTAAAAGACTACTGAATCCAGCCAGCAGCGGCTGATCTCAATTTAGAAGTCAACGAAATCCGTCATGTCGATTTTTGATGCGAAACATCTTATGTCGGGCAGTGAACAGCCGCGTGAGGGGAAATATGCAACGAAATTTCTGGTCCGCTCCTTCGCTACTGTTCTCCCCACCACTGCGGCACTCTCTCTCGGCTTCCGCGCGCTCGGGCACGGGAAGAGAGAGAGAGAGAGAGTATACATACGAACGTACTGTAAAGCAAAAGTATATGTATACACGTGTAGGTATGTAATATAGATACTTCGCTGTGTATTTAGTTGCGTTTCTGGCTCAGGCGTGCTCAAACGCCGCAACCGCGTGTGTTACAGTGCAGTATATAGGATTACGTCAGCATAACAGTTCGTTGCTGCTTTTGAAAAAATATATACTACTACATAGAGAATACCACCGAGTTCAATAACGTTTTCTTTGATGTTTCACATCTGTCGGGGGTCCCGAGACCCACACCCTTTCTTATTTAAATAGTTCTCAACAAAAAATACACAGCATTCCATAGCAAAGTTTAAAAATCTCTTAAACATTTTTCCAACCTAAATATCGCGTTTTTTGTTCACAACATAAGGTCTGTATTTCACCGGGGTCGGGATATACCTGAGTTATGCAGTGCCAATGAAGTAACGCTGATCGAAATAGAACTATACTCTAGTTGCTAAGAGAATGGTTATGGCTCAAACAATAAACTTATTAAGCTCGGGTCCCTGGGAGCGCTAATTCCCAAAGAACTTTGGAATGCAATTTGCGATAGCAACCACATTCCAATGTCCCCCTGGGGGGAAACCACATATAGGTAGTACCTATGTTAAGGTCTATGTTAAAAATAAGCCAGGTGGCTGTGTGGAAAACGCCAAACGCAGGTTCGAATCCCGAAGGTTTTAATATATTTTATTTTATATTGAAATACTGCAGAGATTGTATAACAATTTAAAATATGAAACAATACGCCCACACAGAAACAATATCTCACACTGAATAAGTAAATATCATATCTATTGCAATATCATTGCAATTTTTTTGTATGTATATGTATAGTGATAATGGCCACAGCAGCTGATTCACTGTTTTTTTGTTATAATATTAAAAAAAAATATAAAAAAATCAAATTACAATAATATTTTATTTATTATATTTTACGAACATTCACGTCATCTGTCTGTACCCGCGATACAGACATATACCCTTTTTTCAGGGTAAGTTATGTATTCTGTGGCACTACTATATTAAATCAATGAATGCAGTTCCCATAAAAAATCATCAGCCTTTCCATAAGCCTCCCTGAAATTTCCTGCTGACTGAGATAAAACAACACATTAGCAAAGGTATAACCAGCAACTAAACTCTAGTGACTCCAACAGATAGACCGCACCAGAGCCGGGTGTAAAGAGCGGTAAGAGCGTAGTGACGGCCACCGGCTGCTGTTCCCCCGCGCACATGCTACATTGTACCGCATCCGGTCTGCACTGTCTGCTATCTATGTATTTATGTATTATGTCTCAGACATCGATAGCGTCACTGACTGACCATGCGTCTATGGATCGGATCGGACAGTGATCTCCAACTGGTGGCGTTTGCACTTATTTGATCGGATTTTTAACTCCCGTCGAAAAAAGAGGGGTGTTATAAATTTGAAGCCTTTGTCTGTCTGTCTGTCTGTCTGTCTGTGTCAGTGGCATGCCTCGGAAGCAGAAAGGATATTTAAAATTCAAAAGAGAATACTAAGAGTTATTTTTAACATACGGTATTTAGAATCCTGTAGAAGTTTGTTCAAGGACAATAATATTCTAACGCTAACTCAAATCTATTTATTCAATCTTCTTACTCACATATATAAAATACAAAATAATTTAAATACCAATAGTGATTTTCACAACTACAACACTAGAGGTAAACACTTAATACGTAACGATAAACATAGTAGAGCACTTTTTCAAAAATCACCTCATTATATAGGGTCACATTTTTTCAATTTGATACCATCTTACATTAAAAACTCGAGTTCAGTAGATCAGTTTAAAAAACAAATAAAAAAATACTCACTTACCGCACCTCTGTATTCTCTTAATGAATTTAGTATGCTGCTGTCCACTTAGTTTTAAAAAAATTATTTTACTTTTAAAAAAAATTATTTTACTTACTGACCATCTAATTAAGAATTTGTACTTAATTTAAGAATTTGTACTTTTGAATTGTATTTTCTAAACTGACGTTTTCATGTACACTTCGTGTATTTTCGAAATAAATAATATTCTAATTCTAATTCTAATTGTAGCTCCCAAACGGATGGATTGATTTCAATGTGGTTTTGTTTGTTTGAAAGCTGTTATTTTCGAGATGGGTCTTCTGCTCTCATCATAGAAATCTCGGCCAGTATTACTACCAGAAACTTCGAGTTTGAGCTCAAATGTTCAGTTTTTGATTAGTTAGTTTAAAAAAAAGTATGAAAAAAAATTAAACGAAAAATTAAAAAAAAAACTCCAACGCAAAAAAAGCAAACCTTTAGAAAGTGCAGAGAAATAATTAATATCTTCTATATATCTGGCCTGATGCACCGTCTATTTCTTCGTTTAGATGAAATATTTAATTCATAAATGCGTCGGGGACCACTGTAAAAAGATAAAAATAGCAATGTCTGGCATTAATAATTATGGATTCAATATTTCATCTAAACAAAGAAATAGACGGTGCATCGGACTAGATATATAGTAAATATTAATATTATTTTCTCACTTTTAAAAAGTTTGCTTTTTTTGCGTCGGGATTTTTTTAACTTCCCACTGGAAGTTATTGTAATGGGTCCGAAAATCGAAATCAAAAAGGAAAAAAAATTTTTATGTTTCAAGGTCACTACACTATTTTTACACTACTTTTAGAAAGATGTCTGTGTGTGTGTGTGTGTGTGTGTGTGTGTGTGTACGTACGTACGTACGTACGTATGTGTACATTTCTTTCAAAGACGAAATCTCGAGAACGAAAAATGATATCGACTACGTTAGGGTGCCAATCGACGCGCATTAACGTAAATATGATCTGAGAGAAATTTTTTCAAAATCGGTTCAGCCGTTCTTTTTTCTTAACCAAATAACCTCCAAAAAAGTAGATTTTACACAATATCTCGCGAATAAAAAATTATATCGACTTCGTAAGGGTGTCAATCGAGGCGTGTTAACGTCATTTTGATCCGACATAAATTTTATAAAAATCGGTTCAGCCGTTTTTTTTTTTTTTTTTTTTTTTTAAATTATTGATGATTGAAATGATTACTTTTCTGTGTAATATCTAATTTAATTATTATTATTAAATATTTATCAAACTGGGAAGTTCGTCGTGTGGACCTCAAGGGTCGCACTTTAGTCCTAATAAACGACCCACCTCACGGCTTGTTTTAATTTTTAATTTATTTTTTTTAAGATTTATTTATTATTAATACACTACTCACTCGCTACGCTCGTTCGCTATATATATATATATATATATGTATTTATTGCACCCGGACTTTCTTAGCACCCGGGCGAAGCCGGACGGGGCCGCTAGTAGTATTATAGTACAGTAGAATCTCACATAAGTTACGGGCTACGGTCTGTGAACTACTCAAAAGTTACTCTTAAGCCATTAGGCCATAAGTAAGCTGGGAATGTATCGGTGTTTAGGAACAAAACAAATGAATAATTTCTTTGACAGTCCGAATTTATTGATGGTTATTATTGTTTATTGTTAAGATTTTCATTTATGTGGATAAATAATGGTAAAAACAAATAACTCCTGAACAAGTTGAAATCATAATGGCATTGACTAATGATGGACGCAGCCTATACTTATGGCCACGATATTAATAAAGAATAAATGCAGTTTTTTGAATTTTTCTTTATAACTCGGGTGTTATTTGAGATAATTACTGAAAACAAAAACGAACCGATACAAAAAAGGCCAAGGAATAAGATGCAATTAAGGAAAAAATTCTACTGCTGTTGCTACTTTCCGTAGGATTCTTCAAACTTGACTAAAAAAACATTGTCTTATTCTTCCGTCTCCACTGTAATCAAGCCTTGATTGAAATTCAAAATTCATACATAAAAATGTTCCTAAAACTCTGCTCTATCAAACAAAAAAAGAATTTTCAAAATAGGCTTATTAATTTTGAAAATACAACGAATCGAAATTACATATACTTTTAGGTGATCCACTTTTTATGTAACTGAGTGTATATAAACATTCCGTAAAAAATTATCTAACTGATGGTGAAAACCGCATTAAAATCCGTTGCGTGGTTTAGGAGGAGTTAGCGGTTAAACAGACAGACACGAAAAGCGACTTCAATTTGTACTATGTAGAGATAGACCTTGTATCATATTACGTATTGAATCTATATAGACATTAAATACGCAATACGATACACCCGGTCCGTGAGACTGGCACATTTTCAAAAATCGATATATCGGTACTTCATAACACATGCGGTATGTATGTAAGGCGTATCTTGAACAGTGTGAGTAGGTACACCCTACTATAAAGAGTAACAAAAGGTCTGACAGATCGATGTCTCGGACTAAGGGTTAATGGGGGTCCGGGACAACTTCGCTACAGTTTCTAAGGGGTTCGTAGGCGAAAAAAGTGTAGGAAACGCTGATATATAGAATAAGCTGGTTTATTTTAGTTATATATACCTCGGGTACAGAAACCACACGGTGCGAAGGCGATGATGACAATTGCTAATAGCGACTGTTGGACTGTAACTTGGGATGCGATGATACGGAACAGTGCAGCAGGTAGAAGAAGATACCGTGACTATAGGTATGTATACCTACTGTGATCGCAGTGCCGAATGCCGACCAGTGTGCATTCAGTTCAGAACATATTACTGTGTCCGTGGCAAAAAGGTGTATAAAGTTCAGTTTACACCTCCGTTCGTAATGAATATGAATTACATATTTGCAGTAAAGGTAAATACATGGGCACCCTGGAAGAATATGAAATATATTGTAGCAAACCTCAAGATGTTACGCCACTGCCTCCAATAGAAACTACGAGAAAGAAAGGTCACAGTAGTAAAGCGTGGAATGGTATCGAAATTGTAAATTGTATTTTAAAGACCACCAACAGCTAAGGTTATTTGGGCGTAGCACCAATTCATATTTTCAATTCATTATTTTTTTTTTTTTTAATAATAAATTGAAAATCCAATTGACACTTTTACCAGCTCTCGGGCTAGAACTCGGGAACTGGGGACTTGTAATAGAGAAACCATAGCAACGCCATGTAAACAACAGCGCCGCTACACTCTCGGCTATTCTCAAGCCCTGAATGGTATCGAAGATACTGAACAACGAGTACCTGCCGGTATGTTCTAGAGAACGCGAGAACGTACTAGGCTGGGCTGCGCGACCTATATAAGCGAAGTACGAGTGAGTCAGAGGATCAGTCGACGGTGTCACGCAATGAAATAAATATTGATCAGTCAACGGGAATCAGTCAGTGTAGATTGTATTGTGACAGTGTTGAACAGCGAAATAAATCTGTTATAAATACAGTGACAGAAATAATTACAAATAAATAATTCTTGTAAGTATATACCTATAGTTATTTGTTAAGTGTTATTTAAGTGGCTCGTTTAGTTCAATAATTACCGTTTAAGTTTTTTACTTCCCACCTCTACTATGGTAGGGAAGTAATGGATTTAGTCCGAAAAAAATATTTCGAGATTTTAACAGATTTTCACGTTTTGAGACCCTAGCAATCGTTTAAGATCATTTTCTGACTGATGTCTGTATGTGTGTGTGTGTGTATGTGTGTGTGTGTGTGGTCAATTTTTCGCCTTCTATATCTTAAGAACGGAACAACTTACGGGCATGCCGATTGTTCTATTGTGTTTATCCGCCTTTAACTTAGATCTGATTAGATTTTGAGTCAAATCGGTTCAGTGGATCCTGAAATATTCAAAAAAACGTCCTCAATGTCACATATTAACATAGGTAAAAAAAATATAAATGAATTCTAGATGTTATAATATGAAAAAAATGTAAATATTTTTTTTCTCTAAAATGTATAGTTTTCGAGAAAAAAAATATTTTACTAAAAAAAATAATAATTGTACGTAAATCAAGGTAACCATGATTTTTGCTATATTAAGTTAGCCATCAGCAGATCACCAAACAAAAAAGAGGGCCATGCTTTTTTCAAAGAATAAAAATTAAATTGTGTTTTAAAGACCACCAACAGCTAAGGTTATTTGGGCCTAGTCAAAGAATAAAAAAAAAAGTGTTTATTTTTTGCAAATATTTACTAGGTGGGAAGTATAGGACTGGTCATCAGTCGAATTTTTTATTGTTAGAATTGACTTTTCGTTGTTGCATTTATTGTTATCGTATTTTTAATTATTGTAAATAAATATTTATTCCGCCAACTCAGAAAATAGTTTTGTAACAATATAAACAGGAGCAGCGTGGAGACACAACCAACATGTGGTGAGGCATGGCGTGGCGGCGCGGCGGTTGACCGAATACCTACTAATTAATTATTTTATACACCATCCAAGGTGTTGCAATTATTGTATATAGTTAATTGTTACGAATTATTGTTAATAAATATTTATTCCGCCAACTCAGAAAACAGTTTTGTAACAATATCTTCGCTCGAGTTGACTCGAGTGACATTCGAGTGACACGTTTTGTACAGTGATGGGACTCGAGTGAGATTTTTTCACTCGAGTCCCATCACTAAAACATACGTATATAAGAAAGTAAAAATAGATTCATACAGATTTCCAGTATTTCCTGTGTAAACGGAGCTGATAAGTACTTCGTATCAATGTTTAATGTTTATACAAGATAGGTATGGATGTGTGTGTATAATATCCACAGCAAGTTATGAGGGAGTACGTTATGTGGGCAGGCGGTAGGGTCTGAACTAATCGTCTCAGGTAGAAAAGGATGTTTGTCAATGAAGTTATGAACGCTGAACTAAGCAGAAACGGTTGTACATTCATTCATTAGTGGCATTACTAGCAAATGTGGATAGCGTCATAAAAAATGCATTCAATACGTCATGTGGACAGTTCGTAGCATAAGATTTGCTGCATATATGCAACAAGTTTAAACTTCTGGTTATCAATTAATGATAAATTAGAATTTGTTATTCTACTCGTATTTTTGTGTATAACATTAACGTCACATATAAAAGAACGATTTAAAATAAATCTTATTTTAGATGCTCGATAATGAAAACGAGTTTGTTGAACTAGCACAGAAGTTTTTGGAATGCCACTCTGAATTTAGTGGTGAATTTTGTAATTTCTTATTTTATTAACTTCCCATTGGAAGTTATTGTAATGGGTCCGAAAATCGAAATCAAAATGTATAACAAATTTTTATGTTTCTAGGTCACTACACCATTTTTACACTATTTTTAGAAAGATGTAGATATGTGTGTGTACGTATGAACGTACGTATGTGTCCATTTCTTTCTAAGACGAAATCTCGAGAATGAAAAATAATATCGACTACGTTAGGGTGCCAATCGACGCGTATTAACGTAAATATGATCTGAAAGAAATTTTTTTAAAATAGGTTCAGCCGTTCTTTTTTCTTAACCAAATAGACTCCAAAAAAGCAGATTTTACACAATATCTCGCGAATAAAAAATTATATCGACTTCGTAAGGGTGTCAATCGAGGCGTGTTAACGTCATTTTGATCCGACATAAATTTAATAAAAATCGGTTCAACCGTTTTTTTTTTTTAATTATATAATTGTTAAAAATAAATAATAATTATGTTTTAATGATTAAAATGATTACTCTTCTGTGTAATATCACGGCTTGTTTTTTTTTTTGTAGTTACAAATTATTTTGTAGTATGAGGCAAGGAAATTGAGAATGAAGCACGAATAAAGCAATTAGGAAGTTTTCATTTTTAAAAAAACAGCATACTTGTACCGCGTGACGTCATAATCATAAATCAGTTTCGTTTGCGGCCCCTGCACGTACAAGAAATTGAATATCTCCGTTGAATTTAAAGATATCAAAATAGTTCTTTCAGAATGTTTAAAGTTATCTTTATTTTAATGATGTGACAGTGTCATTATTAGTATTTTCGTCCAATGGAAACTTCCTAACTTTAACAACGTAAAAAATCGCGTGTTTTCAAATTTCAATCGTCCAATTCTCGCAGACGAATTTCTCTAACCCCACATAAACGCTTTAGAAGGAATCGGAAGGAATGAACTAGCCTCCGGGAGAAAGGGTGAATTTCAAAAGTCACTTAAAGTCATGTCAGGTAAAACGTTTTTTCATAGAGAAAAATGTTGTTATTATTGGTAAATGATATTTAAAATTTAAATACATTTCAACTACATTTTTTACCCATGTTCAGGACCGTAGCTAGGGGGGGGCATTAAGGGGCAATTCCCTACCTTAAAACATCCAGTGCCCTACTTTAAGGAATTATAAATAAGCCGCAAAGACTATTACGACAGAATGACAGACTTGATCTATATCTGACATTTGGAAAAACAAGATTAAATTCGTTGGATCTAAATGAAGTTCTTCGGAAATTTGATAACATGGCAAGTTCTGTATTTTTTTTTTGATTAAATTGTAATTCATCGTTTTTTTGCTTTTGTAATTTGATATCACCAGATGAGGTGGGCAACCCAATTAATAAATTGTAGTCTTTTGCTTCAGCCTTACTTTAAACTTTCAGTGTTCTATCTTGAATTCAGCTCTAGCTACGGCCCTGCCCATGTTTTGTTTCTTAATTTTGGTTTCTATTGATTTTTTATGTTTATTATAAGTACCTGTACATTTTATTTGTAGATATGTGAAAACACTTACAAGATATCCAAAGGGCAATAGTAGTTTTCAAATGAACATAGACAAAAATAAAACAGAATATCAAAAAATAACTTTCGAAAAGTTTTCTATAGAGAACAATTACGTGTAATATTTTATAAAAAATTCGGACACTAATGAAACGCGACACGTGTCACACTAACAACAGGTAGATTTGCTAATTTAAAACAAATAATCCGAAATACATTTTATTAGATATTATTGCATACATAACATAGGTAATCATATTTTATAAATGATAACAACTATTGGAAACGACATAAAATACATTTATTGGCAGCAGTGCTTTGACATGTTTGATATTTATCAGTAGGTAAGCATCTGCCAGCACTATTCAACTGCATAATTTGGACAGATAGCTGTTATATAATTCACCATGACAGATGTGCGGACAACAAAATATGTGGAATGTGCAAACCATTTCAAGTAGCACTCTCCTCCTATTTCAGCAGATGTCATCATTATGCTACATAATATTATCATTCCATATTTATAAATAAACTCAGGTAAAATCAATTACGACATTGAGGTAGGTTCAACAATGCGGAATTCCTGTTATTATAAAACTATTATTTTTTGAACTGTTTATTTTATAAGATTAAATTATTATGACTATTGGAGTCTATATAAACTTCCTCGCAAATAACTATTGTATAGAATCGGTAGGGATTGTAACTTGTTTAAGAAACACGACCTTCATTTCCTCTCCTTCGAAGAGGAGGTGTGTAAGTCTTAAGTCGTAAAGGATCTGAAAACAATTGTCAACAACACAACAGTCGAATTTATAGGATCAGAAAGATTTGTATCAGTATCAAGATTAATTTTTCTAGAAGAAAGCCTTAGATATGTGTCTTGGATATTTACAAAAAAATAGCAATTGCTTTCCATACATTCACCTGTAAAAAAAATTGAGAAACGCTATAGAAATAAACCGTATATTTTAAAAACAAATAATATTATTTTAATGTGTATTTTTAATTATGATAGGTTCTGAGGAAGATATAGAGGTAGTACCTACTTATTGTAAAATGATGCAAAACAACTTACAGTCCTAAGGTAAAATTTACTAGATATTCATGTACTTACACTAATTATATAAATTGTGGTGACATATTTTTGTGAAAAATATTCTATTATTAAGATGATAAGCTATAGGATATCTACATATTTTTTCACTGCGAGACATGTTATAATTTACACTCACCATATCATCGAATTTAGTAAATATACATTTCTAATCATTTTTTCGTTTCAAAATAATAATATTAATAACGTATTGTTGCTCCACTAAAGCTCAAAAATTACTCAGCTTTCTGATTTGTCTAAATATTTTCATACAGAAATCGAAATATGTAGTTCAAGAGTATACTTCATTATTAATTAACATAAAGAGAGCTTAGCTTAGCGAATAACTATATTATATAATAATTAAGAATAATGACAATAGTATATTATGGTTTAGATCAAAAGATTTACATAGGTATTAGAACCACAAAACAGATGTATTATCATTTAGATATACCATTAAGTCGCCGGCTTGTATCAAACAATAGCTAAAATAATATAAAGCTACTGTCAACTAAGGTCAAAGGTTAAGAACGGTAAGCTCTCAGTTTGCGGCCACCGCCTGTTATGCGAAATTTGTACACAGTGTGAATAGGCCGAGAGCTAGTGACAATTTTTTGGTGTTATTTATTCAAGGCCTTATTTTTGTGAAGATGTTGAGGGAGGCATATTAAAGTGCCCTGAGTAAGGGATTTTGCTAGATAGCGGTATGGGAGGGATGCAGACCGCCCCCAACATGTAACAAAAACAATGATCACAATTATTATTGCTTCAAGGCTGAAATTGTTTGTATAGCTTGTCGGTGACCCAATGATGCCATAATATTTGCAGATCGATTGGTCGGTATTAAAGGTGTAGCAGATCACCCTAAACGTGTCATGTACCCGACGAAATTTACATTATTAGTTCAAGATTCAAATTTTAATATGTTGTTACGGCTACTATTTTAAGCATATATTTCAATTTGCAGAACAAAATGTTGGTATTAACCCCCTTGCAGAACGATATAAACACCTAGGCGATCAAGTTTCCCTCTAAGAGACGGTAAATACCGATATATTAGACACTAGTTCTCGGTCTAATAGGGCGCATAGCCCATTACGATATCTGCCTTATTATTTCCAGGTCAAAGTAAAGTTTTAAAATACATTTTGATCATATTGTGATGTAATAATACTGTAATTTATTAAATAACAATTTTTACGACACTTTCTTGTACTTTTATGTAGCAGTTTATAGTAGAAAAGTTTATAGCATTAATCAAGAATTATTATATTCTGCACATAACATAAATAGTACTGTACTACCTCATTAATATTTAGATATAGCTTATACTTTAAATCTTAAAACATTTACCACTTATCTCTGCTGGCTAAAAAGAGAGTAATTTTAAAATAGCACTATCTTTCTCCAATTTTAATTAATGAGTTTCAACTTAATAAGTTCCATTTTTTTCTTCCATCAGGATTAATCAGAATTCATTAAAAAGAGACAGAACCGCCTAAAAGTAGCTCAGCCCCTCTGTTTCTCTCTCTAAACTAAATCATTCATCAGTAATAAGGGTAATGATTGGTTCAATGGTATATTCAATAGAATAGATTTATTCAAGTGAATACATTAATTATTTGTGATAGTTTGATATTATAGGTATTAGTAGTACCTACTTGCATATATCCACAATTCAAACAATTTGCTGTTTAACTATTGCGTAAAATAAGATCACAGGTTTATTGAAATTGTTAATAAATGTGTAACCCAAAATCAAACAATATTTGTTTCGATTTTGGATTCTAGAGGAACTGTTTTCATAGTACTCACGCAGTGTACAATTAGAACGTTTGACTACTAATCTAAATTAAAAATCAAGCATTATAATTTGTCTCAACTTACTAGTCCAGCAGTCAGGTACTTTTTACCTGGAAAGTATTCCGAAGTTAATGATATTATGGTATGTTGTTTGTGGGTATACTCTGTGGAGTAGAATCTGAGTTTTCGACCTCGAGAACCCTGTGCTAACGTGGAGGGAGCCGAAAAATCACGAAATTTTACCACCTTTTTTGTTTTATGCATACCGATACGGCGCACAGACGCTGCTATCGTCGCCATCGGTGCAACTGAATAACTTGCCGTTTTTAACACGCTTATATTAGCTTCACCTGTATGTTTGCGGGCTTGCTTGCTTGTTTGTTTGTCAGTTTGTAACCGACTTCTTTGAACTTGATTTTGACCAACTTTGAACGGTCAGATTTAGTTTAAACTTTGTCGACTTAGCAAGAACCGACGACAATACAATAATTCAATAAGTTTGTCCCATTATCCTGACCAGGATCTCCAGGACTAAAAAAAAAAGTAAAAAAACTTCAGATTGAACTGAAACTTTGCACACTTATCAAGGACCGATGACAATACAATAATTCCATAAATTTGTCCCATTATCCTGACCAGGATCTCCAGGACTAAAAAGCAAAAATAAATTATAATTTAAAAAAACTAAAAAACACGCTTTAATGAACTAAAAAGTAAAAAATAATTAATTTTATTGTAAAAAAGCGTGGGGTAGTATGAAAATATGATACACACCACCCACGCTTTTTTACAATAAAATTAATTATTTTTTACTTTTTAGTTCATTAAAGCGTGTTTTTTAGTTTTTTTAAATTATAATTTATTATTGTATATGCGCGCAGGCACACTTGTGACAGAGACTGCATTCTAGCCCATAGCATGTTGGTGACGCGAACACATACGATTTTCCCCTACCAAAAATCGCTCAACGCGCCTAAAGAAGTTTTCACTTCAAAAAATTTGCTAGAACGTTTGACTTATGACTACTAGGTAATCAAAATTAGAAATTGTTCTTATACACTGGCTATAACTCGTACATAACCTCACTCGTAAATAGTCGCGAGGTGTATAGAAGCGGAAAATAAACAATAGATATTAGCTATATTTGAATACAGAATAAGCCACGCCCACATACATTTCGTTGTTGTCTGAACAGTTTGATGACTCTGATGAGTTTGTAAACTAGTGTAGATAACTTCAGACATATACCTGCATACGACTGTTGCTATCTTAATTGCAGTTTATCTTGAATGAGTAATAAATACTGTGTATAATTCTTATCTCACACACATAAATTAAGTTTTGTCTTTTACGACATCCTGTGTCTTAATCTTTGTTATATTATTATTAAAGAAGTTTACAGAAATTGTATATTATGTGATATGACGTTATGTAGGTACCTATACTACAAGGGCCGACTCATGCACTAGGTACGGTGCATAGACCCTTTAAAACTGCCAGGGTACCCTAAAAAAATAGTTATTATATGATTAGTGCAGGGTATTGACATTAAAGGTTACACCTATTTAATTTTGAGATATTTTTAATTTCAGTTTAAGTATAAAAATATTTTTTTATCCGAGAGCTGTGCAGTGTGCGTAAAATGGCTTATTCTGAAACATTTCGTACTTTTCTTCACTTGTATTTCAATAGTTGCTTTAGATGAAGATTAAAGTGTTAAAACTATTTTTTATATTAAAATTGAATTCGAATTAAATATAGGTATGTATCTACCTATTCGAAATTTTTTTCGGAACTATATTGTTACTATAAAGATAACTCTATATATTTGGATTTATTTACATATCAATGATACGTAAATAGATTCCCTATTCTTGTGACCTTGTCCAAGAATATAGCTATTACCATATCTGTTGCTGGGAAAGAATATGGTGGTAATGGATATGACTAAATAGGTATTGTTACGGATCACCCTGTATATAAACGGCAGGCAAGAGTTCTGAGAAACGGGGTCTGCTTACTGTAACAACTAGTACCTGCGTGAAAGTTCTAGAGAAAATGAGAACGCACTAGGCTTACGCCACGCAGCATATATAAACAGCCAGTACGAGTCAGTGGGGGAATCAGTCAACGGCGAGTCACGCATTCAAGTCTACGGTGGATCAGTAATATAAATAGTGCCGTGATATAAATAACCAAATTGATAAAATAAATACTAGTGTAGTGGTAATAATTACGAATTATTGTATATAGTTAAGTGCTATATAGTTGTTTTGTTTTGCTTTGTTTAAGAATTACTGTTTAGTTATTGTTTACTTGTGTTGATTGTTATAACTGACATTTCGTTGTTGCATTCATTATTATTGCGTTTTTAATTATTGTAAATAAACATTTATTCCGCCAACTCAGAAAACAGTTTTGTAACAGTTTCGTTGTTGCATTCATTATTGTGTTTTTAATTATTGTAAATAAATATTTATTCCGCCAACTCAGAAAACAGTTTCGTAACAGTATATTTTAAAATTTTAAATCCTTGACAAGCGCTCGCTTAGATATAAAACATTCCCTTAATTGCCAAGGATGCTGTAATGAACTCCAAATATTTGCTAAATAAAGCCACAAATCTATTCTCAACAACACGAATATAACACACATATCCAGTTGTGATAAATGTGACGATATTACCAGAATATTTTAGTTTGAAATCTTGACAAGCTTTAGCTGTACCTACATAATAATATAAAGATGGTACAAATAACCGACAGTGGACGCTATTTGTCTGAAGCATTCGACCAGAGCCTAGTCGCCGGTGATTGCACACAGATCTGCGTTTGATGAATCCATTGTGTCGTCTAAAATGGCGAGGCCTGTTTAACATTCAGATCACTAAATCAGCTATGGTGTTTAATGGTAATGCTCACAGCAGGATATTACAGCAATATTTCAAGGCTATGCTCTCTTTGGTACACATTCTAGTATACGTATATACAATGTGTGCTATAGAACAAGTCAACTCTACGCATTTTTGAAGTTATACTACTTAAATTGGAATTGCAATTTTTTCGTTGGAAAGCAGCCAATTATATAATTGATTCGAAACATATTGGAAAAAATCATTTTACCAACCATAGTCACAGTCAGGATTCTAATTGGTTATCTATAACATTGATATATCTAGGTACTATTAGTGTATCCCTAATAAGGGTATTTGAAATAATTTTCACTTTCATGATGAGCTCTCGCTAGTACGAAGATTCACTTCTACAACCTAGCTATATTGAATTAACACTCGCATGTAGTGAAAGTCTATTGATTCCGAAGCATATAAGGAAAATATTTGTTTGGTAATCATGTCACGGTTGAGTACTGTAAGCTCATTCCGCTGCGAAAGTGGAAAGGTTCAGGTTAGAATCCTGACTGTGACTATGGTTGGTAAAATAATTTTTTCCAATATGTTTCGAATCAATTATATAATTTGCTGCTTTCCAACGAAAAATATAACTTCGATCGTCCGCTTGAGTGGGTGAGGCGCATATCTTTTTTATCAATGTTATTATTAGTAAAAAACAATTGTTTTATAGAACCATGATTAACGTGGCGCGTAAAAACCAATCGAAACTCTTTGACGTTAAACCACACTGACGCGACGCCAGCTAAGAAATAATAGAATAATGATTAAATTAATAGGGAAGAATATAATCGTAATTTGCTAACGTCCAACAATACCCACGCTCACAACCAGACACACAAAAAAGCTACATGAAGTAGGATAGTACTGAAAACATAGCGAACTTTCCTAAATGAAACACTTGCAGCAGTCATATAAAAGCAATGACTGGCGATTAGTGTTTTTTTTAAATTATTATTTAAAAAATATTGTTACAAAACTGTTTTTTGAGTTGGTGGAATAAATATTTATTTACAATAATTAAAAACACAACAATATAATAGCTAAACAATAAATAGCACTTAACAAATAACTATATATAAACAAAGATTATTTATTTCTAATTATTTATATTTCAATATTTATATTCACTGGATTTATATCAGATTTATCTCGCACTATATTCGCTGTTCAACACTATCACAGTATAATCTACACTGCCTGACTTCGCTCGTACTCGCTGCTTATATAGGCGGCGCCGCGTAAGCCCAGTGCCTCCTCGATTTCTCTAGAACCTTCGTGCCGGTACTAGTTGTTACAGCAAGCAGACACCGCTTCTCAGAACTCCCGCCTGCCGTTTATATACAGGGTGATCCGTAATAATATTTTCTTTATTCTCGGGGCGGAGAGGCCATCAACTTCTTCCTCAAATTCAAAACTGGAGGGAATTTCTTAGGAATAATTCCTCAAGACCTTCCCTATCTGTAATATTTTACAAACACACTGTGTACTTACAGAAAAGGCACAGCACACATTAACATAACTTTTGTAATGTGCGGTCGGAACCGATCATTGCTTAAACATTTGTATCTTGTCGCGTATCGTCGCACCACAATCATTCAGTTTATTTATTTGTAAAGTTCGTTGAACCAAAAGGTTCAAATTCTCTCATCGTGTCAGTGAAATTCAAAAATATTTTTTATCAGAATATTAACTGATGAGCACTACAAAACATGAAAATTGAAACCATATAAAGCAATGTAACCGTTTTTGACGCATCACTCTGAACTTTCATCTGGTCTAAATAATGCCCTTGAAATTATAAAAAATTAAGGTATAGAAATATATTTTTTTATTAAATCTTCCTATACATAATGTTACGGATCACCCTGTATATAAACGGCAGGCAAGAGTTCTGAGAACGGGGTCTGCTTACTGTAACAACGAGTACCTGCGCGAAAGTTCTAGAGAAAGCGAGAACGCACTAGGCTTAGGCCACGCAGCATATATAAACAGCCAGTGCGAGTGAGTGAATCAATCAGTCAACGGTGAGTCACGCAGTCAAGTCTACGGGGGATCAGTGATATAAATAGCTAAGTGCCGTGATATAAATAAATAGATTGATAAAATAAATACTACTGTAGGTAGTGGAAATAATTACGAGTTATTAGTTATGTGCTATTTATTGTTTTGTTTTGCTTTGTTTAAGAATTACTGTTTAGTTATTTTTTACTTGTGTTGATTGTTAGAACTGACTTTTCCTTGTTGCATTCATTATTATTGTGTTTTTAATTATTGTAAATAAATATTTATTCTGCCAACTCAGAAAACACTTTTGTTTACAATAATATAATAATATCTATATTAGTAAGATACCATATCTTTTCAAACAATATTGATAGTGTTTTAAATTTTCATTCCAGGAGATTCTAGGGAATTCTAGGGGCAATAGTGATACCCTATATAAATAAATAATGCTGTTCATTAAAAATATCAACTCACAATTTCTTTTATTTTTATATCTGTTTATTTTATAAATAATTTATAATTTCTAAACACTTAATATAGACACATAAGTCGATAAACTTGTAACTGTCTCCCGATTTAGATCTGAATTAATTATGTAACTTGTGTTATTGAAATTACCTTATGTCAGAATTAATAACCTGCAGGGTTATTTATTATAGCGAATAAAAGCGTAATATGTTAATAATGTGCAAAATAAATTAACTCATTAGAAGAACTTATGCAAATATGCGTTTCATAGTATGATTTTTTATGGCTTTCAGCACAAGTTGCAAAATAAAACTATTTATACATAACTAGCGGACCCGGTCCAACTTCGCCCGGATGCTAAGAAAGCCCGGGTGCTAGGAATTTCCCGGGTGCAATACACTACTCACTCGCTTCGCTTTCGCCATATATGTATTTTTTAAAGCTAAATAAAATAAAAAATTCAAAAAAAATTTTCTTTAAAAAAAATAGATAAAAAAATTCTGGATAGGGACACCCTCATCACCTAGCGGTATGAAATATACTTTACGACCTATTCTTATACCTATACCAAATACACACAAAAAATTTCATGATAATCGGTCAAGCCGTTTCGGAGGAGTATGAACACAAATACCGTGACACGAGATTTTTATATATATAGAAGATAATATAATGTCTAGATCAGGGGTTCCCAATCTTTTTTTTACTGCGACTCTGTTTACAGGTTGTAATTTTTTTGCGACGCCTTTATAAAAGAAAATATCTGTACGTGTAGCTCTATAATAGCAGACATTAAAATTATTTTATTATTCAAAGAAAACTCCAAGGAATATAGAATCTTAATTATTATTATTTATTAGAAAACATAAAAAACTACAAACAATACAATTAATGAGAAGGATGACCTTACTTTTCTGATCATAACTCGCTCATTACGTCGCGTGCAGGCGACCTGTGCGTATCGTCTCGCGACTCTCTTAGGATAGCGCACAGTTAGGGAACCCCTGGTCTAGATTTTTATTTAGAAAGAAAATAATATTAAGTTTCGCGGAATTCTGAAATATAAACAATTTTTCGCGCGAAGACTATTGCTATCTGGTCACAATTTATAGTTATAGCCTAGGTATAGACAGAAAATAAGAAAGTATTAAATTATGATAACTTTGTGTGCAAAACAAAAGTAAAGTGGTCATTGTAAAAAATTCGACTGATGACCAGTCCTATACTTCCCACCTAGTAAATATTTGCAAAAAATAAACACTCTTTTTTTATTCTTTGAAAAAAAGCATGACCCTCTTTTTACTTCCCACCTCTACTATGGTAGGGAAGTAATGGATTCAGTCCGAAAACAATATTTCGAGATTTTAACAGATTTTCACGTTTTGAGACCCTAGCAATCGTTTAAGATCATTTTCTGACTGATGTCTGTATGTGTGTGTGTGTGTGTGTGTGTATGTGTGTGTGTGTGTATGTGTGTGTGTATGTGGTCAATTTTTCGCCTTCGATATCTTAAGAACGGAACAACATACGAGCATGCCGATTGTTCTATTGTGTTTATCAGCCTTTAACTTAGATCTGATTAGATTTTGAGTCAAATCGGTTCAGTGGATCCTGAGATATTCAAAAAAACGTCCTCAATGTCACGTATTAACATAGGTAAAAAAAATATAAATGAAATATAGATGTTATAATATGAAAAAAATGTAAATATTTTTTTTCTCTAAAATGTATAGTTTTCGAGAAAAAAAATATTTTACTAAAAAAAATAAAAATTGTACGCAAATCAAGGTAACCATGATTTTTGCTATATTAAGTTAGCCATCAGTAGATCACCAAACAAAAAAGAGGGCCATGCTTTTTTCAAAGAATAAAAATTAAATTGTGTTTTACAGACCACCAACAGCTAAGGTTATTTGGGCCTAGTCAAAGAATAAAAAAAAAAGAGTGTTTATTTTTTGCAAATATTTACTAGGTGGGAAGTATAGGACTGGTCATCAGTCGAATTTTTTGTTTGGTGATCTACTGATGGCTAGTAATATTATAGCAAAAATCATGGTTACCTTGATTTACGTACAATTTTCTTTTTTTAGTAAAATATTTTTTTTCTCGAAAACTATACCTACATTTTAGAGAAAAAAAAATATTTACATTTTTTTCATATCCTCATCGCTTGTTTTAACATACTGTCACTACTCGTCAGTAATATATACCTCATTACGCCACTAGATATAAAATCTACTATTATAATATAGGTACCTGCATTATTTGTGCGTCAATAAATCTTTTTTAATCAACCTGTAGGTACATTCCGGACCAACCGCAGAACGTTTTGAGTAGAAAATACGCGTGAGGATGTGTGTATGTATCTATGTGTGTGCAGTTCAATAAGAGCGTATACAAAAGTTGCTGAAAGATATTCTTCCCACGTAGCCAATAGGTAGTCGGCTATACTTACTTAGTAGCGTATCTTCCATGGATACTTATGTACGATGCCCAAGGGCACCGAATACCTACACGATATTAAAAACCCCAGCAGAAAAGAAGAGACACTGCCGGAATTTCTTAAGTGAGAAATTATTTTGATCGACTACCAACCATTCAAAGCATCTGACGCGAATCGATTCCTTTATTTTGGTTCACAAATGAATTAATATTATGTAACTAGCGGCTAGCCAGGCTCCGCTCACGTATGTTAGTATATTATTAAATTATTATCCGCCCACGAGAAATTCTCCCCTTGCGAAGCGAAGTATGATTTATTATCTCCCCCGAGAGTAGGTATCTCTCTCCCTGCGAAGCGAAGTCGGACTAAAAATCACTTGGAAATAGTTCGCATTATTTATTTATTTATTTATTGTAGATTATAGACGCGTCGACATCTCAGGTCATTAGCGTCTTTCAACTACACTAAATAACAACTATCTTAAAACTAAATAACATCACAAAACATCAAAATTGAATTGAATTGAATTGAATCCATGAGCGCAGGTGGGATTCGGACCCACGGCAGTCCAGTTCAGAGGTTGCGGCACTAAGCACGCTAACCACTAGGCTACACTGCCCTCTAGTTTGCATTAACGGTGTCACATAAATAAACAATCAACCCAACCTATTTTGACATTTGCATTAACGGCGTCACAACGCGCGCGAGACGAATTTTAAAATTGACATATCTTTTTTATTTGTCAACCGATTTAAATGAAACAAACACTAAATGTTAGCCTAAAACATGACCGGCTAAACCTGATCGTGTGAAAGGGCTGTGATTCATGAGGTTTTTTATTTTATCCCAATGAATTATAAAGCGTTACATTCAAATCATTTTGACATTTTAATGTAGTGTCACAACTTTTGACAATTTCTTATTTTTCAAATAAACGTCGTATTTTTTCAGTATATGTGTTGACGCTTTGGATATGAAAAGATGCGTTTATCCTCGCCCTTGTTCCATTTCAGAATTCAGTGATTTGAACTGATTCAGAGACAGTTCCTATAAAAGGAAGAACTCTACTTACCTGTCAAGTAAAGCTCGGTGAATAAAGTGATCGATGTTTTTTTTTGTTGATAAGTGGTTGTACTCAACTCAACTAGGTGTATTGTTGGAACGTACAAACGCAGTTATGTATACCAACAATCATCTTCATCGTATTTCATCACTAGAGGTTATAGAGCACCGTGGTTTATAGGAGGAAAAATATTAAACTCAACAATAATACAAGATGTAACATGATGTTATTCCCAAACTTTTAAGACGGAAAAAACGTTTGAAACTTCTTTTTCAGTGATTTATAAAGGTGATACATTTTTAGAGTGTTGGGTCTCCAATTCACTATATATGAATATCTATTATGAAGTATAAAGGCGGCATTACACGACGCGTGTTATCGCAGTTCGCGCCGCGCCAGTCCGCGCATACGCGCCGTGTGAAGGCAGTGGCGCGATGCGACGCGGGCTAGCGCGACCTGGCGCGTCCTTTCCGATCAAAGTCGGTCCCGTCAAAGGCGCGGCGCGGCGCGGCGCGGGTGCATCCGTGCCGAATCGAGCGCGCGACGGGGCGCGTGGTAGTGCAGGTGAACACATGGCATACACTTATGTCAGTTATCAGTACTTTAGTGGTTTCGCAACGTCCCTAGGTATGTAATCAAATCATTTATGTGTAATGTGTAAACTTACAGCTTCAAATTAGTATGAGCCCTGTAGAAGTGAAATGAACTAACTCACAAAATTGACATTTTGTGGTAATGCAGATTTAACTTCTGTTCCGGTGAATTAAACTTGTGATAATTATTTTTTATTACAAATTTTTTTATAATAGTAAATAATACCCACTAAATAATACAAAAGCGGCTGAAGCAACAGCGATGTCTTCTTCTTCAGGTGACATTTTGAAAGTGCGCTGCGTGCTTCGGTCTGGATGCGGCGCGGCGCAAAGCGCGCCATGAGAACGGGTGGACGCGGGCTCGCCTGTGGCGCGTGCTCGCGCGTACAAATCGGCGCGGCGCGGCGCGACCTGCGATAACACGCGCCGTGTAAAGCCACCTTTAGAAATACCTTTTTTTATGTCCGTCTTGTGACTTCTTGTGAATTTACACTACGCGTTTCAGCAACGAGTTGCCATCTTCAGGTGTGGTTAATTATTTTTTTAAAAACACACATCGAGTATTCGGAACACAATATAATATTATGATGCTAAGCACTGTGTATTATGTCGTGGTTTGTGAAGTACTTTACAAACCACGACATAATATAGTACGTTTTAATACCCAAAAGACAAACTTTGGAGGGTCGGTAGTTGATTAGTTTTTTAATATTTGTATTTGGGATAGGTGATTAATTTGTTTTCTCATGTTACCAATTATTATTTTATTTTGGTGATAAGTTTGTTATCCAACTCTTACGTAACTTAGTGTAACTGTGTATTAAACCATACAATGAAATTATAATACTTAATTTTCTTTAATCTGTGGTTTACAAGATTTGCTCGTTTAATAATATATATAGGGATAGGGATGTTGTAAAATTTAGCCTTTTATATTTTACTATTTAAGCAAAGGCTCATATTATTATTATTGTTATTTAAGCACTTAGGATTATGACCTTATAGAATTTTTTATTTTTACTTCCCACCTCTACTATGGTAGGGAAGTAATGGATTTAGTCCGAAAAAAATATTTCCAGATTTTAACAGATTTTCACGTTTTGAGACCCTAGTAATCGTTTAAGATCATTTTCTGACTGATGTCTGTATGTGTGTGTGTGTGTGTGTATGTGTGTGTGTGTGTGTGTGTGTGTGTATGTGTGTGTGTGTGTGTATGTGTGTGTGTGTATGTGTGTGTGTATGTGGTCAATTTTTCGCCTTCGATATCTTAAGAACGGAACAACATACGGGCATGCCGATTGTTCTATTGTGTTTATCAGCCTTTAACTTAGATCTGATTAGATTTTGAGTCAAATCGGTTCAGTGGATCCTAAGATATTCAAAAAAACGTCCTCAATGTCACGTATTAACATAGGTAAAAAAAAATATAAATGAATTCTAGATGTTATAATATGAAAAAAATGTAAATATTTTTTTTCTCTAAAATGTATAGTTTTCGAGAAAAAAAATATTTTACTAAAAAAAATGAAAATTGTACGTAAATCAAGGTAACCATGATTTTTGCTATATTAAGCTAGCCATCAGTAGATCACTAAACAAAAAAGAGGGCCATGCTTTTTTCAAAGAATAAAAATTAAATTGTGTTTTAAAGACCACCAACAGCTAACGTTATTTGGGCCTAGTCAAAGAAAAAAAAAAAAGAGTGTTTATTTTTTGCAAATATTTACTAGGTGGGAAGTATAGGACTGGTCATCAGTCGAATTTTTTTCATTTTAATTCTGGCCAAACCTTCTAGCTCCATCCTCTATAATCTATATACATAGTCTATTTTGTATACCACATTCTCGAGTGTTTTTCTGCATGGAACTGACATCTGATTGTTTTCAGTAGATTGACAGGAAATAAACCAATTATTTTCCCAACAATATTAAATTACGTATATCCATTTTTACGTGAAAATACGGTTTTGCTAAATACACAATGTTTAAAACTTCAGTAAGGGACCACAACTCACCAACCTTTATTGATTTTTGAGTCTATAAACATAGGTTTTATCTGAAATTTATTAAGAGTTGTTTCCCAAATTTTGAAAACTTAAAATTAGGGATGTGAAAAAATAATCGATTTTTATATTAATCGATTATTTTTTTCTTATAATCGATTTTTAACAATCGATTTTTTTAATAGTAATAATCGATTTTTTATAAATCGATTAATTTTTTAATAATAATAATCGATTTTTTATAAATCGATTATATAAATTACACTTTTAAATCGATTATATAAATTACCCTTTTTTTTATTTATTTTTATTTTTTTTTTATTAATATTAAATATCTGGGTGCCGAGCTTTGCTCGGATGGGTTCAAAAAAATAGTACTTGTATGCTGTGAGATATTATTTGCTCAGAATATTATTCCGAAACGAATTTATTTCTGAAACATAATTTAAATAATTGTTTCTGTTAAATATTTTAAATACCTATATGTATTTTTAAGCGTAATAACTAAGTATCAACTTGAATCAAGCATTTTTTCCTGTAAATATTACTTAGGTCGCCATTTTCAAATCTACCGCCGTTATTGTTTTGTTGACTGAAGAATTCGCAAAAACCGATTTTCATAGATTGAATATCTTGTAAAAATGTTCGAATCAGATGAAATTCTGCTTGCCCGTTGCCGTTTCAATAATCCATTTTTAAACATTGATACCAAATATCAACTTTATCGAAGTACTTTTTCTCTGTGATGTCATCTTAGCAACTTCCAGTAAATTTCAAATATTTTTTTTGCATAGAAGGTACCTACTGAAAAACTCACAAAAATCGATTTTCGAAGAAATAGAATTCATATTATATCTTTTAATAACAAACGTCAGACTATAAACCTGCAGCGCAAAACTTTTTTTCATGCACCTTCACAATAGTTTTTAAAAATCGATGTGTTTTGATATACTGCATGCCTGCGTCGCTAGAAGTGCGGCCCTTCGGGCCGCCGTGCAAATTTTTAAACAAAACTTTTTTGTATATGTATCTTAACAATAGTTTTCAAAAATCGATGTGTTTTTACACAGACTCGCGGTGCCAGAAGTGCGGCCGTTCGGGCCGCCTGTTTGTCATTATTTACATATTGTGCAAGACACTTCTTATATTAGTGTTCATTTACAGTTTTAACCCTTGTGATATATTATACAAAATCTATGTAGAAATAGGCTTCGAATCGATCTGACAATTGACCGAGTTATAAATAAAAAAACCCTTTTTTTTAATTGCTCCCCTCTGGGACCAAGATTCCTACCTAGATCGATTTCTCGCCCCGAAAAATCCCCATTCTGTAAACTTCATCAAAATCGTTATTCGTTTTTGAGAAAAAAAAGTCTAGGTAAGATTGTACGTCATACTATATTTAACGTACATAATATACATATTTTATATAGGTAATATAAAAATAACATACTTAGGTACCTATTTATTTAAATATTAGTTAAAACTACTTACATAATTATGTTTAGTTTTTATTTCTGTTATTTTTTACTATACAAATAGTTCACGGATTATTTTAATAAGTTAAAAATTCTGTCAGAGTATTTTGACATATAAATAATGAAAGTAGTTTGTTTTCTCCAAAGCCTACTCACGATATTACAATGTTTTGACAGGTCAAAAAACCGTTTTTAAAAATGATAAAATCGATAGGAAAACGAATTTTTCCAGGGATGAGACCTAGCTAAATCGATTTTTTGCCCCCCGAAACCCCTTTTCGGTAAATTTGATCAAAATCGTTAGAGCCGTTTTCGAGAAAATATTTATATAGATACATAGAAACATATATACAAGATTTACTCGTTTAATAATATAGGGATATTAAGAAAGAATATAGGCTTTGGGAAACCCAATGCAGCCAACATTTACAAATTACACGTTTTAATCGATTTTTGTAAGCAACGCCATCTGTGCGACGGATGCAAAAACGTAAAATAAGTTCACTAAACGTAAACTAATCAGTAGAAAAATGGCGCCATCTGTATGTATTATGTAAAATAGTTTCATATCGATACCCTTCCAATTGTTTTCATTCATTATAAAAGTACGCAATTTTTCGAATATAGAAAAAATCGATTTTTCACAAAAATCGATTATTTCTTCAAAAATCGATTTTTTACAAATCGATTTATATTGAAAAGAGAAAAATCGATTATTAAATAATCGATTTATATTGAAAAGAGAAAAATCGATTATTAAATAATCGATTTTTTTTACTCAAAGTCACATCCCTACTTAAAATTAGGTGGTGTAAATTAAACTCTCGATGGTGCCGCCACACAAACGACCATGATGGTCGATTACAGGCCATCACGATTGTGTGGAGGGCATAATCGCCTGTAATTGCCCGTGATCGCCCATGATGGAGCGTGATCGCCTCTGTATGGGTTTTTCGGCCATGATTGCGTGCGTTTCCACACGTTCGTCGATCACTCAGTTCATATTTGTTTCGATGTCCATGTCGGACAGATGACAATTCAACAAATGGCACGATTGTGTGGACAGATGCGCAATGATGGTGACAATCATGACCCATTCTGTGATTGTCCATCATGGTCGATTATGTGAAGGAGGCATAAAATATCTATTAACAGAGTTAATTATTAAAAACATTGAAGAGCGTTGTTTTAACCAAAGAATGGAGTAAATTTGAAATCATTAGCGCAGTAGTTTTCATTACTTATGGCATTATGTTTATATTTCTTTGAACTTTTGTCTGGAGAATAATTTGATTTACTATAGTTTTATCTTTGTATCTTACTGAATAATTTCTTTATTGCTTTTTTATTGCAGCTCTTTAATAGGACTGCCTCTCATTGTTAAAAGATTATCAGAGATGCATACCACCATTTAAATTGATATTGATAGGCTCACGTCAGTATTTTATATTTTTAACAGTGATTTACATACACTTTTATAACCCATAACGGCTGTTGATTTTTTAACTTTCTTTTGTAATTCAAAAAGATTTGCTTATTGTAATAGTCATCTCTGCACAGGTCGATGTTATACGATACCATAGGTTATTCTTGAATTGAATTATGCAAAGCTATAAAAATTGCACCAGAGAATTATTTCAAGCTATGTAAAATAAAATTCTTGTTAAAAGTCTTGTAGATAATTGTTTTTGTTTTCTTCTCTAACTTGCTGATCAAAATCCTTACCTATACTAATATTATAAAGCTGAAGAGTTTGTTTGTTTGTTTGGTTAAACGCGCTAATCTCAGGAACTACTGGTTCGAATTGAAAAATTATTTTTGTGTTGGATAGTCTTATCGAGGAAGGCTATAGGCTATATAATATCACGCTACGACCCAATAGGAACGGAGCATCAATGAAAAATGTTGCAAAAACGGGAAAAATTATTCCTTTTGAGAGCTTCCGTTGCGTGCGCTGCGTAAACGGTTAAAGTTACGCAAAAAGCATGTATGACGGAATTGTTCCCGGAAGGTTTATATAATATATAGCGAACGAGTGAAGCGAGTGAGTAATGTAATTCCTAAACTACGCAACGGATTTTGATGCGGTTTTCACCATAAGTTAGATAATTTTTCACGGCAGGTTTATATATATAGCGAACGAGCGTAGCGATTGAGTAGTGTATTTATAATATTCAAGCAAACGAGCGAAGCGAGTGAGTAGTGTATTGCACCCGGGCTTTCTTAGCACCCGGGCGAAGCCGGACGGGATCGCTAGTCATTAATAAAATTGTCTAAATAATGGTTCCAATTCAGTCGCGTGAAGACAAACAAAATTACATATCTTATTTTGTGATTTACCAAAATGTTTATCGTACAATTTAATCACGCTGTTAATTTTGGGTTGCTTCGTTTCGTTAATAAAGCAACCCGTCATTTAACAGTGTGATTAAAAAAACATCGTGATTAAAATGTACGATAAACCGGTAATTTGTCCTTAAATGTATTAAATATTAAATGTAGATATTAAATATTACATAGGCTATTTCCTATTAAATACAGCCTAATGCACATATTGAGTGTTGGTTATATCTTAAAAAAAATACTTTTAACAACAATAAAATATGGTAAGTATTATAATGCAGAAACTTATGTAAACTTTAACAGGTTTACTTGACTGTTTTTATTTGAAAAAATGAGAGAACTAAAGGGTTTTTCAATAAGGACATAACAATTTTGTATCCCCCTATATTATTAAACGAGTAAATCTTGTATATATGTTTCTATGTACCTATATAAATATTTTCTCGAAAACGGCTCTAACGATTTTGATCAAATTTACCGAAAAGGGGTTTCGGGGGGCAAAAAATCGATCTAGCTAGGTCTCATCTCTGGAAAAATTCGTTTTCTTATCGATTTTATCATTTTAAAAAACAGTTTTTTAACGTCATAAAACAGTGTCGTATTGTGAGTAGGCTTTGGAAAAACAAACTATTTTCATTATTTATGTCAAAATTACTCTGACAGTCAATCTTTAACTTATTAAAATAATCAGTAATTATTTAAAAAGTAAAAAAATAAAAACAATAAAATCTAAACATAATTATGTAAGTAGTTTTAGCTAATATTTAAATAAATAGGTATGTTATTTTTATATTACTTATATAAAATATGTATAGGTAAGTAGGTACGTTAAATGTAGTATGACGTATAATCTTACCTAGACCTTTTTTTCTCCAAAACGACTAACGATCTAGGTAGGAATTTTGGTTCCAGAGGGGAGCAATTAAAAAAAAGGTGTTTTTTATTTATTATAACTCGCTCAATTAAAGTCAGATTGATTCGAAGTCTATTTCTACATAGATTTTATATAATATATCACAAGTGCTAAAATTTTAAATGAACACTAATATAAGAAGTGTCTTGCACAATATGTAAATAATGTCAAAACGGCGGCCCGAAGGGCCGCACTTCTAGCGCCGCAGGCATGTGTATCAAAACACATCGATTTTTAAAAACTATGGTGAAGATACATGCAAAAAAAGTTTTGCGCAGGTTAGTCTGACGTTTGTTATTAAAAGAATCGATTTTTGTGAGTTTTTCAGTAGGTACCTATGCAAAAAAAAGTATTTGAAATTTACTGGAAGTTGTTAAGATGACATCACAGAGAAAAAGTACTTCGATAAAGTTGATATTTGGTATTAATGCTTAAAATTGGATTGTTAAAATGGTAACGGGCGAGCAAAATTTCATCTGATTCAAACATTTTTACAAGATATTCAATCTATGAAAATCGGTTTTTGCAAGTTCTTCAGTCAACAAAACAATAACGGCGGTAGATTTGAAAATGGCGACCTAAATAATATTTACAGGAAAAAATGCTTGATTCAAGTTGATACTTAGTTTTTACGCTTAAAAATAAACATAGATAGTTAAAATATTTAACAGAAACAATTATTTTAAATTATGTTACAGAAATAAATTCGTCTCGGAATAATATTCTGAGAAAATAATATCTCACAGCATATTAAGTACCTACTGTTTTTATTGAACTCATCCGAGCAAAGCTCGGCCACCCAGATATTTTAAATAAAACACAGAATAATTGAGATATCGGGCTGAAATTTATTCCAGGTGTAGTACACATGTTACAATTATGTATGGAATTCGACGTCGTTCATATGACCACCACGAGCACGACGGCAGCGATCGATTCTTTGGGTCCAATTTTCAATCACTCTTTCACACATATCAGCTGGAATGTTGGCAATTTCGCGTTCGATATTGTTCCTGAGCTCCTCTAACGTTGTTGGAATGTTGGCATAAATCTTCGACTTAAGGTAACCCCATAAGAAAAAATCCAACGGCGTCAAATCCCATGAGCGAGGTGGCCATTCGACTGGACCATTTCTCGAGATTAAACGATTACCAAAGTTGCGACTACCGACTCAGAATTTCGATAGTAAGTTTTAACGATTTCCAAACGTTGCTCGTCCGTGAACTTCACCATGATAAAAATGTAAGCCTTGATTGACGTTTTGACTTTGACAGATCATAAAAAAGTTTGTAGGTTATGTTCCGTATTATAAAACAAAATTGTTATGTCCCTATTGAAAAACCCTTACTATAAACGTTTTATTTATTCAAAACAAATTTCAATGATTAGAAAACATCATCTATTCATGCGATTTCCGTTCTTTTCGTTAATTTTTGGAAAAAAAATTGTTACAAAATCTACAACTTTACTTAATCGTCACGTTTGGGTACAAAAATAAATTGAATACAATTCATATTTCACTTTCTTGGACATAAAATAACATTTGCTATTATTCGAACACGTCCGTTTTTTTTGAAAAGATAAATACTGTCAGTTCAGGTAATTTGACAACACAGTCACACCTATACGAAAGAGGGTCAAAAGTAATCAGCAATGTATTTTTAACCGACTTCAAAAAAGGAGGTGGTTCTCAATTCGGTTGTATTTTTTTTTATGTTTGTTACCTCAGAACTACGTCATTTATAAACCGATTTGGAAAATTCTTTTTGTATTGGATAGGACTTATACCTCGAAGTTGATCCCATATAAATTTTATTTAAATCGGTTCAGTAGTTTGACTGATTTTAATAAAAGTGAGTAGCGGCGTGTGATTCCTTTAAGGTAAATGTCACTTTTTGACACATCACACAGCATAAGAAATCGGTTTAATAAAAGTGAGTAGCGGCGTGTGATTCCTTTAGCTAATTAGACGCTAATGACCTCTGTTGTCGAGCGTCTATAATCTACAATTCATTCCTTTAACTAAAAAGTAAAAAATAAAAAACTTTTAACAAAAAAAAAACCTCCTTCAAAAAAGTCACTAAAAAGAGGAAAATAATAAAATTTTGAGGACGGCGCCTATTTAATAAAATATGAAGTCGGTTAAAAAGTAGATATTAATTAAATCGGCACATTTTTAACCGACTTCATATTTTATTAAATTGGCGCCGTCCTCAAAATTTTATTATTTTCCTCTTTTTAGTGGCTTTTTTGAAGGATTTTTTTGTTAAAATTTTTTTTATTAAAACTTAAATTATTTTTCAACATAATCCCTGTATCAACGCTCTTGATCTATCATTGCACAAGTGTTATCGATTTAAGGCTTGATTGAGTGATGGAAAAAGGTGGTATCAAAGGCAAGACCAAATTATACTATAGTTTATTTTTATTTTCACGATAGAGTGACCTGTGTGCGTGATCAGCTCGTGTCCCTTTGTTTCTTGAGTTGTGATTGGTCGATCGAGAGCACTTCAAATTTAGCTAATGTACTGGACCGTATTTACCTATTTGTTTTGTTGTAAGCTGTAGGTAAGTGACATTGTTGGAATGAATTTTTTCAAATTCTGGCTTGAAAATGAATAGACTATACGAGTATAGGTACACGTAAAAAATCTTCAGTTTTGGTCCCTGGAACACCACCTTCGGCCTACAAAAATGTCAGTGACAAACTTCATATTGATATTATAATCATTTAATTAATATTGTCGTAGAAATAAAATTATGCCACGCAAGTCAGAACCGGCACCATAATTATTGACTTTCCCTAGTATATACATGCCCATACACAATGTATGAGAAACCCATTGCAGTTTAAAAACAGGTCATATTCTCTATTGATTTTATGTACATATAGCTGTTTACTCTAAGTTTTATAAGTTAACACACGCAAGAAACTGGCCATAGAATAATTTAAGGCTAGAGATTCCGCTTTTAAAAACTGCTAATGTTTTAAATGGATTTGAGTAATTATTTTTAACCCAGTCCGTGGCATCAGTCTATAGAAGAGTACCATAAATGCCAACTACAGACTACGTGTTCACTCGAGCATTAATGAGTTTTTGTGCAAGATAAATTTAAAAACACTCGCAAAATCACCAATAAATAAAGTTGTGATGTAAGGAACCTCATAAATCATAATTATTATAACAAAAAATCTTCATTTTAATTGTACTTTAACATCAAAATTTCTTTTTTTGTATCATGATATACTTAAAACTTTGTGCTGCTGTCAGAAGAAGCAGAAATCTGCTAAAAAGGCATTGTTGTTAATAGTGTTGCCGTCTAAATCTAGACTTTCTAGACTCTTGTCTTGTCTTGTCTAGATTTTCAAGACAAGACTTGCAAAAGTCTTGTCTAGAAATTTTCAAGACAAGACAAGACTTGCTTTATCTAGACAAGACTCTTGTCAAAACTCTAGACAATTTTCAAGAGTCTAGGTAAACAAGTAGTAGTATGTAAAGGTTTACTTTACCTACTACTACTAATCTAGACTCTTGAAAATAATCTAGAGTCTTGATATTAGACAAGACAAGAGTTTGTTAATCTAGACTTAGACTTAGTGAAGTCTTGATATTTCAAGACAAGACTTAAGTGAAGTCTTGTCTTGATATTTCAAGACAAGACAAGACTTTGAAAGTCTTGTCTTGTCTTGTCTAGACGGCAACACTAGTTGTTAAGCCCATGGTATTTTCTGAAATGAACAGTAGATGCCAAGTGGAAGACATGCAGTCAAATCCAGATGGACCTTATAAATGTATTATAGTCTACCAAGACCATTTAACAAAACTCGTACAAATCAGATCTTTGCAATCGAAGACAGCAGAAGAAGTGGCAAAACATTTATTGGATATAATTTGCATTTTTGGTGCTCCATCCATTTTAAAATCGGATAACGGTAAGTATAGTCTATCTAGTTTTTGGGATGATATCGTTCATTTGAAAAGGAATTGAAAGGACAAATAAAGAAAATTTCCTCTGAATCAATGTTTTTTAATATCCTACCACGCGCGATATCGGTCCCGTGTGTTTCAATCCGTTTTCTATTGGCTAAATCTAAAATTACACGAATAAAGCAAAAAATCATTGAATCTTTTGCGTTTTGTCCAGCTAGTTTGGATAATACGCGAAATATCCGGATAAAACTAGTTTTATCCAGTTTCAGGGTTTAGCCGTAACATACATAGGTGTACTCCCAATAATAATCATTATTATTTAGTGATGTTAGATTTTCTTCAGGATTTGCACAAATAGGGTAGCTATATCGACAATACGAAAGAAATTTTTGAACACCCTTGCTTAAAACCTTTAGTTTGGAATACGCACCATTAAATCAAATTAATTTATTACCCATAGATTTGTTTTATAGATTTCAAAAGGTGCCACCAGTCCCGGAGATAAAGGAATCGGTTAACGCTTTGAACAAAGTCACGTCTAGCTATTGGATATAGCTAAAACAGGTAATGAGAATATGTTTGTACATAAAAACATCATAATACTAACTCCATAAATGAGGATGTCTTTTGTATAACTCTAATACTTAATGTCGCACAAATTGTCGATTCCAATTTGATGTACGGTTTCCTTGAGTTAATCCCAAAGTACGTCATACCTCCGTCACCCCGGTGCTGTATTGTATAATAGGATAATAATCCTCCGAAGGATAAAAAGCCATTTTGCAAACAGAGATAAACAGCTTCAAATAAATTGATACCGTATATATCTATCTCATATGTATTGATAAATGTTTTGTTTGACAACATAGGACTGGCAAACAATCCTTTCTTTGGTTTAAAATGCAGACGAAATAATATGAGAAATAGTAATTTTGTTGTAAAAAAGCAATTTTTCCATATTGACCTAGTTATATTTTTTATTCCACACATGCACGCTTTTAGTGTTTTTTCATGTCTGTAATGCAGATCTTAAAAGGCCGTTTATTGACTGGTGACGTCATGAACCATTTTATTTTAATTATTACTATCTTTTACTTCTATAGAGCCAAGACAGTTTTGAATGATCTTTCGTACTTTACTTTACACGTCTTGTTGTCTATTATTTGGGAACATCATGCAAAATGTATCTCAATTTAATAATAATTATAATTAATTAAATTTCAGTTCTCAGAATTTCAAAGTACAGAACGTTCTAAAACAGTTTTACAAACTGATGGAAATTGGAACCGCCTAATTTGAACTCCAAAACTCTAGCTCGAGCTAAAGCCTGAAAGTTGAAGTTGCATTTCCTTACTATAAACGTGGAGTGTAATATCAAAGAGACCTTTGAAGTGTATGGCATAAATACACGGAAATGCTATGCCAATTTTGTAACTGCGGTTTATGAATTTTGTTTCGATTTCTACGAACGTTACGTACGATGCTATTGTCCCAAGCACTACAGTCTAATTAATAAAATATCTCACAAATGCCAAAATACTGAAAATATATGTTTTACTGTCTAGACTCTAGGTATCATATACGAAATACCTAAAAACTTCGCAAGAAAACTAAATTAGACAAACATCTCGTTACTGTTTTATACAGGGTGTCCTCAAAGACACTAAACACACGCCTACCACATGTTCCTGAGACCAAAATAAGCCGATTTAAGCGAACTTACCTTCTTACAAAATTGCTTAGTTTGGGCGCTATACGGCCCTGAAGTTACAATTTTGAAATCGTTTTTTTGTTATAAATTTAAAACGGCTTGTGCGATTTTGCGAAAATTTGGCACGTTCACATAGTTTTATGGAACAAAAAAACCCATGTTAAAATTATGATTAATATTAATCCACAGGCGTAGAACTCGGGTTTTTTAATATTTGAACTTTTCAAATTTCTACGCCAATGGAAGAAAAGGGGTTTAAGTATAAAATTTAGATTCAGTTACTTATTTGATACAAAAAGCTACTCTTAATAAGACTCTATTACTCTCATGGTTTTTGAGAAATTTGCATTTTAATAGTTAGTTGATCAATAATTATTATACGTTGATAATAATAAGTTGATCAATAAACAAATAAGATGGCCATGCTTTTTTCTAAGAATAAAACTGGAGATAATGAATAAGTTATGCAAAGAGTAAATTAATTTTCTTCGTCGTACAAATCTTTGTATGCGTGAAAATGGTGGACACTTAGACCACTTTTTATGACATATTTATTTATTTCAATTCATGTTTTAGTAACTTTACTTCATTTTGTAAAAATACTGCGAATTATTAAAATTCAAATTTCTCAAAAACTATGAGAGTAATGGAGTCTTATTAAGAGTAGCTTTTTTGTAACAAATAAGTCACTAAATCTAAATTTTATACTTAAACCCCTTTTCTTCCATTGGCGTAGAAATTTGAAACGTTCAAATATTAAAAAACCCGAGTTCTACGCCTATGGATTAATATTAATCATAATTTTAACATGGGTTTTTTTGTTCCATAAAACTATGTCAACGTGCCAAATTTTAACAAAATCGCACAAGCCGTTTTAAATTTATAATAAAAAAACGATTTCAAAATTGTAACTTCAGGGCCGTATAGCGCCCACACTAAGCAATTTTGTAAGAAGGTAAGTTTGCTTAAATCGGCTTATTTTGGTCTCAGGAACATGTGGTAGGCGTGTGTTTAGTGTCTTTTAGGACAGCCTGTATATTAATTAGTTGCCCAATACGGCTTCGCCCGTGTAGATTTAATTTTGATATCTCAAAACTCCCTAAACAAGTGTTGTATAATTGCGGGATCCACTCGCTTCATTCGTAAAATCGACTTAATACGTTGCACAGTTCCTTCGCTCGTTCGCTCGAATTTATAATTAATTATTACGTTACTCAACACACGCTTTGCTCAAATGATTAATTAATACGTTACCTACTCACTATAACAGATAATTGAGGGGGGGAGAGTCAGTAAAGATCCCACACATTTAAATTTTAATTGAAGATGTTTTAGAGAAAGGGTTATTGACTTTATCACCCCCTCAAACACACTCTTTTAGAACGTAAAATGTCGAAAGTGTATGCTATAATTGTTTCAACAACTGTTTGTTTGAAATGAAATGAACGCGTAATTCCAACGTTAACCAGACCAAGTGAAGGAATGTTTACCACACAAACGGTGTTATGTTTACCTGAGATTCGGTAAGCTGTTGCCTTTTCTGCGGTCCGTGCGTCGGAGTATCTCTACCGGATGAATAGTGAATGCGGACCAAAACCTGTCCGTCACGCAGGATTTAAAATGCCGAAAGAAAATATTTCACAATACGTAGGTACCATACGTGTACTCACATACTTGGATATAATATTATACTTACAAAATATAGGTGAACCATATAAAGCACAACTCATTGACAACATATTGTTACAAAACTGTTTTCTGAGTTGGCGGAATAAATATCTAATATCTGGATGACCGAGCTTTGCTCGGATGAGTTCAAAAAAAATAGTACTTAAAGTTCCCATTTCATCAAAATCGTTAGTCGATTTTAAGAAACAAAATTACATACCTATAAGTAGATAATTATTACGTCGTATACGTCAGTATACGTCATACTACATAACGTATGTACCTACATATTTTCAAATAATTACTGATTATTTTAATAAGTTAAAAATTGACTGTCAGAGTAACTTGACATAAATAATGAAAATAGTTTGTTTTTTCCAAAGCCTACTCACCATACAACACTGTTTTATAACGTTAAAAAAACTGTTTTTTTAAATGATAAAATCGATAAGAAAACGAATTTTTCCAGAGATGAGACCTAGCTAGATCGATTTTTTGCCCCCCAAAACCCCTTTTCAGTAAATTTCATCCAAATCGTTAGGGCCGTTTTCGAGAAAATATTTATATAGGTACATACGAGTATATACAAGATTTGCTCGTTTAATAATATAGGGATTTACAATAATTAAAAACACAATAATAATGAATGCAACAACAAAAAGTCAGTTCTAACAATCAACACAAGTAAACAATAACTAAACAGTAATTCTTAAACAAAGCAAAACAAAACAATAAATAGCACTTAACTAATAACTCGTAATTATTACCACTACACTAGTATTTATTTTATCAATTTATTTATTTATATCACGGCGCTATTTATATCACGGATCCACCGTACACTTAACTGCGTGACTCACCGTTGACTGATTCCCTCACTCACTCGTACTGTCTGTTTATATATGCTGCGTGGCGTAAGCCTAGTGCGTTCTCGCTTTCTTTAGAACTTTCGCGCAGGTACTAGTTGTTACAGTAAGCAGACCCCGTTTCTCAGAACTCTTGACTGCCGTTTATATACAGGGTGATCCGTAACAATATAATATACAGTCCAGAATCTTGCACATTTCAATGTCTAGAAATATGTAACCACGACCGGTTATCAAGCTAGTAGAATTTTTACTAAAGATGGATCAAGACCCTCGTTTAGTGAGAAAATTTTCGGGTTAATTCACCGATCTCTATTCTCGGATCAGACCTCAAAATTGGGCTTCAAGTTTTCAGATGGAATGACCTATCCAGATTTTTATATGAGATCAGTGGGCTAATCGGGCAATAGAAATTCTGGAAGATTGTAAAATTAATCCTTATTTTGATATTTTTTGTTTAAATTTAATGTTTTGTGCTGACGCTAAAAGTACTTCTGTCTGCAAAATATGAGTAGCGCAAACTGTTTTGTGGTACGTTCACCTGATACACTATAAAAAAACAGATGTTGCCGGACCTCCATGTGGCCCATTCCACCCAATTCCACCCCTAAGGTTAAGGGTGGAATTTTGAAAAAACCTTTCTTTGGAGTAAAACTTTAAAAAATTCTTTTTAAGTGGGTGCCTACCATATAAAAGAAATGTAGTATTCTCCAAATGTTCATGTTTCAAAGACCAATACTAATGGACAGAATGGTTAAATCTGTAAAAACACATTACTCCTTTTCACCCCCGTATTAGGGGTGAAATTTCGAAAATCTCTTTCTTAGTGGGTGCCTACGTTATAGAAGAAATGTATATTCCAAATTTCATCGATTCATAGTTTCTGCTACAGCAGCCTCCTCAATAATGGGGTGTGAATATATGAAAAAAATATTGAACCATAATTTTTTTGGCAACATCAATAATATCGAACGCCAAAATGCAGTATTCATAATTTTCAGACAAACGTACGCTTGGCGCCTGGTCTATCAGTCGTTATTGTATTTTTTTTGCTATTATATTATTAAATAATAGTGGTTTGTTAACCATTTTTTGACAAATATCTCGCCACAGCACTTTTAGACCAGTCGCAGTCCAGTACAATATAATTTTAGTAGATTTCTGCAGGCTACCTAGCATATAGTAGTAAACGTGCAACTGTTGGCAATACCATCTGTAATCTATTACGTAAAGGTGCATTTTCATGTGACGATTGACGCTGGCTTCTAGCGTCAAATGTGGTCACGTGACATAAACGCCATCTTGAAAAACTGTAGCGTCAAGTTCCAGCGTCAAATTTTAGCGTCAGCACTCAGCAGACAGCAAGGTTAAGTTGACAGTTTTGCAGCTAATTTAAACGCTATCAACTACTAGCGTTTGTCTGTGGAACTAGGTTTCGACCACCAGCAACAGCGTGTTTTATGCAACCTTCCATTTTTCTCTGTCTTCAATATTCCAGTATAAAAGTTTTATGTTATTAACTATTTTTACCTTAAAAACTTTTAAGATCCATCTAAAAATTTTGTGGTGTTAACTGCGGTAAAAACGATATTTTAATCACCTATACTACACGGTGTGGGTGTACGCGTCTATTGCCAACATAAGCTCACATAAATACAACCCACGCATACCAACTGTAATACAATATAAGTATACCAAGTTACCAACTTACACATTTAGCAGGCGATCAACGGTACGTGATTTTATTTTTGGAATTTTGTGCTCTAAATCGTAATCAATAATAATCGAGCACCAGAATATACATACATAGAATACTTTGTGGCATTTTTTTACAGGTGCCTATTTTCAAATTTTCATTTTCAATATAATGCTTTCTCTGATTTTAGATTTCAAATCTATATCTATAATATATAATATTTTTTAGTTAATAATTACAAAAAAATCCATCCGTCATTTTTTTACTCCATGTTTGGCGCAAAAATTCAACACAAACTCCAAACTTACACACACAAACTTACAAGTCTGTTAGTGAATCATGATGATTTTATAGTGTTTTATCACTATAAAGCTTAAGGTATAAAACAGGCGTATTTCAATTTTTTGAATATTTTCTTGTCAAAAAATTGCCAAATTTTATTAGACACCATTAATTTTGAAAGTTGTTTTTTTTTTGAGAATGAAGCGCGAGCAAGGACAAAGTAAAAAATATAATATAGAAATGAATTTCTAACACTGAATTTCAGACAGTAATACTAAAGATAAACAGTTCTAACAGATGGTGTTGTTTTCACAAACAGAGATTATGATGTGACTAGTTCGTTTATACATATTTAATTCTTTGCATAAATACAATATGAGCTTAACTGACAAACGTTTAAAATTAACTACTTTCATTTCCATAATGGCCTTCCGGTGAAATTGTTTCATAAACTCTAAAACATAAGGCAAAGTTTACACTGAAATCTGAATCACATTTTTTCAGACCACCAACTGCCAAGTTTATTTGGGCTCAGTATATTGTTACGGAAATTATTTATACCGTTTTATTATGTCCGTAAAAATACACTTTTATTTACGTAGTTATACACGTGTGGAAGGCGCGTCGCCGTTCGCCGGGATGCCCCAATCCAATCCCCTCCATTTCCGCCTGGAGACCAATCACCGTGTGCCGTGTTGGCACAATTAGATCTCGCCAGTGCCGTTAGGCTAATACATACGCCTTGTTGTTATTGTCTATGGTTATACGCCTGTGAACCTAATTCGGTAGTGCAATAGTCATCAGCCGAACTGAAGCGCCACTGCTCTTTATGCGTGTAACAATATTTTCAATTTATTGTTTTTATACAAATTGAAAATACAATTGATGTTTTTACCAATTGTCGGATTAGATCTTGGGAACCATGATGCAAACTCTATGTAAACAACGACTGTGGCATCCCTACAAGATTGACTATTCTTAACCCGGTAACATTTTTATTATTTTTGTTTTAACTGATTTAAAAAATCACTGTCAGGTGGTTATGCTGCGTTCCCCGTAAGAACACGATTTATGTGCACCGAACCGGCTAATGGACGCTGCCTGCAGTGCCTTCACTTGTTTCATGCTGGGTTTATAATTAATGCCTCAGCTGTTGAAGCCTATTAAAGTACTTCAGAGGACAGTGTGGTCCAATGGTCAGCGTCGCGGCCTCTGAATCAGACTGTCGTGGGTTTGAATCCCGCCTTCGCTCGTGGATGTTTTGTGATGTCATTTAATTTTTAGTTAATTGTTATTTAATGTAATCAAGACGCTAATGACCTAAGCTGTCGACGCGTCTATAATTTACAATAAATGAAAATAAAATTAAACCACTTCATTGCACTATTTGTGTTTGTTTTGTTTTTTTTATAAAAAGCACGTGGTATCTTTTTTTTTTTTATTAAACCCCCCCTTGGCTTCAAGGATTTAATCCCATGTGCCAGACACAAAATGATAAGGATTAAACACACAAGGATTAAAGGAACCAACACCTTTTCTCGCCACAGGCCCTCGCAGCATTAGGAACCCAAGACAAACACAGGACTCAGACCTTGGAAAAACACACAAAATGACTACTGTTAGTAGGGCTCATATAGTTATACTATGTCTGGCACAAAATTTATACGTGGTATCTTAATATGGGGAATTTTACATAAGTATTGTTACTCCAACTTTTGTTGATTTATGAACGGTTTGGACTTACAAGATGCTATTAAAGGACTGTCACTGATTGTGCGCAATTAATGATCGGATTTGAAAAACAAAAAGACTGTTGTAAAAAGAATTGAGAGGCCTTTCGAACTGCGAATTGTTTGACACCTCTTACCATTAAAAATTTTTGGGGTGCAATTCACCCTGCTCTCAGGGTTGAAGTTACGTAAAAAATACCAATCGATTTAGATGTCCCCCTTGATTCTAAAATTGACGTGTGCAAGCTTTTTTCGCAAAACTGATGTTAAGTCGCCAAAACTTGGGGTGACTGTTTTCATTGGGCCACTCTGTAGGTATACATACACATTATTTGTTATTTTTTTTCAATAACAAACTGTTAGTTAGAATTTTTGTTTAATGAGCAAAGTTTGATCGGATTTTGTTCGTTAAACAAATCCGCTTTCTGCAGTTCTGTGTAAAATTCACCTAACAGTGAATCGAGTTATGTAATAATTACCTTTTACTAACTAAAGTGGTAATTAAATTAAGTGTAACATAAAACCTATTACTTTCTCTGTAAACAGAAATTCCAGCAGAGAAGTTTAACAAAAACTAAAATTGAAATTTTAAATAAAAACTTAATGAAATTATTTTCTTGGAGGTTCACCTTCTCTTGAGTTCTAAGAAAATAAATTGCATACTCTTTAATTTAGTTTGAAAAAAAATTCACAGATTTCGCAATCCTTGCAACCATCAAGGACATTGGAAATGATAACAGCATATATGAAACATAATTAACTGTTTATTATACACACAATATTTATCAATGCACTGTTTAGTTTTGTCAAGAATAACCCTATTATTCTTCTGTTATATACGCGTTCACTTTTGCTTGATTACTTAACTTTTAAATGGATTTTTCTACAGTATTTATTAACATTTGCTCAAAAATAACACCGCAGATCGTCGCAAATACCTCTCAATTAACTAGACATGATATAAAACACATTTCGAAAAAATTGCACTTGTTCAATTTTGCATGATTGCTCCTCACTTGATCGCGACACCGTTGTCTTTTCGCCTTGAACGAAAACTCGTAACTCTGCCCCCATATACGAACATAAACATTTCCAATGTTAAAATTTACGGCGATTGTAAAATTCCGTCATACATGATTTTTGCGTAACCTTAACCGTTTACGCAGCGCACGCAACGGAAGCTCTCAAAAGGAATAATTTTTCCCGTTTTTGCAACATTTTTCATTGATGCTCCGCTCCTATTGGTCGTAGCGTGATATTATAATATAGCCTTCCTCGATAAATGGACTATCCAACACAAAAATAATTTTTCAATTCGAATCAGTAGTTCCTGAGATTAGCGCGTTTAACCAAACACACAAACTCTTCAGCTTTATAATATTAGTATAGATAAGAAAAATGTGGTTCTTTGAGTGTCACAAATGTTCTAAAATGCAAAAATGTGACTCTTAGCCCAAATAAGGGTAGCGACCCCTGTACTAGTCACTACATTATAAAATTGTTCGTTCGATAGAAAAGTAACAAGAAACGATCAGCCTCCGCCCTCCTTGGACAATGCCTTCTAAAAATGTTACAGAAACAAGACTGGCCTTCCTTCAGAATAGCGAATTGACCAGTTATAGCTTTTTAAGACAGAAATAACATAAAATTCAAATTAATAAAAAATACTTTGTAGCTCGTATTTTTCAATAGAGAAAACATTTTAAGATATCGTAATATTATCAAAACGAAACGAAACCGACTCCAGAAAAAAATTCTTTGAAGTCAGTTTTTCTTTGTATTTTCTACAAGATACTGTGACATCTAAAGAAACAGACAGGCAGATAAACTAACAAAAAAAATTTATCATTTAAGTGAATGCGGGACGAACGGATCATGAAGAAAAATAGAACAGTAATTGGTATTATTTACCGTCCAACTATGCGTTCCAATAATATATTCCTTTCGTACTCTAAAAATATATACACTGAAGCGATTCGAAATATCGGGTTAACAATTAAGTATAAGTGTTTTCGAATGTAACTGAGGGGAGGGCGTTTTTTTAAATTTTTTATTTAGTTTTAATCTACAAAACATTTCTGAAAATCAAGACTCTGAAGCTATCGTGGATTTTAATTTGCTTAGGAATTTTTAGCTTTTTTACTTGCGGTTTTTCTCAAAAACTTTACAAATTCTTGACAGCCCATGTTATAATTTATTTAATAGTTCTGACTTCATCATATCGACAGACAGTTTCATTGATCTGACCACAAATTACCAATTAAGAAATGTATGCAAGCTTCGGCTGAATTCCGAAGAATTACAACGTTAACTAGGATCCCGGACATACACCCGTCAAACCCGGAGGGGTGGAAGCCCTAGCTGCCAACAATATATTATTATTTGTTCTATTAATGCAACAGTCCATATTTTCCGATTTTTTAGTTTGATGGCAAGCATTTCGGTTGAGATTTAGAAATGAGTCCGTGCGAATCATTGTTCAGAGAAATATTAAGAATATATATAGCTCTAGACTTGAAGTCAGTCCAATTATGCTAGTATTGCTAGTAGTTATTATTAAAGTATAGTAAACAAAGTACTCTTTTTAATCGGAAATTAAATTCTTTACCGAATAGTGCCACGCATAAATACGACGCTAGACTTATTAATGGAAGATTAATCTGAGATTTTTCCTCTCACTCCAGACAAGTAATATCGACGTTGAAATGGGCCATGAACGTATTGTTACGGATCACCCTGTATATGAACGGTGGGAACAGTTCTGATAAACGGGGGTCTGCATACTGAACAACGAATACCTGCCGGAATGTTCTAGAGAACGCGAGAACGTACTGCTGCGCGACCTATAATATAAGCGAAGTACGAGTGAGTCAGACGATCAGTCACCGGAGATCAGTGAATGGTGAGTTGTGCCATCAGTCAGTACAGTAATATAAATAGTGGAGTGGGTGTAAATAAATAGTACTGAAGTAACTGAGTAAATGACCGACATTATTAAACGTTAGAAATAAATCTGATATAAATACAGTGACATAAGTAATTACAAATAAATAATCCTTGTATATATAGTTATTTGTTAAGTGTTATTTAAGTGGCTCGTTTAGTTCAATAATAACCGTTTAAGTTTTTTATTGTTAGAATTGACTTTTCGTTGTTGCATTTATTGTTATCGTATTTTTAATTATTGTAAATAAATATTTATTCCGCCAACTAGAAAACAGTTTTGTAACAGTATCTTTAAAATTTCTTTGTCACCAAGACTTTAGTAGTTGGTAACCTTAATACAAATGAAGATAATATCCGTTTCACTTTCATCATTTAAAATCCAAATTGAAATACCATTATTTCAAGAATTCCGGTAATTCTGTTAGCAGCAGCAATAACACATTGATCTGAAGTAAGGCCTGTTAACAATGAATGGACGACACCATTCACATAAATAACAATGTATTGAATTGTTACAATAACTAAATAGCATATTTTACTCACAAAAGTGCATAAAATTACATATTGTATGAATGCAGGTACCTACCAAAAGAAATACACAAAAGTCTGTCAAATTTACAGCTGCGATATTATACACAATTCTAATTGGTTATTTTCTTGCATTGTAAAACAAATTTCAATTCAAGCAGAATGTTTCAACAAAAGAGAGAAAAAAACTTATATCAAGTAATGTTTAGTTTTTGTTTGATCTCAGTTAATTATTTTTATCAACTGTATCGTATGGTTTATGTACCTAATCTGTTCTTTATTCTTATTATACTATTATAGATAGCAAAAAGTATTAAAAACAATATTTCTGCCATTTTGTAAAAACAATTTTGTAATGTCAAAAAAATCAATTTGCCTTAAGTAGTTTGGAATTTTGAATTTTTTATAGTATTTCCCATTTCACGAGCTAAATAAAAGAAATAATGAACCTATTTAATCATTAGAAAGGAGACAAATTAAAACATTTTAAAATAATGTATTTTTAGTATTTAAACATGGGTCTTACACAGGGCCGCCCGTATAGCGAGTCTAACGCCCGGACGAGATTTGTTTAGCCGCTCTCCACCAAAAATATGTTTTTTTTTCAATGACAAATTTTCCTATTTGTTTTAGTAATTTGGCTAGACCATGAGAGCCCTTTATGAAATCAGCTATCAAAATCCATTTAGAACAGCCTTCCGCTGCCTCTGGCTCCCTGGACACTCGCCCTAATCTTCTCCCCACTCCACCCCAAAAACCCGGTGGCCAGTATTGATCTTAAATGTTACTTTTTATTAAACACAATTAAATGTTTTTTATTTTTTTTTAAATAAGCGAGTTTTATTTCAAATGTGTGTCACAAAATATAATGTAACATCTAGTAAAATTAAGTATAAGACGCTCGGTGTCAAACTTCACACCTCGCGTTTTATACTTATAGTAATATAGGTATACACTACTACTATTTAAAGCATTTCAACAAAATAATATAACGTCTATGTTTAGACGTAGGTACCCAGAAAATATTTGAGGCTATTCGGACGAAAATTCAGAGTTTCACGTTTTTGCGGGAAGTGTTGAAACGTAACCCCCGAAGACGAAACCGGACTCCCAAGTCCCAACTATTTACTAGTAGTTGCTAATGGTGACAGTTAATTTTTTACATGAAGTTTCTTTCATAAAAAATGCTAATGCTTTTACATTTTACATGTTTAACTTTTAAAAGAAACTCCAGCTTTATTTTGTTATTAATCCACCGTAAAAATAACAATATGAAAAGTCAACACTCTTTCCAAGATCATATACGAGTGAGTCACATGCCAAGGTTTATAATATAACGTTATGTATTCAGAATGCAGATAATAGAAAATTCTCGGAAAATTATTTGTGTTTACTTTATTAAGCATCTGTAAACTTATCAAATTATGAAGTTGAAACTGATTATAAATTCAAAACTAGGTCAGAAAATGTATCAAGTAAAATGTAAGTATATATTTATTGACTGCCAAGTTCGAATAGGTATTCACAGAAACAGTTGCGTCCTGAAAACATTTATGGCTTACGGTTTGGTGTTTTGTGGTAATTATAACATTTCTGAAAACATTTAATATTATTATATTAAAATTTTACCTATATGAACATGCATATATATTTATTAAAAGTTTACTATATGCGATATTTATTTAATTAATAGTAGATACCTAAATAAACTTTCGTGTACCAACCGCGTAAATGTTCCATTACCTCTACATCGCACTTAATTGTATGCAGCCTCTCATAATAAGACGTCAATTATTGGATTTATGTTTTTTTATACAGTGTCTCAGGACGATCGTCTACGGACAGTAGGTACAGTGAAATAAAGAAAAAAATTCTGAGCAGAAAAGTCCTTAGACATTTTTTGATCCGATGTACCGTTAATTTAGTATTATCTGTAATAAGTTGAGCGGAATACTAAAATATTAATAAACCACGCCTACTCCCCCACTTATTGCTGATAAATAATTAATTAATAAGTATCTCATTATAATTAAATAAATCTCCTGTCTCATGTCTAAGGGTTTTTTTGTTCAGAATTATTTTCTCTATTTCACTGTACTGTCCGTGTAGGCGATTTATCTGGGACACCCTATTTATTAACGAATAATTATTATGACCCCTTTGCACTATTATCTTGTATTGCATACAATATGTCCGTTCTTTCAATTCCAGAACTCAAAATCTTTTCACATTGATTTTATGTCATCCACTTACTGCAGTATTTATTAACCAATAAATATAATTTTCAAGCTATACCAAAAAAAACCTAAGGATATTGATTTCTTTAACATCTTTTATTATACAAAAAGAGCATCGCAAAATTTTTGTCAAGGAGTACATTTTTTTCTTTTTTTAAAAATGTCAGTTTAATAACATCTGTGTAGACAATAATATGCATTAAATTGATGATCAATAATAATATTATTGATCATCAATTTATTGCATATTGTATGTTTTGTTTGTTATATACCTAGATATATTATAATATATCTAGGTATAACATATAAAATTATAATATATATATTTAAATAGGACGATTCGGCCAATGTGATGGCCCTTTTCAAGATCTGAACGTTAATTTATAAAAAATTAAAAAGTTAAATTGACAACTAAGACTGATAGAAAAATTTTAATATTTAAAATATTAAAATCTAAAATAAGTCATCAATTTATTGAGTAGATATTAATATAAATTTAATTTTTTAGGATTTTTACGTACTAACGTACTCACTACATGCGCAATGCACATAATATGTGGAATTATGTAGTTTTAATTATTATCCCTTCAACAACGAAAAATCAAATATTTTCCAAATGTCTAATTTGATTGAACCAACAAAAAAATAAAACAATAGTCGAGTAGTAGGGCAAAATGCATTTTCCGACTAATTTGTACGCCACTGTGTACGTTATGTCTAAACATGCGTACTAGGTCTACATTCGTGATGACGTTAATTAACTTATGCTTAAATAGGTTATTTTGTTTTGTTTCTGCTCCCATAATCACGGCTAAATTAAACCATGCACGCACAACGCATTCAAATTGTTAGTCACAAGAGTAAAGTCAGCAAGAAATGACGAGAGTTGTCCTCTCTCTCTCTCTTTCTGTCTCTATCTCTCTCTCTTTTATCTTCTATAGGCAGTTTTAACTCTGCTTTTACCCGACTACGAAAAAAAGGAGGTTTATCATTATATTATTAGCTATAGTATTTCGAGGTAGAGATAAAACAACAAAAAAATTTTGCAATATATTCGAGTGTACACTTTAATTAATTATGGGAATACACATGAAAAACTACGATGAGCCCTTTAAAGATAAATATCTGGATGACCGAGCTTTGCTCGGATGAGTTCAAAAGAAATAGTACTTAAAGTTCCCATTTCATCAAAATCGTTAGTCGTTTTTAAGAAAAAAAATTACATACCTATAAGTAGATAACATTATTATACGTCAGTATACGTCATACTACATAACGTATGTACCTATATATATTTTCGAATAATTACTGATTATTTTAATAAGTTAAAGATTGACTGTCAGAGTAAGTTGACATAAATAATGAAAATAGTTTGTTTTTTCCAAAGCCTACTCACCATACGACACTGTTTTATAACGTTAAAAAAACTGTTTTTTAAAATGATAAAATCGATAAGAAAACGAATTTTTCCAGGGATGAGACCTAGCTAGATCGATTTTTTGCCCCCCAAAACCCCTTTTCAGTAAATTTCATCCAAATCGTTAGGGCCATTTCGAGAAAATATTTATATAGGTACATAGGTACATATATACAAGATTTGCTCGTTTAATAATATAGGGATAATTATTATATATTTTAATTTTCAGAAATGTAGGATAACCATTTCTAAACTTCCTTTTCACTTTATTTACAAAAACAAGGAAATTGCATGTCTCACCATATTTGGTTGACTATACTCTAATAACATGACGTGTACCTACTGCAGTGTTTCGCACATATTTAACAAGTTTAAAATGGACATGATGCCACTGTCATAATATTTTACTCTGGATTGCACCAGGATTTTAGTTTCAGCATAAATTGACTAAATTTGAAAATTATTTCTTCGTTAAAACTAATTAGCATTAAAAAACATCAAATATTCATGGACACGGTGTACGTAGCTAGAATAGAAACTTTATAAACATTATTTTTTTAATATAGTAGTAGCGATATCATCATTCATCAGAACTTTCATTTTATAAAAAGTTGAAATAAATACTGACCTCTAACTTCTTAAGAAAGTAAACCAACTTATCTGATTTAATAAAGTACAACCAACATAATTATGTGCCGGCTATTTCTGAAAATAATAAAAAAAAAATTAGGATTGAATAAGAGTCTTTCGTAATGACACTTTCTTACACTGAACCAAAAATGCATAACGTAACTCAAATGAGCGGGAAAAAAAGGGTCAACCGTGCATAACTTATTATCCGACGTTGCCCGGAAATAACAACCCCTTGTTATGATAGCGTAATGAGATATATTATGAAACCTTCTCGAATATTTTCTCTGCCTATTTGGAAAAATCACGTGAAAATCAGTTTCGAAGTTTGCAATATCAGCGGAGAAAAGTAGATGACAGTTCAAGTAGGTTCTTCTAAATCGAGACCAAACGCCATAATTCCTTGATTATTTATTTTGTTTTGATACAGAAAATAATGATTTATAAAAAATAATTTAAAAGTCATGAAAATCTCTCCTGTGTTGCAGTTGCTGGCCGATTATAGAAAGAAAACGCCATGTGTTTTAAATAATAGATAGATTTAGAATCACGAATTCCGATAGATCGCGATCACCGTGCTGGCTACCCCTTGGTACACACTACCATTTTATCACAATTTGACGTTGACAGTTCAAACAGACACTCAATGAGCCATTTACCTGAGAGCAGTTCCTTCAATTATCCACGAGAGTCAGCACTTGTGGTAGGTACAAACATTATTTATTCCCCAAGAGTGTCGTATCATTTTATTGGTATAACTAAATTAGTAAATTATTATTATTATTATTAAATTATTTAAATAATTAAGTTATACCACTAATGGGAAATAAATAATGTTTGTACCTACCATAAGTGCTGCCTCTCGTGGATAATTGAAAGAACTACTCTCAGGAAAATGGTTCATTAATGTTGAATTAATGCTGAAGTCAAATAAGTGGTATAGTTATTCGGAAAAAAATCGTCACTTAGGAATACTTGTCATGTTGTGGTGAATAGTCTACTTGTACAAGTATTCGCCGTTCTCGAATATTGGTGTATTTGCCGAATACACCAACCGTTTTAGTTCGCTTTAGTTCAAAGTATTGACGTACATTTAACAATTTATTACTCATATTGAAACAATATTTTCTTTTACAAATTCCTTTATTTCGAGTTCGCATTCCATAGAGCGACAAACGTACATTATCTAGTTATTAACTTATTCATAAGCAAATAATGATACAATCTCGGAATTAAATGCCACCCATACAACACTAGACAACACACAATGCACAGGTCAAGTTTATAATAAAGATGCGAGTATTTTCTTTTAGTTGGCTCTTTTAAAGCGCTACACATATTCCTAAAATTGTAGTACAGACCAGGGTTGTTACGGATGCAAAAATTTAGACATTCGCGGATGCAGATGCGGATGCGGATTATTAGAAGTTCACATCCGCGGATGCGGATTTGATGCGGATGCGGATGCGATGCGGATTTTGGGATTTTAAAAGGATAATTATTTAAATTTTAAGTGCATAAATAACTGAAAATCAATTTAATTTTAACTTTTTATTTATTTAATCATATTTTTAGCACGCGCCACTCTGGCTCCGCCCACTTTCTTTACATGTAGTTACTTGTTGATGTGAATCTGCATCCGTAAAAACTCCGCGTTGATTGATGCGGATGTAAATGCGGATGCAGATGTCTGAATTAATGCGAATATTCCGCATTTACGGATGCGGATGCGAATATTCGTAACACCCCTGGTACAGACAAGTCTCTCTAAAATCGACAGTTTGGAAACGAAATCATTCTTTTTAGCGAGTAAACGTTCTTACAGATAAATATCTATATTTATCTATAAATCGTAGGAGCAGGGGGGCCCGACTTGTTAAAAATATGGGGGGGGGCAGTTTTATATGAAGGTATGGATACGAATTGGCTATCGAATTTGGGACCACTGGCATATTAAAAAATAATTTCCCAAAGGCATACGCAGAATTTTGTTCAGGGAGGAACAACGCCACAAGACCTATCAGAGTAAATATATGGACATCCGATTATCATACTACAATTAGGTCATAAACAATAGTTCAAACATTTTAAGTTCAATTAGAGGAACTTTCAGGCGCCAAAGTTAATAACGGAAAATAAAAGGGATTAGTATGAAGTAAGGTTCATGAATTAACATTCTTTATTCCAGATCCCGGGGGATATATAGCTGTCTTCCCCTGCACCTCTTTGCGTACGCCTGTGAAAGAACCTCAAAAATAATAGTAAACAGGCAGAATACGAAAACATGAATCATTTAAAAATAAATGAACTAATTCATCAGCTAGTACTATATCCTACTGAAATAATTGTAATTAACATTCCAAGCTGTCTATGTAAATTTATAAATTAAACTTTCTGTATTTGCATTAATAAAAAGACTCTCGCTTGTAGTGGAAACATTGTGTCACAAATGAATTGAGTGTCTGCTGTTGATGTTGTGATATAACTGGTAATTCCACCAGTGAAATGTTAGAGGTTTTTGGGTTCGAGTCCCTCCAGTGACAGTTATTTTTTTCCTTTATTACACATGCCTCGTAACCTAGTGCAAATTTCGTACATAAATTCATTAAAGTTGCAAGTTTAAATTATTGTCGAGTTTAGAGAAATAGTTTGAAATTGTTCATTTGCATAAATGAACGAACTAATTCGTTCATATAGGAGATACGCTAGTTGCATAAGGGAGTTACCTGTAGATATACGAACGTCACTCATTATGCAAATATGCGATATGCACTGCTGTATGCAAAACGTGTACAATCTGGATTCTAGCATCAACAATAATTTATATTTTAATTTACAGTAAGTTCATAGAAGGTATAATATATATAAAACGTTGACCATTTGCTGCTAAAATTAACAACTGTCTGGTATGCTCCCACGACGAAATTTAAAGTTCACATCACCTTTTATGGATCAGTATTCTGAATAATTGGACGTACTAATTGTTCTCATTTCGATCAGTAGTACATGAATTTTTTTACCTACTCATATATATGGCTGCACCGATTCGAAAAATGTTTACTCATTTGTGTTAAGGAAGATGTCGGATTGGTTCCATATAATTTTTTTCTTAAATCGGTTCAGCAGTTTTTATTTTTTTCTAGATAAAAACATTTTTTTTGTATGTTAGGTAGCTATGTATTACTTCATATTGTGAACCATTTTTGATGATTCTTATTTTGGGTATTTAATAGGGCATACCTTCAGGGTTGTAGGTACCACATAAATTTTACTTAAATCGGTTCAGCAGTTTTTTTTTTAGTTTACATACATGCGAACTACGTATTGCAAAGCCACTAAAAAGTAAAAAAATTAAAAATTTTTATAAAAAAAAACTCCCTCAAAAAAAGTCACTAAAAAGACGAAAATAATACAATTTCAGGTCGGCGCTAATTTTATAAAACTAGATATAGATAGATAGTACATAAAAAGTTTTAGTAATTAAATCGGAGTCGATCACAAAATTGTATTATTAGTGACTTTTTTGAAATGTGTTTTTTGCATAATAAGTTCTTTCCTCATCGCGTCATTTCCTCCGTAAATGTTCCGTTTCTCTCGTAATTATTTTCAAGTCTCCATAAAAAGTTTATTTTAAATAATAAGAAGTATTAGAAATACCTTGTATTTTGGTGTCCGTCGACTTCATGTGTTGTTAACACGACACGTTTCAGCAACGAGTTGCCATCTTCAGGTGTGGTTATTTTTTTTATAAAACACACATTGAGTATTCGTAACACGTTATAATATTATGATGCTAAGCACATGTCTATTATGTTGTGAATTGTGAAGTACTGATTTAAATAAATAAAAAAAATTAACCAAAAATGGTTACTGTTATGTCGTCCCATCATTATAACAGAGCTTATAAAAATATAGCGTTTCAGCAGCATTCAGGATTAGCGTTTTCCACCGAGCTAACACACCTTCATACTGTACATAATATTATCTAGATTCAAACAGGATACAAGTACACACACCTATTGTATCAATAAACAGTCGGAGACCGGGGCTGGTTACATGTAAATAAATATAAATATCAGAACAACGCATGCAGGTAGGTTGGAGGTACAGATAATGTTTAGATGTATCGCATAAATATTATCAACTAGCGGCCCCGTCCGGCTTCGCCCGGGTGCTAAGAAGGCCCGGGTGCATTACACTACTCACTCGCTTCGCTCGTACGCTTGAATATTATAAATATTGAAATTCTGTGTGTGCTTTAGTATTTTGCACACACAAAATTTCAACCGAAAAGATGAAGGCCTCAATCTCAGTAAAACCTGGACACCAGCACTCCGACATACAAAACCAATGACCGATCGTTCAAGGGCGGAATACGACCGAGTAGAGAACTCACCCCCACCACTACACACTGCGCAATTGACCAATTACAGAGAGACGGTCTACGACCGAACAGAGAACACACTGGTACTAGGCATAAAAGAGGGGAGAACACCAGTCACTGGCACACTGACCTGTGAGTCGCCAAGGAGGACATTTCGACCGTTGCCACATCGCCTTTGAGAATGTCTACCGCAGTTGTAGACGAAACGTCAGGTAGAAATACCACCGGACCACGGCCTACAAGCCCGGAAACCATGAAGACTTGGAACAATGCCGGCCGTGAAAGCTTGCACACCTGAATATTTATTTACTTCGTTGCCATAGTAACAATATTAATTCATTATAGTATCGAAAAGCGTTTCATAATGGATAATGACGTTACCAGTCAATAAATGGCCATTCAAGATCCGCTAAACGCCTAAACAGACAAGAAAAAACACTAAAAGCGCGCATGTGTTGAATAAAAATATTTATAGTAGCAATAAAAATAAAAACAACACAAATACTGAATGAAATGATTGTCTGTACTAACTGCACGTACATATAGCAGCAGTGAAAGACTTTTTAACAAATTACAGTTTATCAGTCACTTTCAGCTATTTCCGTTGAATACTGTGCTTTGAATATGTTACAATAATAATGGTCCGTGCCTACGAAATAAAACAGGCATGTAGTGATTTCATTCTTCAAGCAAAAAGTTCAGAAATAATGAGAGCTAGAAAAATATAACAAATTGTGACATTCTTGCTTATTGAAAATTGAAATCCAATCACATATTTTTAACTTCCCATTGGAAGTTATTAATGGATCCGAAAATCGAAATCAAAATGTATAACAAATTTTTATGTTTCAAGGTCACTACACTATTTTTACACTATTTTTAGAAAGATGCCTGTGTGTGTGTGTGTGTGTGTGTGTGTACGTACGTATGTGTCCATTTCTTTCTAAGACGAAATCTCGAGAATGAAAAATGATATCGACTACGTATAGGGTGCCAATCGACACGTATTAACGTAAATATGATCTGAAAGAAATTTTTTCAAAATCAGTTCAGCCGTTCTTTTTTCATAACCAAATAGACTCCAAAAAAGTAGATTTTACACAATATCTCGCGAATAAAAAATTATATCGACTTCGTAAGGGTGTCAATCGAGGCGTGTTAACGTCATTTTGATCCGACATAAATTTTATGAAAATCGGTTCAGCCGTTTTTAATTATTGTTAAAAATAAATAATAATTATAATTTAATTATTATTTTTAAATATTTATCAAACTGGGAAGTTCGTCGTGTGGACCTCAAGGGTCGCACTTTCGTCCTTATAAACGACCCACCTCACGGCTAGTTATTATTTATTGTTATCCACAAGCTACTTTGCTAATTTGTTATTTAATTTATCAATCATTAAATAAAAACTAAACTCAGCAGTTGAAAAGAGTTCTCTCAGTTTTTTTACTATCGGTTAAAAGTTAACACTGAAAAGTATCAAGTAGAGCCAATCAGTTAGGTCAATTGGATAAAAGCAGAAGGTTAAAATATGAGTATATGACCCATTAACTGACGTGAGCATTTTCACATCAGTTATGGTAATATAATTATTTTATAGCGTTATAAAATTCACACACTAGCCTGCATATTGTTATTTATTTATTACTTATTTATAAAATGGCGATTACATTTTGACAACAGTATCTAATAATGTATTTAGAGGATAATGAGCCACGAAATAAGAAGATTTATTTCAATATAAAAATAGAATACGTGTAAAGGGTGGACGCACACAGAAAGATCGAAACAGTTTTAATCAAAAACGTTTTTGACTAAAACAGTTCCATGTAGATGTTTCAATACTAAGTAAATGGACCGACGCACACTGATCAATCGCGTGTCTAAGGTGGACGCACACAGAAAGATCAAAACTGTTTTAGTCAAAAACGTTTTTGTTCTAAGCGAAAACGTTTTTGTTTCTACAAGAAACATTTTATTGCCGGTCGGTACACAGAAAGAGCAAAGTCAGTCAAAAACGTTATTATTTTGTCAGTATTAAAAAAGTTGTCGGCTGACAACGATGAATCGGTTGAGATTGCACTAGTTTTGTGGGACAATTAGTTTCTCTGCGTTCACTTCCAAAATAATTAGTAATGAATTAATAATTAATTAGTAATAATTTATTAATTACGAAATAGGGAGTATTTACCACTGTCGCCAGGACTGATGAAAATATTCACAGGTGCTCTTAACGCAAGGTTATTAGAGTACAGGTTGCCTCATTCCATCTGACCAATCAGCGTAAGCGCGGGAATGACGTCAGCTAGAATTTAGTTTAAATCAAGTACAAAAATTGTTGAAGATTATGCTTATTTATATTAAGTGCTTCGTGCAGATTTTTTCTTAAAATTGGCAGGAGTGAGGCAACCTATACTCTACTAACCTTGCTCTTAACGCAGTTGTTTGGGTATTGAAACAAACAAACGAAAAGTACCTGCGCACATACAAGAGCAAAGCTGTTTCAGTTCAGTCAAAAAACATAAAACGAGAATCCAGTGTTCGACATCGAAACGCCTGACTGTGACTAAATGAGCCTAAATGTGATTTAGGGTGGACGCACACAGAAAGATCAAAACAGTTTTAGTCAAAAACGTTTTTGACTAAAACAGTTCCATGTAGATGTTTCAATACAAAGTAAATGGACTGACGTCTGACGGACACTGATCAATCGCGTGTCTTAAATCACATTTAGGCTCATTTAGTCACAGTCAGGCGTTTCGATGTCGAACACTGGATTCTCGTTTTATGTTTTTTGACTGAAATGAAACAGCTTTGCTCTTGTATGTGCGCAGGTACTTTTCGTTTGTTTGTTTCAATACCCAAACAACTGCGTAGAGCACCAGTGAATATTTTCATCAGTCGTGGCGACAGAGGTAAATACTCCCTATTTCGTAATTTTTAACCCATCATCAGGAGTTTACATTAGTTTTAATGTAAACTCCTGATGATGAGTTAGAAACCCGAAATGATCATTGAGATGAATAAATGTGTAGAATTGTTTGTTTATTAATTTTTATTCAATCATGTTCTGCCAAGTGCCTAGCGATAATTCTATAGAATTTAAATTTGGTTTTTATATTGTATTTTCTGACCTCGAGCGCACGCTTTTTGCATCTGTGCAGTGATCCGCAAATTCCGCCACAGGTTATATATTCATTGTATTTTATTTCATTTAGTTACAAATTAGTCTTTTTAGACAACATATCATGATAAAATTCTGCCTTAGGCAACAACATATATAACAAAGTATGTAAAATGAAATCAACACCGCGTTATAACAAATATGACAGAGGCAAACCAATGCAGTCAGCCGACGATTTGAATGTAATGGTAAAGCGTTCAGTTATTTTGCATATGATTAACATATTGGTCGCCACGCACATAATCCATTCATCAACCTAATCAGTAATTTAACTGACAAAGATCACAGTAAAGTCAAACGAAATTGACTGCCTCTACACTACTGCCAAACTAAAAACAACTATAGTTTACTTAAATTCGTTTATTTAAACCAAGCCTCAATGGTTACAAACCAGTTCTGAACCAGCGACATTCGAAATCAACCCGTGGTGTGAATATCTGCAGGAACAAAAATAGAATAGAATATATATTTCTTGTCCAATATAGCAGTGAGCAGGATTCGTCGTACAAAAATATTTAATAATTATAATTAATTGAATAAAATTCGTTAACTGAATACAAACATGTTTTAATTAGAAGAGTCTTTATGCTTGTTACCTCAGAACTCCGTCATTTATACACCGATTTGGAATTTTTTTTTTATTTGAAAGGACATACTTTCAGATTGGTCCCATAGAAACTTCATCAAAATCGATTCAGTAGTTCGGCTGATTTTAATAAACGTTAGTAACGGCGTGTGATTCCTTAAGGTAAATGTCACTTTTTGACACATCAGACAGCGTAAGAAAGTCGGTTTAAAAAAAGTGAGTAACGGCGTGTGATTCCTTTAAGGTAAATGTCACTTTTTGACACTAAAAAGTAAAAAATAAAAAAACTTTTTAACAAAAAAAAAACCTCCTTCAAAAAGCCACTTAAAAGAGGAAAATAATGACATTTTGAGGTCTGCGCCAATTTAATAAAATATGAAGTTGGTTAAAAACAAGATATTAATCACTATACTATATACTTTTTAATCGACTTCATATATTATTAAATTGTGCGCAGACTTCAAAATTTCATTATTTTTCTCTTTTTAGTGACTTTTGAAGGAGGTTTTTTTTTGTTAAAAAGTTTTTTATGTTTACAGAAAAATCGTAAGAAAATGCCCTTAGAAGAATTTGTTCGGAATTAGTTTACGTAATGTAAGAAACATAACAACAGCTTTCCACCTTTGTCGTGCAATGCTGTATATAAACCAGGTAGTTATAGGTGAAATTTCCACCTCTTTGGACTTTTTGGCTTATCAAACTCAGGAACGATAAATTCAATAAAAAATGTTTAATAGAATGTATATCTAGGGCGCAATTAAGTATATTATTGACGAGGTGTAACATTAAGTTCAACGAGCGTCAGCGAGTTTTAACATTCACACGACTCAAATTATCATTGCGCTCTAGATATACACTGTATTTTTGTTCTACGCCCTATAAAATAGAGACTTTGTCTTCATTTCAAGTATTTTCGACATTTTTTACATTTCACCTGTGTAGCAAACTTGACTTCTAATAGTAGGTTAGGTAGTAGTACTGTACAAAGTACCCACTCAGTGGCGGCGTTAGAGGGTAGGCCTTAAACTGTCATAAGCACACACCTACTTTTTTTCTCGGTGATATTTTGATTAAAAATAAAATTAGTCTTGTGTTGGACCAGTCCTATACTTCCCACCGAGGAAGGAGCTATAGGCTATATAATAATCACGCTTTTTATTCTTTGACCAATAGGAGTGGCCAGCTTTTAGTTAAGTGAACAAATGTTGGCTAGCTTAATATACGGGAAAAATCATGGTTACCTTTGAGAGCTTCCGCTGCGTACAACGGTTAAAGTTACACAAAAATCACGTATGACGGATACAGTACAGAAAATCATGTATGACGCGATAGCAACTTTCTCAAAGCGGGAACAATTCCGTTCCATCACAATGATTTTTGCGTAACTTTAATCCGTTACTACACAACGATAGAACAGGAGGGAAGAAATAAAATTAGCGATTTATTACACTTCTTTTATCTTAAAAGGAATGATTATTCTCTTTCAAGCTGTATATTTAACCTAGAATACATTAATTCTATATAAACTCATAACGGAAAATCAATTTTTCTTCTTCTTTTTAACAAATTATACCGTAATTATACAAATTTGCTGGGATAAATTTAATTAATTTCGTTGTTAGAAGGTATGAATTAATGTGAATACAGCCCATTTTAAATTAAATGCAGTAAGGTAAATACAGGGGAGAATACTGGCACGCAGAGAGCGTGCAGGGTAGATTGTGAAAACCTTATATTCACTGTTTATTTCAGCGTCAGAGAACTGAATTAAAAAACAACAGTGATCCCCAGTATTCTCAGGAGGTATATAAACATTCAGATTTGAATTCGGTGGCAGCTACATAATAACCTCAAAAAAATTTTGACAGCTGACTAAGAAATGTAGAGTATAACTTACAATGGAGCTTTGCGTCACTTTCGTAACACTTCACGACTCACCCTAGCAAAAAATTTTTTGGAAGGGAGCGCAATTAATTTTTTAATTATCTTTATTGTCAATAATTATTGATGTGTAAACATAATTAACACTTAAATAATTTAAAGAGTTTTAAACATTTCCTGATCATGCTAACATGATTAGCGAAACATACGTTGAAAATACGGCGTTTCGTGTTTTTGTGTTTTATAGTTATTTTTTAAGTATTCTATAGTGTCTTCACATAAAAGATTCCATCTCTCTTCAAAAGATTTATTGAATTTATCAAGGTGAATTTAGATCTATTCAGTTAGAGCAAGCGAGAGAGATAAATACAACACAGCTGTCACAACAATGCGCGGAACGAAACACGCACAGGTTCACTGTCTCCTTCAATATGAGCTGCGTTGTAATTATCTGTCTCGCTTGCTCTAACTGAATAGGTCTATTGTGTTTAGTTCTGCGCATTGTTGTGGCAACTGAGTTGTTTTTATCTCTCTCGATTGCTCTAACTGGATAGGTCTACGGCAAGACAGCTAATGAAACTTTAAACGTTTTAGTTGTAACAATAAGCGTGCTTTTTACTTTTTAAGAAATTTTCGTTTAAGTTTAGCGGAATTTCTGAAAGATCCAGAACAAAAACGCAATTAAATTTCGCATGCATTTGTTAATAAATGCAACTATAGTAATTAGGTATTTAAGTTTAAAAAAAATTATTAATTTTTTAATTTTTTCTAATAATTTAACATAAATAATATTGGAAATCGAAAAGAAAAATTTTTTTAAAGCTATAGATAAATTACTAAAAATTAATTAAAATGTATAAAAATTTAAAAAATATCACGTGACTTCAAAACGGGCCAGGAATGTTTGTGACGTCGTTATGTTAAAATGTGTCTGCATTTGTTGGTATTTGTGTATATGTATTACACATACTATCAAAAATAATAAATTTTTAACTTGGTAACCATGGATACAAAGACCATAGATAACATAATGACGTCACACGCGTTCGGATTCTTTCGGCGCGTTATCGGAACTGAGTTTAAAAATTAATTTTTATTTAAATATAACTTTTTAATTAGTAAGCAAAAAAATTAAATAAAAACAGTTTTGCTATAAAACTTGATGTGGTCCTTCCATTTAAGTAAAAAAAAAAATTCACTTAAAAACCCAATTGCGTTTTCAATCTGGATCCCTCAGCCAGTGGCGGACTAAGCCCGTTGGAGGCCCGGGGCGGCAGAACTAAATGAGGCCCCCGGTCTGCTTAGAAATTGATGTATTTGTAGTGTAAATTTCGTAAAAAATGAATAATATAGATGTAATGGCTGACAAAAAAAAATCAAATATTTATAATAAACGACCTACCTATACGTTTATATTTTGTATATACGTACGGGGCCTCCAACTCCAAACTGCCTCTTGCTTACTAAACATATTTTGGCCTTGTTTGGGATTTGCTTAAGAAGGACTTCTCGAGATCAGAGGCCCGGGGCGGGCCGCCCCCTCCGCCCCCCTTAGTCCGCTACTGCCCTCAGCAAATATTTTAATCGGTTTGTCTTTTCTATAGCAAGAATGATCTTAGAATAGATATTAGAATAGAACTTAATTATTGTAATAGCTATCTTCAGATTAGATTCCAATCCATGAGAGAACATATAAAATATTTTGAGTAATTTATTTTCGACTATAAATGTTATTGTTCTGGGGCTTAGGAATAAATGGTGCAATAAGAGAGTAGTATACTGTTCCTGGTGAAGTTTGTGTTGAATAGCTTGTGATAATATTTGTACCTTCAGGAGGTAGTAACTATTATACCTATAGACATATGTGCAGACGGTGTGGTGTGTTAACCCGCTCCAAGTTTAATCATTTGCCACCGCAAACATCGTTTCTACCTGTGTACTTAGGTGTTAAAGATGACGACACGTTAACATGTACTTGATATTACTAATATGGCATTACGTACCCGTCGTCTGTTCCTTATTGTTACTACAATAGTACATTGTGCAACCAGTTGGCGATTGCGAATGAGAGTGACATTTGCTCGCAATCGCCAACTTTCCGCTCGAGTTACACACAGTACTTTTTGTAATAAGTGCATTGAAAGAACAACATTAATAAATATTAGTAAAAAAAAACTTTTTAATGACAAGCTTTTATTTAAATATGCACTAAAAAGGAAAAAATAATTTTTAATAATTTAGGTTCATAATTATAAAAGCGTGGGTCGTGAACTCTATGATAGTTTATTAGTCACGACCAACGCTTTTATAATTATGAACCTCAATTATTAAAAATTAATTTTTCCTTTTTGGTGCATTTAAATAAAAGCTTGTCTCTAAAAAGTTTTTTTTTACTAATATTTATTTTGTTCATTTTAGTCTTTCAAAATTTTTACCCCCCTTCGACACCCAGCATGCCCTTAAATTGCCTCCAAAATGTTCGCTCATCAAGCGCTTTCATTTGATACCCATATCATAGGGGTTGCTGTGGAAATGATAAATCGCCATTTTGTAACGTCCGCCATATTGGATTAAAAATGGCGGCATTTAAGTAATCGTACATTGTCACGAGAACCAAACGTGTGTGCCAAATTTCAGCCCGATAGCTTCAATAGAAGTGGGTGAAATATTGATTACAAAATTTCAGGACATGCATAAATACAAGTGAAGTTAAATAAAAGCTTGTAAAAACATAAAAAACACCGTAAATGGATATATTGGTTAGGAAAACTGTCAAATATAATTTACAAACATCGAGTGAATTCCATATAGATATTATATATATATTTTTTTTTTGGTTAGGTAATCTAAATGTGGAATAAAATTTATAGGATGAGGATAGTACTCATAACGTAAAAGACAACAAACACTTTTAATATGATATTTTTCTCTTAAATTATATAAATTTTCATTTTTCCCATAATGCATATGACCCACTTGCCACTAACTATTTTGGAACAAGTGATTCCTTTGCAATAAAGACAAAAAATATTGTTTTAAAAACATTGAACGGTGGAATGCGGCTAGTACAGTCAAAATTTGTTTGTGGCGTTTCGTGCAATAATAAAATTCACAGATTTCGCAATCCTTGCAACCATCGAGGACATTGGAAATAATAACAGCATATATGAAACATAATTAACTGTTTATTATACACACAATATTTATCAATGCACTGTTTAGTTTTGTCAGGAATAACCCTATTATTCTTCTGTTATATACGCGTTCACTTTTGCTTGATTACTTAACTTTTAAATGGATTTTTCTACAGTATTTATTAATATTTGCTCAAAAATAACACCGCAGATCGTCGCAAATACCTCTCAATTAACTAGACATGATATAAAACACATTTCGAAAAAATTGCACTTGTTCAATTTTGCATGATTGCTCCTCACTTGATCGCGACACCGTTGTCTTTTGGTCTTGAACGAAAACTCGTAACTCTGCCCCCATATACGAACATAAACATTTCCAATGTTAAAAAATTAACGTGACACACCTGCACCGCGGACACTGGCATAAGTAATTTGCTCGACACCAGCTGAACGGGTACCGATCGTCATCTAAGAAACATGCATGTATATCGAATGAACTTGCCGTAAATGATAATAGCAATGGTTGTTACACGTGACGCACTTGTAAATTAACGCGAAATTGTCGTCAGACATTACATATTGTCGTATTTAATCATAATGAAGCAATCAAACATGCGTGAAATTAAAAAAAATGCCAATGAAGCAAATATTTTTGTGAAATACATTGGGATACACTCCAAACCCTTCATCACAAATCGATTTTTGTACTTCTAGCTGCTAGCAGATTAGAGTTTTAGTGCAATTTGACCAGTTTACCTAAATATTTTAGATGTGAAGAAACTGTTTTAATTAAAAACAGAAAAGTGGTGATCCTGATGATAATGAAAGAAAACAGCTTTGAAATGGCTTAAGGATCCAAAAATAAGAAGCAAATACTGTTAATATTGCTTTACATATATAAAACAAAAAATTGTATAAACAAACGAACAGATATTGATAACCTGTCACATATACCTATAGTAATTTGCTCAATGAAATAAAAATTGTCAAAACTTGAATAAACATACTACATTTTTGCAAAAACAACTTAAAAATCAAAAAATTATTTCGCTTAGTTTCTAGCTTAAAGCACGTAAATATAAATCAGTTAATCTGGCAACAAAAAAAAAAAAATTTCCACAATAAAAAATTAAATCAAAATTCTATAAAACATAAAGTTTTCAGTATTTTTGTGTACAAAATAAATCAATAAAACAACTTTTTTTTTACACTTCATTAAAACCAAATAAAATGTTAATATGTTTTTTTAAATTTTGGACAATTTTACTGTTACATTTGACGGCATTTGGTAAGCTAATCAATAATTGTTATACATTATTTTTTAAGTATTTTTCCTAACACAATTTTATAATTTTTATACAGAGCTCTGAGGATGAGAATATAATTCTCGAAACGTTAGCTAATAAATGCAATATTAACAGTATTTGCTTCTTATTTTTGGATCCTTAAGCCATTTCAAATATTTTTTCTTTAAATATTTTTCTTCCATTTGATATTATTTTCCTATCATTATATTTTCCTTTTCATTAAAAAGAGACAAATTTTTCTTTAGAAATTTTAGTTTTCGTCAATAGAAATTTTAGTAGATAAATATATAGGGTGTTAAAAAAGAATGTAACATAATATTTATAGAAATTATAGTATGGACCAAAATAAACAAAAAAAGTATACATGGGTCCGCAAAGTAGGTAACGGTTTCGGAGATATGGAAGGTTATTCTTTTTTGAAACATTTATTTGCAATTATTTATTCCTTATAATAATGGATAAATGAAGAATCACTAAACACAAATCAATCTCTAAACGTTTGGCATACCTTACTTGCCACTAGCGTCATCTGACGAATAAAAAATGTAAGCCTTTGACGTGTACCTTACTTGCCGCTAGCGCTGTCTAACAAATAAAAACTCGGGTCGCAGTGCCAAAACCCTGCCGACAATATAGTGTATTTGCTAATACAGGCATTGTGGCTTTAATACGTAAACTTGGTTTGTTTTTGGACAAAATAAAAAATTTAACCCCTTAATACATCCCTTAAAATAATATTTTTTTTTAATTTCAATATTATTATCAATGCAACCCCTGTACCAAATTAAATACACCCTTCAGTAAGTAAATCACTATCCGCAAACTAGTGTTTTCATAAAATTTGTAAGTCCAATCCTGTCCGGCCGATTTTATTAAAATTTTAGCAGCACATTTTAATCTTTACTAGAAGGTTAAATTTCAATTTTGAAACGATTCGGACAATTTTTTCGGTATTTTTGTGCCCAAAAACATTTTTCAAACCCTAAAAACAACCCTTAAAATGGTCCGATCGGACCCATTTTAAATAGGCTTCGTGCGGTGATGGATGGCAACGTGCCTACCAAATTTCGTCAAAATCAAAGTGTTCAGGAGGTTATGAAACGTCGAGAAATTTTGGTCCGACCCCTAGGTCCCGCCATTCGACCGACGCCAATAGTGTATGTGCCATATATGGCAAATACACTAAAAATAGCCCTCATTCCGATCAGTGATGCAATTACTCGAAATGGACTCCGCAACAGTATAATCTTTTAGATTAGACTAGAAATGAATTAATAATTACTGTTAATACAAATTTTCAATTAACTTTTAAGAGCGGAAACGCCGTTGCTGTTTGGCTTCATTTAAAATGATTGTTGCAGGAGCAGCAGCACCTATACCATCTAATCTGTCTGTCTACAGACGTCTTAGATGCGATGGATCTATAGTGAGTGTATACTTTATTCAAAAGTTAAATAAAGTAGTACCTATATTGAAACTCGAACTCTAACTGAGAATGCAGATCTAAAATAAAAGCATGTAATTTTTTATTTAAACAAGCTTTCATTAAAATGTACTAAAAAGAAAAAAATCCATGTGAAAACTTCTCACCAAGCTAAGCATAATCACGCGGATAGACCTAAGACTTATCAGGGTTCGAGAATTCAATAACAATGGCCTTGAACTTCTAAGTTTATCTACGCCTGATACCAATTCATGTTTTTTTATTTTCATACTAAATTGGAAATCTAATTTATATTTTCACTGACTCTCGTTTTGTTGTTTTATAAAGTTGAAGTTAAAATATTTTGTAGTTATTTCGATAATAATGAAATAAATAAATCGTTAATTATCCATGATTTAAAACTGGTGTAGAATTTTATAGAGATTTCTAGAACCTTGTTGGCGAGTTCTCAACACATTAATCTCAATCTCGTGTCGGGATGCTAGACGAGAAAAATTGTTACTCTCGTCTTAACGTGTCGACTAGGACGAGACGAAAAAAATGTCGTTTCGGCGGCAACGCAGAGTTGTGCTACTATATATCTCGCTCGATCTAGAATTTGTTTTGTTAATCTTCTTGCGTTTAGGTGAACTTTGTAAACAAAATACTCTAAGCGAAGTGCGTTTAATCTAAATTCTGAATGCGTTGACTAGCTATTGACGTTCACTCTGTGTGACGATTGACAAGATTCTAGGCACTGGCGACTACAGGACTTCATTTGGGAAGGGAGGACACATTTTTTTCTCCACCTCCAAAGAATATGTCTTATGCCTCCTCTACACTATCGGCCATGATGAACGATTACAAGCGATCACGTATGTGTGGAGGGCATAATCGCCTGTAATTGCCCATGATCGGTGACGATCGAGCCTAATCGCCGCTGTGTCGATTTTTCGGACAAACATCAAAGGACGTTGGGTCATCAAATGAACAATGCATGATTGTGTGGACAGCTGCGCAATCATGAATCATGGCCCAGTCGTGATCGTCCATCATGGCGGATGGTGTAGTCTGTAGAGAAGGCATTACATACATCAATAGCAATGTGCCCAAGAGCCTTACCACTCTTACCAGACAGGCGTCGTTCTTCCCCTTCTGGCCGAACTGTAGCAATCAATAAAGGCGAAACAATCCTCTCGGATTGAAATTCTCTAACTGATTTGGGAGGGACATGCCACCCTGACTTCCCTCTCTGAAGCCGCCACTGACTCTAGCTTACTTTTTACTCAACTACGAAAAAAGGAGGGTTATGATTTTGAATGAAGTATAGATGCGTGCACGGATGAGAACAACAATTAGATGTTAGTACGTGTATATAAAGATGCAGGTAGATCCAGTCGCGCCGGAGGTAATGTTTCAACGACTGAGGATGTATAACGGAGTAATTAAGATCAGATGATAACAAGTGGATTGGTAAAGGCTGCTCTGTCTATTAATACACCTGTGTACGTGTGTGAACGTTTGTATCCTCTAAGGATGTGTATTTATTGATGAATCTCTACCGTTTCAGTTTCCTCCACTCATTTAGAAAGTATTACTATTCCTATTAAATTCATTTCCCCTAAAAATAATAAACAAAATATTTTTTATTTATATTCAGCTGCATCTTTAAATGGTAAATTAAACCACAAATACCGCACAAATAACACATTTGGGTCAAGTGGAATTCAAAACTCCATTCGTCTGCTAGTTCTTCCCCATTTTTTAATTTAGTTGAAAACATATTTCAAAGTTTTAAAAAAGGTTAAAATGAAAAACAAATTCGACTGATGACCAGTCCTATACTTCCCACCTAATAAATATTTGCAAAAAATAAACACTCTTTTTTTTTTATTCTTTTCCTAGGCCCAAATAACCTTAGCTGTTGGTAGTCTTTAAAACACAATTTAATTTTTATTCTTTGAAAAAAGCATGGCCCTCTTTTTTGTTTGGTGATCTACTGATGGCTAACTTAATATAGCAAAAATCATGGTTACCTTGATTTACGTACAATTTTTATTTTTTTTAGTAAAATATTTTTTTCTCGAAAACTATACATTTTAGAGAAAAAAATATTTACATTTTTTTCATATTATAACATCTAGAATTCATTTATATTTTTTTTACCTATGTTAATACGTGACATTGAGGACGTTTTTTTGAATATCTCAGGATCCACTCAACCGATTTGACTCAAAATCTAATCAGATCTAAGTTAAAGACTGATAAACACAATAGAACAATCGGCATGCCCGTATGTTGTTCCGTTCTTAAGATATCGAAGACGAAAAATTGACCACATACACACATACACTACACACACACACAGTCATAAAATGATCTTAAACGATTTCTAGGGTCTCAAAACGTGAAAATCTGTTAAAATCTCGAAATATTTTTTTCGGACTAAATCCATTACCTACTTCCCTACCATAGTAGAGGTGGGAAGTAAAAATTAGAAGTACCTACCAAAAACATCGATACGCACTTTTGGGAATTTTTTATTGCACAATTAGCTCCCAAAAATTTCTCAAAAAAATGTGTTTTAAAAAAATTGTTAAATTGTGTTTTAAAGACCACCAACAGCTAAGGTTATTTGAGTCTAGCACCAATTCATATTTTTAATGCATTATTTCTTTTTTTAATAATAAATTGAAAATTCAATTGACACTTTTACCAGCTCTCGGGCTAGAACTCGGGAACTGGGGACTTGTAATAGAGGAACCATAGCAACGCCATGTAAACAACAGTATTGCTACACGCTCGGCTATTCTCAAGCCCTATGTGTTTTATATAGGTAGTCTATTTGTAATGTAGATTCTAACTCTCAAAAGAAAAAAAATGTGGCACGACCCCATTGTCCTAATTTGTCTATAAGCTGATCATAATAGTGATTCACCATGTAGGAAAATGAAAAAGGGCCAAACTTGGGTCAAGGTTGGTGTGCCATTTACCAAGTGTGGGACAATCTTGAAATTCAACCATGGACCGTGGCTAGATAAACTTTGAAATAATAACACCGTCTCAAGCTTGGTTTTAAACTTTGGTCCAATTATGTATTTCAATAGTGACCCAAGGTCGGTGAGCCAATGTTGAAACAAGCGCATAATGCAAATTTGGACGAAAGACAATAATCCAAACTTTAACTATATAATAGTACTTGATCGAGCGTCTATAATCTACAATTCATTCAATAGTACTTGATCCAAACTTGGACCAAGCCCAGTAATCCAAACCTTAGTACATGATCTAAGAACCAAAAATCAAACTTGGTCTATCAGTCCTTGCCTCATACTTGGATCAAACATGGGTCAGCTGAATCTTGGCAATCTAAAATTGGACCAAGCGTAGCCCCTTTGTCAACGTTGGATATCCCTGCATGGGCCTCAAGTTTATCAAGAATTTTAAATTACCTCGAATCCATTAACCGCAGCCCTATCTATCAAAACGCGAGTGAACTGTGCTTCGTTCCGTCAGACAGGTTGAGATGAGATACATACGTCGTGTGTACTCTGTACCTCATCTCTTTGTTTACTTGGACGTCTAATGATGATGATATCTTCTGAGGAGGAAACAATTGTATATTGTGGTATACTGACTGACTCCTTGCTAATTGCCCATTGGAATGTTTATTTACCTCCATCTACGTCATAATTTATTACTGTTAACGTGTGAGCGTTAACTTTTTTTACAATCTCTTTTCTTCAAATTAAAATTTTTCTTTTTTGTTGTACGTTTTATGCGCGTTTTTAATTGATAAGTAATTTAGCGTATGTCAATAAATATCAACACTTCATATTAATTCGATCCTGTCTATAATTGATTGTTTTTCGACTTTATAAGGTATAAATAAAGGAATTATTAAGCTATATAAGGTCGTAATTATTACCATTCGCTGGGAGTCTATAGGGAAAAGAAAAATGAAAAATATCAGGCATTAAATATAATAATATTGTAGATTATAGACGCCTGACAACTAATAATTTGATATGCCACTCATTTTGTTATTTTTACATGGGGGTTATTGTCAAAAAATTCTATTTTCAAAGGGACGGCCAAGATCTCTCGCCAGGATGGGGGGTACCAAATCATATTTTTGGTGTAAGACTTTTAACGACCTTTCATTATGCCAGTCATCTTATTATGTTATACCGGGGGATTTTACACGGTCGGATCTCCTACTATAAGGAAAACGACGTTAAAATTAATAATACTAGCGGTCCCGTCCGGATTCGCCCGGGTGTTAATAATGTATGATTTATTATCCCTCCCGCGAAATCGGGCTGGTGGTGTTTATAACATTAGTAGAATTCCGCCTATATGCTAAAATGCAAAAGAATTTCAGTTACGTTTTTTTTTTTTTTTTTATTTTTAATTATAGACGCGTCAGCTGCTATGGCTATTTGCGTCTAAAAAGACTTACTACTATAATATAGCAAAACGAATAACAATAACTAAAGAATAACAATAACAATAAGTAAATAAATAAATAAATAAATAATAAATAACAATAAATAAATAAATAACAATAAATAAATAAATAACAACAAATAAATAAATAACAATAAATAAATCAATCAACGAATAAATATTAATGGGAATATTATATAACAACTACGTTTTGTTACTATCCCACAGGAATTATCCCCCCCTCCCGCGAGAAATGTATCAAAATAAAATATAGCCTATATCACTCAGGGATAGCGTAGTTTTCTATTAGAATCGGTTCAGTAGCTCCAGAGATAAAAATTTATGATTTATTATCCCTCGCGAAAAATTCTCCTCCTGCGAAGCGAAGTCGCTTGTCGTGATTCTCGCTTCGCGTACTTGCCTACAGTTTATAATATTAGTATAGTATATTAGTATAGATAGTCAAAAAAACCTACAACCCCATTTTACCCCCTTTGGGGTTGAATTTAAAAAGCCCGAATAGCCTATAACTTTCCTCAATAAACGGGCTATCGAACAAAAATTTGTTTTTTCAAATCGGGCTGGTAGTTCCTGAGATTATCGCGTTCAAAGAAACATACAATCATACACACAAACTCTTCAGCTTTATTATATTAGTATAAATTATGATATGTACTATATTTATTTATTTAATAACTAGTTCTTACTCGCGTTAATGCCGATTTTTTTCGACTACTACTAGTCATCTTTCTTAATTTATCTCTATCATGTCGCTTTTTCGTTTCATCGCCTTACGAACTTACCCTTACTATAGAAATTTTACTTTAAAAATAACTTTTTTTTACAATAACATGAACCATCAGCAACTTAAATTTGTAAAAACATTTTTAATTTTTCAGGAACGATAATATTGTTTTCTTTACAAAATAATCCAACAGGCTGTTAAGGTGCGATAATCCCCGACTGTTTTGTATGAAAACACAGGTGCGCATAGTTAGCTATACGCATATTAACGCACATTTACCTGCCGGCTGGTAAGTTATCTGGCTCACATAATGAATGGGCGTATAATCATCAATGCGCCCCAAACACTAGCTATTGAAATTTAGAGAAACGACACGCAGCCTATCCAAATAAAACACCAAGCCATCTCCCGATGATGCTGATCTCCTGATGATGAGGGAATTGGTAAGTGGTTTGGTGTTTTATGGTTACTATTAGTAATTAGTAAACAAATGATAAATAAGTACGTTTTTTGTTCCGTCATGTAGCTTCTTTTGTAATTGTAATTGTGTTTTAAAGACCACCAACAGCTAAGGTTATTTGGGCCTAGCACCAATTCATATTTTCAATTCATTTTTTTTTTTCATAATAAATTGAAAATCCAATTGACACTTTTACCAGCTCTCGGGCTAGAACCCGGAAACTGGGGACTCGTAATAGAGGAACCATAGCAAAGCCATGTAAACAACAGCGTCGCTACACTCTCGGCTATTCTCAAGCCCTGTAGCTTCTTTTGTAATTATTAATAAATGAATTGTAAATTATAGACGCTCGACAACTGAGGTCATAAGCGTCTGATTTTGTAATTATTGTATTTTTTATCATATACAGGGTGCTGAATTGCTTTGCGGGTAATAGGGATTTAACCCGTAAAATCAAACTTTTGCGATTTCTTATTATTTTATGGAAACGTCAAAATTACCTCAAAAACAGATAGCGATAGCCATAGAACTTGAACAAAAGTCAAAATGATGACGTTTTAGCTGTCAGAATAATTTCTAATCATTTTGTTCAAATTCCATGGCTATCGCTATCTGTTTTTGAGGTAATTTTGACATTTTCATATCAAATTTCTGCCGTTACAAAGCATGCAAAATTAATTTTGTTTAATGATTTAGATACAGAATTTTATGTTCTAAAACTTTTATTCGAAGATATTTTTCCTAAAATAATTAGGGAAGCAGGAAATCGCAAAAGTTTGATTTTACGGCTTAAATCCCTATTACCCGCAAAGCAATTCAGCACCATGTATAATAAAAGGTGTACAGATTCTAATGGGGAACACTTTAGGTCGATGACGTACACAGCGGTTTGTCAGTGGTTTGTTGCGAGGCGTTTGCCGAGTCGGCACGAATGTTAGTGTTTTTCAATAATGCAATACACGCACCGCGGCGAGAATTGCCTGCCGACTGAAAACCGACTCTCAGCCGCCTCGACACATCGTTCCGCAAGAAACGCCTGACTACCAAGTTGGCACCGCTGTGTGTGTTATCGCTCTTACACAGGGATTATTAATATTTTTTTCCCTTACACTACTAGGTATATAACATAATAATATGTCTATTCTCTACAATTTAAAGCTCTCATAACTATATGGAAAATAACACCGCGATGTCTGAATACACAACGTAGGCTGATGATACACAACCACTTAAGGCAACTCGTCATTCATTCAAATATTATAATTCAGACTCAGTCATTGGCGGCGGAAAATGGAGGGGGTAAGTCCACGCCAAAGTAGCGTTTTAAACTATCTTGTCTAGCCCGTAACTGCAGGTGATCTGGAATGATATACGGGCAATAACGTTCGAAAGACTTAATTGATTTTAACAAAATTTGGTACGCATATTGGATTCCATCACCGCACGAAGTCAATTTAAAATGGCCGCAATCGGATCATTTTAAGGGTTGCTTTTGGGGGTTGAAAATTGTTTTTGAGCCCAAAAACACCCCAAAAATTATTGGAATTATCTAAAAATTTAAATTTAACTCTTTAGGAAAGATTAAAATGTGCTGCTAAAATTGTAATAAAATCGGCCCGACAGGATCGGATTTATAAATTTCATGAAAATACTAGGTGGTTTACAGAATGTTAGTGAATTTACTGATCAACGGTGTATATAATTTGGTGCAGATGTTGTATAAAATTCTTGTCGAATATTGAAATTTAGAAAAAAATAATTATTTTAAGGGTTGTATTAAGTGATTAATTTTTATTTTGTCGAAAAACAAAAAAATATAATAAAGCCACAATGCACAGTAATTAGTCTGCGACCCGAGTTTTTTTCTTTATTTTTACTATTATTTTTTATAGTACAATCGTATTTTGGCTAGAAATTTTTGTGCACTAGAACCTCAAAAAAGTATAGTAAAGAAAACTCTTTTTTTGTTTTCTTAATTGATAAGGAATATAAAATAATAATAACAATATTACATTTTTAGACTCCTCAGAAGAAAATTACGTTTGAGGCCCTTCGAAACCTTAATCACAGTGCCACTGGTTAATGTCATGAATAGGTTCATTCATACCAAGCGGCAAGCACTTGCAGGGAAAAATAAATAGCAATAACGGATCCGTTTAGGATTCTTAACTTTAAACGATAGTAATATATTGGGTAGGTGGGTTTATCTTATTTTTACCTTTTATTTTATTATAGTTTTCTACTTTCTAGAAATGATTGAAATGCTCAAAACATTATAATATGACTTACATACCTTAGTGACGCACAAAACAAGATGTCTTGTCTTTCTGTGGTAATTTCACTAGCTTTGACCTCACTGAGGCACTATATAACTTGGTACTTTATTATACTAAAAAATTTTTTTATAAAAAAAACTTCCTTCAAAAAAAGCCACCAAAGGTTTTTTTTTATAAAAAGTTTTTTATTTTTTGTTTTATAGTGACTTTGCAATATGTAGTCTACACTTTATTAACCGACTTTTTTCTTGATATTTGATTTATAAACTTTAAAACAAACTACTGAACCGATTCAAGTAAAATGTATGTGGGACCACCCTGAAGGTATGGCCTATTAAATAAAACAAGAATAATCAAACTCGGTTCACAATGTAGGAGATATAAAATATACAAACATATAACATACAAACATTATTTTTATAACTAGTAATCGGTGGACATACATTAAAAAAATCATACAGATCGAATTGAAAGCCTCCTTCTTTTTTTGAATTTAGTTAAAAATCAATTGATTGTGAAAATCAATTGAATCCGAAGCATATAAGGAAAGTGTTTGATTAGTAATCTTGTCACGGTTGAGTAAATGTAAGCTCATCCGCCGCGAAAGTGGAAAGGTTCAGGTTAGAGTCCTGACTGTGACTATGGTTGGTATAATGATTTTTTCCAATATGTTTCGAATCAATTATATAATTGGCTGTTTTCCAACGAAAAATTTTATAATTATAGCATGTTCTTAACCGAGTGTAATAGTTGGTGTTTAAATTAGTTAAATAATTAAATACAGTCGACTCTTGTTAATTCAAACCTGCGATAATTCGAACCCCTCTATAATTCAAAGTTATCACGAGTTCCCTACAAAATCTCTTTATATTTCGAACTAAAGCAATACATTTTTATGCATTTGGTAATTCGTACGAAAAAATGATTGCTATATAACAAAACGACGCGTTAATTCGAACTCATCGGCGTCCAACACTCGACAATTCAAAGTTGCAGAGAGAAAGAGGCGGAAAGATTGTAAGTACATACATACATTTTGCGACAAGTTCAAACTTGTATCAACGTTTGTTTGTTGAGCCTTTGTTTCGAACCATTTGATATTTCAAACACTCGATAATTCGTAATATTTTAAGAGTCCCTCGAGTTTCGAATTAACGTGAGTCGACTGTATACTGAGGACGTAACACTTCTATAGATTTTTATCAATAGATCTGATTTTCATTTCGAACTTTAAGTAAATTTGTAAAAATCTAGAAGGATTTTACAAAACGGGATAAATGCCTAAATTATTGCCTAAAGTAAATAGATGAATAGAATGTAATTTTTAATTAATATAATTTAAACAATACACGCTGCCCAGCCAATTAGGTGCGTTGCATCGCCACTTTCGTGACGTTTCACTTTTTGTCTTTTATAGGTCCCCATCTCGAACGTGGGTTAAGAAGCTTCGCTTCAAAAAAATTAAAAGACGAATTATGACGTCAAGGTCGTTTTAAACGAAAATTTGCATAAAAATATGAAAACACCCTATTCCTATTCCATTTGTAAAAGTTCCATGGTCTGAAGTCGGGACGTCCACAAACACTGCACTCTAACTGGATGTTTAATATTGTAGCAAACCCCAAGATGTTACGCCACTGCCTCCAATAGAAACCACGAGAAATAAAGGTCACAGTAGTAAAGCGTGGAATGGTATCGAAGATACTGAACAACGAGACCTGCCGGAATATTCTAGAGAACGCGAGAACGTACTAGGCTGGGTCGCGCAGGGTATATAAACAAGCCGGTACGAGTCAATCGGGATCAGTCGACGATGTCACGCAATCGGTAATCAGTGAATGGTGAGTCGTGCCATCAAGCGGATCAATGATATAAATATTGATCAGTCAATGGGAATCAGTCAGTGTAGATTGTACTGTGACAGTGTTGAACAGCGAAATAAATCTGATATAAATACAGTAACATAAATAATTACAAATAAATAATCCTTGTATATATAGTTATTTATTAAGTGTTATTTAAGTGGCTCGTTTAGTTCAATAATTACCGTTTAAGTTTTTTTATTGTTAGAATTGACTTTTCGTTGTTACATTTATTGTTATCGTATTTTTAATTATTGTAAATAAATATTTATTCCGCCAACTCAGAAAACAGTTTTGTAACAATATAAACAGGAGTAGCGTGGAGACACAACCAACATGTGGTGAGGCATGGCGTGGCGGTGCGGCGGTTGAGCGAATACCTACTAATTAATTATTTTATACACCATCCAAGGTAGTGAAGTGAGAGAATGAGATGTTGTTTTAATCGAGCGTCGTCGTCTTTTATAACATAATAAACAGTCAAATGCTCGTTTATTATCTACAGACTCGAAAATGAAAACAGTTTGGGTTATCCTCATACCACCGTTGCAATTGTTTGAACAAATCGGTATAAAATAGTTGACAGTTCTTGACATAATGAGTTACAATTTTCTTTTTATTTTACACAACGTTTTTAATTAATATTTAAATATTGTAGGTAGGTACAGGGTGCTGAATCGTTTTACGGGTAATAAGGATTTAACCCATAAAATCAAACTTTTGCAATTTCCTGCTTCCCTAATTATTTTAGGAAAAATATCTTCGAATAAAAGTTTTAAAACATAAAATCCGGCATCTAAATCATTAAACAAAATTAATTTTGCATGCTTTGTGACGGCAGAAATTTGATATGAAAATTTCAAAATTACCTCAAAAACAGATAGCGATAGCCATGGAACTTGAACAAAATGATGACGTTTTAGCTGTCAGAATAATTTCTAATCATTTTGTTCAAGTTCCATGGCTATCGCTATCTGTTTTTGAGGTAATTTTGACATTTTCATATCAAATTTCTGCCGTCACAAAGCATGCAAAATTAATTTTGTTTATGAATTTAGATGCAGAATTTTATGTTCTAAAACTTTTATTCGAAGATATTTTTCGTAAAATAATTAGGAAAGCAGGAAATCGCAAAAGTTTGATTTTACGGGTTAAATCCCTATTACCCGCAAAACGATTCAGCACCCTGTATATAAAAAATTCGTAACACAAAAATTACAATAATGTTGTAACCCTCTACGCATAGTTTGTAACTACTGGAAAATTTTTCTCCGTGTAGATATACCTACACTGGTTAATATATAATATTGATGCAGACGCTAATGACCTTGGTTGTCGAGCGTTATTAATGTACAATCTCCCTTGCTCACAAAAATACTGATGTCAAAAATTGAACAGGGATTAACAAGGCCTGTGCTACGCAATAAACTAAAAAGAATTATTTTTCAAACACCTATTAAAAATCTCATATCTAAATCATAGATCACCATTTCCGGAGCAAAATATGCTGCTGCCACTTAAATTATTCCGCTGAATAAACACAATTGTGGCCATTATACGAAATGGTTCATAATGATGATGATAAGTAGATGATGGATAAATTCGAATTAAAAATGCTATTCCAAATCTTGATGGTTTCCGGGCTTGTAGCCCGTCGTCCAATAGTATTTCTACCTGACGTTTCGTCTACAACTGCGGTAGATATTTTTAAAGGCAATGTGACAGCGGTGAAAGTTTCCTCCTTGACGCCTCACACTTTTATCTATGAGACGCCAAGGAGGACACTTCGACCGCTGCCACATTGCCACTGAAAATATCTACTGCAGTTGTAGACGAAACGTCAAGTAGAAATAGATCACGACCTAGAAGACCGGAAATCATCAAGATTTGGAAAGCTTACACATTTGGATAAATGCTATTATTATATAGTAAACGCTGTCTATAATATAGACAGCGTTTACTATTTGGAATCGAAAGCGACAAATATAGACTCTATATTTGTCGCTTTCGATTCCAAAAGATTGTGGTCATCGATAATAGCTGGTCACTGAAAAGAACAAAAAGAATTGTTTTGTGGCATAAGAGATGCTGAATACGAAAATAAGTGGAAACAAGGACATACGCAGAATTTTGTTCAAGGGAAGAGGGGGAGGCTATGATACAGAAGTTATGAAAATAAGGTAATGAGAGTAAACAAAAACATCCGGTTATCATTCTGCAATCAGGTCATAAACTGCAATAGTCCAAACGTTCTAAATGCAATTCGGGCACTTTTTAGGCGGCAACCTTCAATAACGGGAAATAAAAGGGAAAGTTTCATGAATTATCACGCTTAATTCCAAATTGGAGGGGCAGATACGCCTATGAGTGAAAGTATATGTATGTAGTAGGTACAGTGGCGTAGATAGGCTTTTGCTCTAGAGGGGGTCCGTCCATTTTTTATGCAATATATTGTTCAAAAAAAATTATTTATCAACAATAGATAACTTTTGTTTTTTTTTCAACATTAGATACTAATTTTACTTATGTCTTCCTTGTATAATATGTTACAGGGACATACCAACATTATAATCACAAAAAATGGTAAATGTATTTTAAATGTTTTATCTTGGTTGCCTTTTTTAAGAATGAAATTTAAAAAAATCGAACTAAATTATATTGTTATGGGGGGGTGTCTAGACGCCCTGGACTACCCCCGTATCTACGCCACTGAGTAGGTACACTTTATTAGTAAATAAAATTATAATACTACCTATAATACAGGGAATGGATAAGTCGGAGAATAAACGTGTATAAAGTGAGGGTTACAGTAAATTATTTCTCTACTTGTGCTCTTTGAATCCTTAGACAGATTTGAGATTTAAAAAATATGCGAAGAATTAATATATTATATATAGCTTATTTGACATTATTTTATATTAGTTATAATTTGAAAAGTAGATCCATTCCAAAAATAAGATATAATATTTTATGGTATTGGGATCCGTCAAATGGGTGAAGCTTAAAAAACATGGCGCAAAGGGGGGGAAATTTTATATACGGGGTATACTTCTGCGTGTAATTTTGTGATTTTCAAAGTGATAAGAAATAATAAATATAAGTGCAATTTGCGATTGGGCCGATACGAATCCTAAACAAAGGAATTTCGTTGAAGGAGAACGGATTCTCAAAGCCGGACATAATATCAAATGTGTGAAAAAAAACAAGAAAACTGAGCTGTCAAAAGTAGTAATCTTTACGACATATTGCTTAAAAACATCAAAATTAAAAGAAAATCTCCACGAAATTAATCATCCGTTCAATGCTTCTTTAAGGCAGGGTTAGGTGAATAATGTAAACACATAACTGCAACATAATAAGTTATATTGTAATAAGTAGGTAAGTTACTAACTTCAAAATATTTGTATACAAAGTTAGTCCTATAAATTTGTCAAGCATCAAATGATTTTACTATTGTAGTACAGTATGATAATAAGTACATCTTATTATTAATGCAAAATATTTTTTTAATTCATAAATACAGTTTTTACACATTTCATTAGAAAATAATTCGTTGTAAAGTAAGTTTTACAAGGCAATAACTGACAGTGTTTAATGCCATGATATTAGAAAACGTCGCGAATTCCATTTTCGATAAACTTTTTGCTTATTTTACTTGTTTTATATTTGTAATAAACAATTTCACGATACATTTGCACTGTTAGCACGAAAAATTTTCCCTCGTTTTGAGTACAATTTTGTGCCACCAGATTATGCTCATTTGACGGATCCCAATATAATACAGGTGTAAACGTCAAAATGGCAAAATATTTCGGATGTTTAAGTATATAAAAAAAGTGAATTAAGTCACGCTTGTTACATCGCCCAAGGTCAACATAACCTTCGTCACCTGCGTTCTATGTGCGTGAACAAGGATATGTGCTTAAAATTCCATAATGGCCTACAACAAACACGTCTGGCGCGATGAAAAAAATTAACCCAGTTTAATATTTGCATAGACATGCAACTGAAAGTCATGATGCGTATGAAACGAGAAGAAGAAATGCTTCAATAACAAAAAAATACAGAAAGTGAAAGAAATAATTACCTACGTAAAATAGCTCACAATCACAAAAGTGAGAATCTGAAATTTCTGTATATCAAGACCGGTCAATTTTGTCAGATTCTCCAAAATGTAGTAAAATTTGAGAGCTTTAGGGAAAAAAATATCATACAGATTTTTTAACTTTATATTTTTTAAAGATTCTAGGCACATGATAATACACTCTCTATCATTTTACGCTCTGGGAAATTCCTTTAGTGGCCGGTACTTTATTATGTCAAACTTACGTATTGTGTAAATAAGAATATAGCCTAGATCTTGTAAGTTGTAATACCAAAATATTGTAATGTTACAAAACTGTTTTCTGAGTTGGCAGAATAAATATTTATTTACAATAACAATAAATGCAACAACGAAAAGTCAATTTTAACAATAAAAAAACTTAAACGGTAATTATTGAACTAAACGAGCCACTTATATAACGCTTAACAAATAACTATATATACAAGGATTATTTATTTGTAATTATTTATGTCACTGTATTTATATCAGATTTATTCCTAACGTTTATTTATGTCGGTCATTTACTCAGTTACTTCAGTACTATTTATTTACATCAACTCCACTATTTATATCACTGTATACTGACTTATTCGACCGTTGATTGACTAATATTTATATCACTGATCCACTTGATGGCACGACTCACCATTCACTGATTTTTTCAACACGACACACTCGCTGTTTATATACCTGCATGCGGTGTACGCTCAGTGCGTCCTCGTACTCTCTAACGTTGTCTAGAATCTTCGCGTAGGCATCAGTGTGTTCAACATCAGACACCGCTTCTCAGAATTCTTGCCTGACGTTTATAAACAGGGTGATCCGTAACAGTAATATTATCACATTCGTGTTCGGAAAAATTCCCATCAGGCTGGATTTTTGTATACGGCTAAATATTGTCGTAATTTTCGTTGTTGTTAAAGCACACGCCACAATTCATCGTTTTTGCTAATTAAAATATGTTTATAAAAACAGTAATATCACGCCTGCATAGTTTGAAAAGCAACTGAGAGATTTCGATGCATGTCGATGACAAACGTTCGAAGGTATTAAAAACAAAAGTTGTGCAATTATTCTGTTCACAAGTTTTATAGAAAGGTAAAACTTGTACATACCAACGCAGAGATGTAAGTTTTGTCTGTGTAGGTAGAGTTTATTCAAATAAACTTGGAAGGAAAGTAAGTGTCGTAAACCACGGGTAAATTATATTTATAGATATCAACAATGAACAGTTTCAATGTTTATAAATTATTACAATTAATGAAGAAAAAATAAACAATACATTTTTCTTATTTACGATATTTTACTTCCCACCTCTACTATGGTAGGGAAGTATAGGATTTAGTCCGAAAAAATATTTCGAGATTTTAACAGATCTTCACGTTTTGAGACCCTAGCAATCGTTTAAGATCATTTTCTGACTGATGTCTGTTGTGTGTGTGTGTGTGGTCAATTTTTCGCCTTCGATATCGTAAAAACGGAACAACATACGGCCATGCCGATTGTTCTATTGTGTTTATCAACCTTTAACTTAGATCTAACTAGATTTTGAGTCAAATCGGTTTAGTGGATCCTGAGATATTAAAAAAAACGTTCTCAATGTCACGTATTAACATAGGTAAAAAAAATATAAATGAATTCTAGATGTTATAATATGAAAAAATGTAAATATTTTTTTTCTCTAAAATGTACAGTTTTCGAGAAAAAAATATTTTACTAAAAAAAATAAAAATTGTACGTAAATCAAGGTATAACCATGATTTTTGCTATATTAAGCTAGCCATCAGTAGATCACTAAACAAAAAAGAGGGCCATGCTTTTTTCAAAGAATAAATAAAGAGTGTCTATTTTTTGCAAATATTTACTAGGTCGGAAGTATAGGACTGGTCATCAGTCGAATTTTTTAATTTACTCTGCAGTCTGCTACTTATATGGCGATTTTTTGCTAACATAACAAATAGGGGCATATTTTATATAGGCCTACAGCAAAAAAATCTATTTTTTAACAGAACTAAAGTTCGAGATAAGACTAATGAAACATATTATTATACCACCCGAATATCTTTAGTTTCATCAAAATCAATCCTGTCGTTCTTGAGTATGGTATAAACAAACAACGAGATGGACAAAAATTCCGAAAACACATTTTCCTGTCTGGGTGTTGTAAAAATATTCCCCAAAAACCCAGGAAAACTTTTAAGAAAACGAAATTACAGGCAGAGGTCGCTTTACCGTTTTACATCTTATAAAATTCCGATTGAAAACCAAGCTTATTTGGACATACTGTTCATACAACGCTATTGGCGTACGGTTTAGTTGAAAGGCAAGTAAAAACAACCTCGTCCGCGTTGGGCCGTATTTATACAATTATTTTTCTTTGCCTTAAAACTCACTGGAAAGGAAATTCATTAGTGTTTATTTTAACGCTGCATTAAAATCCGCAAGGAATTTAATTTTCGTTTTTAACACGCTTATATTGTTCCACGTGTATGTATGTAAGTAACGGATTCTTTGAACGCGATTTTTACTCACTTCAAAACTTCAAATTGAACTGAAACTTTCCACACTTATCAAGGACCGATGACAATACAATAATTCAATAAGTTTGTCCCATTATCCTGACCAGGATCTCCAGGACTAAAAAGCAAAAATAAATTATAATTTAAAAAAACTAAAAAACACGCTTTAATGGTAAACTGAACTAAAAAGTAAAAAATAATTTTTATTGTAAAAAAGCGTGGGGTGCTTTGTACCATATTTTCATACTTTTTAACAACTGATATCGAGCACCCCACGCTTTTTTAAAATAAAAATTATTTTTTACTTTTTAGTTCAGTTTACCATTAAAGCGTGTTTTTTAGTTTTTTTAAATTATAATTTATTTTACTTCCATGTTTCGTACCGTAAGTATGATGATTATAGAATCAAAAAATCGTGTCCGCGAGACAAGATCAAATTGTGATTGTACAAAATGTTAAGGAAAGTGGTTTTCCGCATGATGGCTGTGCGTGTGTGTGTGTTTCGTTCACAATATCTTCTGCAAAATTTCACTGACCTGAATAAATGTCTGTCTGATTCAAAACATATTGATTTTGGTGCCAATCAGATTACTGGTTTCAAAAATATAGGCAATTTTATGCATACTTTGTGGACTGTCTGGTAATTTATTTTGAAAAACGATTTTGGAACATGGAAAGCAATAAAGAGCATAGGTATGGTTCTCCGTAACTACTAAAACTCCACTGACTGACTGACAGACAACGCGCAGCCTAAACCGGTGAGTCTAGAAGCATGAAATTTTGCACAGGAGTTCCTTATATAACGTAGGTGAGCACTAAGAAAGGATTTTTTAAAATTTATCCCCTAAGGGGTTTAAATAGGGGATGAAAATTTGTATATGGAAGTTTGTCATTTTTGAAGTTAGAAACGTAGAAGTTGGTATATTTAGACTTCTGAAGAGAAAGGACTTTTAAAAATGCATTCCCTAAGGGGGTTAAATAGGAGATGAAAGTTTGCATGGAAGTTCGCCATTTTTGAAGTTAGAAATATGGAAATTGGTATTTAGGCTTCTGTTTATAAATAAAAGTCAGTTGTATAAACGATTTTGGAAATTAATGTCTTTAAATATTTACGCGGAACCATAGCGTAAAAAAGAGAGCATGGGCAGAGCAGGTTACCCAAAAACTCTTAACATTTGAGAAAAGTCGGATGGTTCCTGAGATGTTACCGATGAAAAATTCCATTGGGTACACGACTAGTCGATGTTTTATAAATATTATATAACAATTCATATTACAAATCGCCATCTTTATTTCAAAAACATACCGTTTTGCGTAGGGGGTTAAACAGTTTTATCCATATGAATAAAAAAATTAAGTTATTTTAAAAAAAAGTAGTAAAATTATTGCATTCCTTTAAATGATCTATTCATACAAAATCGTTTGTATGAAAATCAAAATTCGTAAAATTTTTTACCAATTTTTTAACTAAAATGAATCCCTTTCAGAAGTTTGTTTATAGAATACTTAGGAATATCACATTTCATTTATAAATTGAATCCACTGTAATTTATTATATTTAAACTTCATAAAAACGCGTGGGTGATCGGCGGTAAGCCATTTTCTACGGAATTCGCGTGAGCGTACGTGTTTCTTTACCGACTGAGTGTTGACGGTAGGTAAATAATATAAAAAAAATTTATTAAAAAAACAAAAAACCCGACTGCGTAAAAATCGAACATAAAAGATGGAAACAAGATCAAACGATAACATGCAGTCGGAGGCATAGTAGTAACATCAGGTATTTCTGTTCAATTTGTTACTACTATGCCTCCGACTGCATGTTATCGTTTGATCTTGTTTCCATCTTTTATGTTCGATTTTTACGCAGTCGGGTTTTTTCTTTTTTTAATAAATTTTTTATTTCTTTACTTTTAGTTGAATCTACTCATCAAGCCTTTTAATTTGATACCCCATACACAAGGTTTTACCGATTTTTTGCGTACTAACAAAATGGCGTCTAGCGCCCGCCATATTGAATTTTCCGTGACGTCATGTAACCTATTTAAAATGTCAACAAAACCTTTCTTTCGTTTTGATTTTGATACCTATACCAATCTATTTAGATGGAAAATTACTTTTGCGTTCTGACAAAATGGCGTCTAGCGTCCGCCATATTGAATTTTTCGTGACGTCATATACCCTATGTCACTCTGAGGATTCAGACGAATCTAATGATACCTCATTTTTCAAAATCCGTCAAGCCGTTTAGGCTACAGAGCGTGATAAAGAAATATACATACATACATACACTCGATAAACACCTACCCTCTTTCTGGCGCAATCGGGTAATGATACCGATTTTCACATCGATAGATTTCGTATTCCAATGAGCTGTCAAAAACAAAAATATTTTATTAATAAATAGACTTATTATACAGGGTGAGTTCGACCACCCGTATCAGTCGTTTTTTTCGAAAACGGTTAGTCGTAGAGAGTTGTGTCAAATATTTGTATTATAAAAGCCCTAATAAAGAATCGAATGGTGATAATTTTTTTTTCCGGGAAGGTCGGCTTCCCTATTAGTTTGCTCCAGAATGTCCAGAACTCCGGAATTATAAATGTAACGATAGGTCGAAAGTGGTATTGTTGAAAAGATCTTTAAAAAATAAGCAAGTTTTGTAGGAAAATTTTTTTTATTACTGCCACCCCTGTTAAGTAATATTTGTTTGAAATTACTAAATTAAAATGTCATAATAACGAACTTTTTAAAAGTCCGCATTTAAAATCTAGTTGCCTATCTATCGATCATTAAACACTGAAGAAGTACACTCACAGTATAACCAGAAGAGCTCAGTAGTATGTATTAAAGAGTACATGGAAGACAGTTTGAACACTTGTGACAATGTCTAAGGTTGCTAGATTTTTAATGCCGACTTGGATCGTTATTACGAAAATTTGATTTAATAATTTCAAACGATTGTTACTTAACAGGGGTGGCAGTAATTAAATAATTTTTCCTACAAAACTTGCCTATTTTTTAAAGAGCTTTTCAACAGCACCACTTTTAACCTATCGTGCTTTCTAAAATTCCGGAGTTTTGAACATATAATAATTTATATTTATACTTATAGAAATGTACAGGGGTGGCAGTAATAAAAAAAAATTTCCTACAAAACTTGCTTATTTTTTAAAGATCTTTTCAACAATACCACTTTCGACCTATCGTTACATTTAGGATTCCAGAGTTCTGGACATTCTGGAGCAAACTAATAAGGAAGCTGACCTTCCCGGAAAAAAAATTATCACCATTCAATTCTTTATTAGGGCTTTTATAATACAAATTTTTGACACAACTCTCTACGACTAACCGTTTTCGAAAAAAACTACTGATACGGGTGGTCGAACTCACCCTGTATACCGGAATAAATTAACTTTTATAACTCTCCCTGTACACTTTTCTTAATAAGTTTTTTTTCTATTTCGCGTTGTTCTTTGTTTTGAAAATAATATAAATGCGTAAAAAAATTCTTTTTTAAATTATAATTAAAAATATAATTAGTTTTATGACCTTTAGAAAAAATATTAATATCTGAAACAATATAGATAATTACATACAGGATGCTTTCAATAAGTAGGCTTTTTTGAAGTTTCGGAAATATATAGGATGCTTTTGTTACACACAATGCGACTTCACTCGCTGTTACTACTGTAGTAGCGGCATGTGTACGTTCACTTCTCTTTACCTCTTGCACTCTCAAATCCTTCCCCCTCGCCTAAAAACGGTTACCACTCTCCCGACGCTATTTTTAAAGCTAAATGAAGGACCTAGAATCACACTACATACAGATCCTACAGGCGAAAAAGTGAAAAAAATCCTGAAAAAACTTACAACTTTTTAAAAATTACGTAATCTTTCACACGTATAGCCAAAACTTGTTTTTAAAAAATTCGCCTGTAGGATCTGTAGTGTGATTCTTGGTTTTTCATTTGGCGTTTACCCGAACCCTTTAGCGTTAAAAATAGCGTCGGGAGAACGGTATTCATTTTTAGGCGAGGAGAAAGATTTGAGATGAAGAGTGCAGGAGATAAATTCCAGCAGGTAGAACTTTATCTCTTTCTACCTGCTGACGTCTGAAGTGATAAATTCCGACAGTTACAATTTATTTTTAAAAGACTACTTCTTCCCCGCTTGAGCAAAATCGATCCGGTGATCTGAGCTCTAGATGCGACCATATAGACAGACAGGCAGGCGACAGGCAGACATTTTTTGAAAAACACTTTTTTGGTTCAGGGAACTTCAAAGCATCTAAATTCACAAAAAACTCAAAAGCGAATTTTTTAAGGATTACGAGACCCCTGCAGTATACTCCGTGTATGGAAAACTAAAAAATGAAACTATTTAAGGAACGCTGGGTTTTTAATATGAATGAATTTACGTAAATGGTATTAAAAATTCACAGATTTCGCAATCCTTGCAACCATCGAGGACATTGGAAATGATAACAGCATATATGAAACATAATTAACTGTTTATTATACACACAATATTTATCAATGCACTGTTTAGTTTTGTCAGGAATAACCCTATTATTCTTCTGTTATATACGCGTTCACTTTTGCTTGATTACTTAACTTTTAAATGGATTTTTCTACAGTATTTATTAACATTTGCTCAAAAATAACACCGCAGATCGTCGCAAATACCTGTCAATTAACTAGACATGATATAAAACACATTTCGAAAAAATTGCACTTGTTCAATTTTGCATGATTGCTCCTCACTTGATCGCGACACCGTTGTCTTTTGGCCTTGAACGAAAACTCGTAACTCTGCCCCCATATACGAACATAAACATTTCCAATGTTAATATCTTAACAAATACAAACTTTTTTGTTGGCAGGATTTGGTACTACAACCGATGTTTGTTTTTTTCTGCTTCTTTTAAATTCTCGCGTATTACGTATGCGTCACGCAGCATATCCTAGTAGGCTAATATATGTGTGCATGTATGGCATATATATATTTTTATAACGTATATACAAGGAAACATCAATGAATTTTTTGGTGTAAACCAAGAATATGTTCATCCAAGTATAACGCACCATATCGAACCTTGTTAGTAATATTACACATCCAAGTTGAGCTTACATTTCGGTCCTAAATCACCAGACGATAGATGTTTTAACCAACAGAGCTTTAAATGATCGATTTCTGTTAAATTTGAACCAAAAATAATGCAAATCTGTTCTCAAAACAACAAGACAAAAAGGACTTGCTGACATTTGATCAGTGTAAGAAATAAATACAGCTTCTATATTGTAAAGGCAGGTTTACACAGTGCGAGTTCCTGGGCCAGCAATACTGTAAAAAATGGATGTAAAAATAAGGTAGAATTCGCTCGATTTTCTATGTGATTTTAGATTATTATTTATTTTTACACAGAAAACTTCATAAAAACTTGGACTTTTACTGTAAAGCTAAACAAATTTGTGATTTTTACATAAAGTAAATTAAAATTACATAATTTGTGTAATATTCCAATAAAGTGTGTAAAAATTACAAAATAAAATGTATAGTTAGTAGTTACATATATAAAATGGATGAATACAAAACAAATTAATGTAAAATTAGTAACCACGCATGCGCAATGTGTTTTTATGGAATCTACGCGATGTGCAAGCGATACCTGTTTGCGATGCCATTGTCTCTTTGTGTGGCTATTATCAGATTAATCGCCGGCTACAAATAGACCATCGATAATCTATGTAATCGGCCTTCTCATTTCTTACAGTGCATAATAGACAGTAGTTGTAGGGAAATAAATAAAATAGTCAGTATCTCAGCTGTTTACGCTAGGTCAGTTTCCCGGCTTGCACCACATACATACACACTCACACACACACATACATACAGACATCAGTCAGAAAATGATCTTAAACGATTGCTAGGGTCTCAAAACGAGAAGATCTGTTAAAATCTCTAAATATTTTTTTCGGACTAAATCCATTACTTCCCTACAATAGTAGAGGTGGGAAGTAAAAAGACTGTTTTTCTATCGGTAAGCATCATTTCACCCTTTTTGAGAGGAGCGGCAAATATAATATTATGTGTACAGTGGTAATTTAATTTTCACGGCAAACGAAACATCTTGTTAATTTAAGTGCAATTCAATGTTAGTTCCTGAAATATTTTATTTAAACAAAACCAAATCGGGATAAAGGACTTATTCTAACCTATTTAATAAAATATAAACCTCACGTCATGTCAAGATTGTTTTCAACCGTTAAACAATATTATTGTTTCACTAATGAAGGTTACGGCTGTTGACACGGACCGATTTGCAGGTTGTTTGCAGATTTGTTTGCCGGAGGACGAGGGAAACTAAAATCAACTTGAGCGTGTGTTACATTTAACACGTGGCGGTAGCAGCACACAAGGTGCATTAAAATTTAACAGGTAGTGACAAACGTGCTTCGTGCAGCAGATGACTCCACTGCGTGCGAATAGCGATGGAACACGAATGTGTAAGAGATAGCACTAGAACACAGTCTGGCCAACGGCGAACTGACAGACGGACCATATAGGCAGGGGATATATGATATTCTATAAAGATACGTATACACGTGCTAATCGACTCGATCGAGCCAAAAAATTGTACTAATATCAGATTAACAGGCGGAATTCACAAACAGGAGCTGTATGATATTGTAGCAAACCCCAAGATGTTACGCCACTGCCTCAAATAGAAACGACGAGAAAAAAAGGTCACAGTAGTAAAGCGTGGAATGGTATCGAAGATAGGAGTACCTGCCGAAATGTTGTAGTGAACGCGAGAACGGACTAGGCCGGGCTGCGCGACCTATATAAGCGAAGTACGAGTGAGTCAGTCAGTCAGTCGACTGTGTCACGCAGTGAAATAAATATTGATCAGTCGACGGTGTCACGCAAACGGGAATCAGTCAGTACAGTGAAATAAATATTGATCAGTCAACGGGAATCAGTAAGTGTAGATAGTACTGTGACAGTGTTGAACAACGAAATAAATCTGATAAAAATACAGTGACAGAAATAATTAAAAATAAATAATCCTTGTATATATAGTTATTTGTTAAGTGTTATTTAAGTGGCTCGTTTACTTCAATAATTACCGTTCAAGTTTTTTTATTGTTAGAATTGACTTTTCGTTGTTGCAATTATTGTATATAGTTAATTGTTACGAATTATTGTAAATAAATATTTATTCCGCCAACTCAGAGAACAGTTTTGTAACAATATTCTATAAAGTTACATATACACGTGCTAATCTACTCGACCGACTCAAAATAATAATGTTAATTAAACTCGTCGGAGAGTGTTGCAACTTGTATGCCGCTTCGCGCACTATCGCGTCGCGTCAATATGTGAAAATCGAATATCTATATGAAACTGTCGCGCTGAGTCGCAAATCGCAATGTGAAAATTGACCTTAAGAGTCATAAGATTCATCACAGATTCGTAATACTAAGTAACATACAGGTTGGTGAACGTAACTGCTGCACATAGGGATTTAACCCGTAAAATCAAACTTTCGCGATTTCCTGCTTCCCTAATTATTTTAGGAAAAATATCTTCAAATAATAGTTTTAGAACATAAAATTATGCATCTAAATCATTAAAAAAAATTAATTTTGCATGCTTTGTAACGGCAGAAATTTGATATGAAAATGTCAAAATTACCTCAAAAACAGATAGCGATAGCCATGGAACTTGAACAAAATGATGACGTTTTAGCTGTCAGAATAATTTCTAATCATTTTGTTCAAGTTCCATGGCTATCGCTATCTGTTTTTGAGGTAATTTTGATATTTTCATATCAAATTTCTGCCGTTACAAAGCATGCAAAATTAATTTTGTTTAATGATTTAGATGCAGAATTTTATGTTCTAAAACTATGATTTGATGATATTTTTCCTAAAATAATTAGGGAAGCAGGAAATCGCGAAAGTTTGATTTTACGGGTTAAATCCCTATGTGCAGCATAATTACGTTCACCAACATGTACATATAAACATGGTTTCAACTTTAAACTAAACCTATCGTTCGATCGAGTGGAATAACAAATTTGAATACTGCTTAACCTTCAATGGTGTGGCGCTGTAAGTGCACTAGGCAGGTGAAGGTTACGCGAACCCTCGTCTTAAGGGAGCCGGTGCTACTGTTCGTGAACGGGCACGCACGAAAACAAACCGTCAGCCCTTAATGCTCGCAACCCGCACTACTTATGTACCTTTCTGCTTCTGCCATAGGCCCATAGCTCCTCTAGCTGTTTGCCAGTAATTCAGTTTTTGTGTTTTAAATTGTATACACTGAAAATAAACACTGCCTTATAGACGACATGAAAAAATTTAATAATTTAATCTTAAAAAGAGTCAAGAATTTTTCACAAAAAATTAAAATGAAATCTGCGACAGCTACCAATAACTTTTAGGTAGAAAAATTATCAAGTTACTATTTTCTTTTCAGTGACAGATTTACACTTGACAGAAGTTGAAACTCCAGAACCTAAGGATTAGAATCTAAGAAAGTTAGTTCCACATCCTCTGATAAAATTCAATCTGGAAAGGAAAGTCCTGTTCCTGAAAAAGAAGAATCCAGAAAAACAAGTTTGATTACAGAAACAGCATTTCGTTTTGCTAATAAAAATATAATAAATACTTAAATGCAACGAATCAGAAAAATCGACCACACATACTTTTTAATAAGCTATACTTTCAATAAATGGCAGATGAAATACTAATCAAATTAATTGTGCTATTTTTACGTTGTTTTCGAAGCTAAACTATTTTTATTAAAAATGTTATTCTCTATAGTTTACGGTCTTTTGAGAACAATCAATGGATTTTCAATAATTACTATAATTAGTACTATCCATAAAGTCACAAAATTAAGAAATACACTATTCATAATATTATAGACCTTATCAAAGGTATGAAACCTTAAACCAGAAATAAATACCTTTAAGAAGTATAAACTTCAGAGTTAAATTTCAAAGAAAATCGATAAGCATATATGTAGGTCAAAGTTCAAGGCCCAAGTATAGGTCAAAGTTTGTTAGTTTACGCGCATCATTAATTCATTCAACCCGCTTTATTTCAAAGGTAGTTAATTAACCTACCTCCAATTTAAACTTTAAATTTTTATTTTGTGGGTATGTACTTCTATTTTTCTTTTTTTCATTCCAACGCTTATCATTTTCTCATGATACAGTTGTAATACCTAAATATCAAAACTTCATCAAAAATAAATTAATATGAATAATTGGAAAACCTAACTATTTATGTGCAATATTAAATTATTATTTCAACTTTTTTTTAACTGAAAATAACTATGTTTTTTGGATTGAAAAATTAAATTACGATCTGTTTCATAGTGGACTAAAATTTACTTTGAAAGGTAACAGCACATTAACAAATTATTAATTTGACATAAATCAAAACATTATAAGCTAGGACCCTACGACAATCTGTTATTTTAAAAGGGAAAACAACACATTAAATTTAATGGTTTCCTATATATTTTAACATTGAAATTGTCATTTTGTAAGTGAATGTTGTTAAAAAGAGATACATTTTCAGTGAAAAAAGAACCTGATAGTAAAAGAGTAGAGGTCAATATCAACAGTAACAGTATTCACTGAAATATACAGGGTGATTCCAAAGTTGACGTTATCCTTTCACCAGCGAATAGGGCTTCAACAAATAAGATTTTTTTTCCTTTGGCGCTTTTTCGAAATATCAACATCAACGGAGATACAGGGTGTCAAAGTTTTATTTAAAAAATTAAAATTTATTAATGACTGCCAAACCACTTGAGATATTTAAAAAAAAATTTGTAGGTGTCAATAGCTACGTGGGAGGGAAATTCTTCAATACATAAAATATTTTTGGGTTGACCAGTGGCGCGCGTAGAAAAAAAACTGATTTTTCTAAAAATAAAAATTATTATTGAATTCCTTGTTTTCGAGTAAAAAAATAAAAACCGTTTTAATGGGCACCTAAAATTAAGTTTTGAATACATACATATGTATTTTATTTTTTTACAAAATTTTTCTTAAATTTCTCAAGTGGTTTGGCAGTTATTAATAAATTTTAATTTTTTAAATAAAACTCTGACACCCTGTATCTCCGTTGATGTTGATATTTCGAAAAAGCGCCAAAGGAAAAAAAATCTTATTTGTTGAAGCCCTATTCGCTGGTGAAAGGATAACGTCAACTTTGGAAGCACCCTGTATAAAAGAAATAAAACATAATTTGACGCGGGAAATGTCAAAATAAAAGTCTTTTATAAAAACACAATTGGTCTCCTTTCGCAAATTTCTTAAAAAAACGACAATCAATTTAAGGTAATTTCAGACCGTTCTTTGATCCTTTGGTGTAAATACACCCTATACAAAAACAGTTTCCACAAAACACCAAAGCATGAGGAATTTTTTCTCAACGCTCTTTTTTAATTTTCTAAGGAGATGATTAAAAACTAAAAATAACAAGGGACACAGTAATTAGGTACGATTGTTTGTTCCGCAACCGAAGACGCTGCGTTCGTTTTAACATAGTGTCACTCTTCGTGTGTAATATACCTCATTACGACACTAGATATACAATCTACTATTACGTTAAACTGGAGGACAGTGTGGTCCAGTGGCTAGCGTCTCTGTATCAGACTGTCGTGGGTTCGAATCCCGCTTCCGCTCATGGATGTTTTGTGATGTCATTTAGTTTTAAGTGAGTTGTTATTTAATGTAATCAAGACGCTAATGACCTAAGTTGTCGACGCGTCTATAATTTACAATAAATAAAATAAAAATTACGTTAAAATTCCTTAACTTAAGCACATGGGAGTGTACAGATTCACTGCTCACCGGATTATTAGTTAACAAAATGTCCTTTGCTTTTCAGAGATACGGATGCTGCGTGGACCTGTGTCATTCGAGCAAGCGTTTTTTTATGTTTGAGTTTTTGTTATGAAAGACGAAATTAAACTTTCCAATGATTTAGCATCACAGCAATGGCCGCCGCTACTGACCTACCTAAATCTGTATTTCTGAGAGGTGGTTTCGAGAGGCATGTTCTCCTGCAGAATGCGACACGCTGACGACGAAATACACTACCTACACAAGAGAGGCACTGCGGCCGGATGGTTAGCCGTGGAGGAGATTATTTTGTGGTCTGTTCCACGCCGCTAGTTTGGAACAATGAAACACGTCACACTGACAGCGCAACTAAATAAAAAAAAACGTCTATCGCTACGCTCTTAGCTTTAATACAGTTTTTTGTATAGCGCCAGATACATCCTACCCATATACATAATAGTATGTACATATTCACTAGTCAGTACCCATTCCTCATAAATCAGTGCTTCTCAAATGTTTAACCTATAACGGCAGTGACGAATTTTAAACATTTCAGGGGCGGCAGGGCACCAAGTGCAACAGAATATGTGTGTGCCTCATACAACTACATAATGAAGGCTACTATATTTTATTCATCAGATAGCGCTATAGTGGCAAGTAAGGCCTACGTCAAATGTTTACATTTTTTATTCGTCAGATGGCGCTAGTGACAAATAAGATATGTCAAACGTTTAGATTGGTTTAGAGAAAAATGGTTTGTGTTTAGTCATTTTTCGTTTATCCATTAGATATTAAGGAATAAATAAATAAATAAATACAAAATTGTGATTTAGCCGTTAAATGATTGATACTTTATTTGCTAGTGACGCCATCAGGTGGCGAAAAATATAAACAGTACTGACATTTAAATGACATCAAGTGACATGTACCTTACTAAATTTTCTAGATGTTAATGTAGTGATAGAAAATTGCCTGAAGCCCTCATTGGTCTCATTGGCATTAATATTTTATTAGATAAAAAATTTATTAAAAAAACAAAAAACCCGACTGCGTAAAAATCGAACATAAAAGATGGAAACAAGATCAAATGATAACATGCAGTCGGAGGCATAGTAGTAACAAATTGGACAGAAATACCTTCGACTGCATGTTATCATTTGATCTTGTTTCCATCTTTTATGTTCGATTTTTATGCAGTCGGGTTTTTTATTTTTTTAATAATTTTTTTATTTCCTTCCTTTTAGTTGAATCTACTCATCAAGCCTTTTCATTTGATACCCCACACAAGGTTTTATCGATTTTTTGCATACCGACAAAATGGCGTCTAGCGCCCGCCATATTGAATTTTCCGTGACGTCATGTACCCTATTTGAAATGTCAACGAAACCTTTCTTTTGTTTTGATTTTGGTACCTATATCAATGTATTTAGAAGGAAAATTACTTTTGCATTCTGACAGAATGGCGTCTAGCGTCCGCCATATTGAATTTTCCGTGACGTCATATACCCTATGTTACTCTGGGGATTCAGACGAATCTAATGACACCTCATTTTTTAAAATCCGTCAAGCCGTTTAGGCTACAGAGCGTGATAAAGAAATATACATACATAGATGATAAGAATCTGTTTTTGATTAAAAAACAGAAAATGTGGTGATCCACATATTTTCAAATAGTGATCCAAATATTTTTCGAAACGTTAGCGAATAAATGCAATAAAACAGTATTTGCTTCTTAATTGGATCCTTAAGCCACTTTTGAGTCGTTTTCTTCCATATACATACATAGATATATACATACACTCGAAAAACATTACCCTTCTTCTGGCGCAGTCGGGTAAAAAAATAAAATAAAATAAATATAAAGAATAATGTTCAATAAATAATTTTAGTTTACTTTCACACGTGAATGATTCAAGTATTTGTTAAAACGAAGAGCAGTCGCAGTGGTTAAATTTATGTAGACGAAGTCAAATGTCGTTGCCGCTTGAGCAGACTCTTGTGAAAGCATTCACTGCTCAACATCAGAATTTCAGAAGGTCCCTTCGCTAACAACACTCGATTTGGACAGGAAATAAATCAGATCGTACCAAACGAATATCGACTGGATGCAGGAAATGTACACTTACATAATATCTGTAGTCAAAATACAAAACAACTTATGTCAATTTTTTTGTATCTTCAAAAGTTTATTTTATGTAGCATTAATATCATTTTTTTCGAGGAAAAAAGGCGTAGGTATATTTCCAAAACCAGTGACCCAATTGGCATCAAAATCAATAAGTTTGGAATCCTTATACATGCCATTCAAACATTTATAAAAAACATTCAAATTCCGTGAATGTTTTCAAGTTATTATGAAATAATGAACGGGAAAAAATCCCACATACAGACAGGCAGCCACACACGTATACACCTACCATGCAGAAAATCACTTTATTTACGTTTTGAGGGTAGTACAATCAGAACCTGACCTTAATAAGGGTGTTCAAGCTTCAAAAACAAGCCGTTCGAATTATTTCCCACTCAAACAGACTAGCACACTGTAAACCAATATTAAAAAAATTAAAAATTATGTCATTACCGTCTTTCTATGTCTACAATAATCTATCATATGTCAAAAATAACCTGAATTCCTTCCAGACAGTTGATGAAATACACTCCTATAGTACCAGAGGCAATAAAGATATTATAGGGTGCCTCTCTATAAAATCGGCAAACTAACTAATGGACCTAATTATTGGGCATTAAAATTCTATAATGCTTTACCAAATAATATAAAAGAAATGAATAATTATCATTACTATAAAAAAACAGTTAAAGATCCTTCACTTGACAAATGTCTCTACAACTATAAAGACATTTGCTAGCAAATATTTTCTTAATAGAAATGTAATTGTATTATACCTATATATTATTTTCTTGTTTGTTGACGATTATTGTATACTTTTTTTAGTTTCACAATAAATCTATCTATCTATCTGTCTCTGCAGACGCGATTTTTGCCTGATTTCTCTTAATATTGTTTAAGCAATCGCTTCTCAAAAGTTAATTTAAAATTTATCCATAAAATTAATCTTTGAATGGTATTTGTTGTTCATCAGGTAGGCTGATTTGAATCTCCATATTTCCATTTCCATACATAAATTTCAAATTCCAAAATGGGTTATTAACCTTCCAATGGGTGTATGAACCAATCATAATCTATTCCCAAGCGCATGCGTAGGGGTACTGCTCTAGCATAAAACTGTCTAACTAAAAAACTTTTTAACAAAAAAAAAAAAACCTTCAAAAAGGCACTAAAAAGAGGAAAATAATGAAATTTTGAGGTCTGTGCCAATTAAAATATGAAGTTGGTTAAAAAAAAGAAGATATTAATCACTATACTATACTTTTTAACTGACTTCATATTTTAATTGGCACAGACCTCAAAATTTCATTATTTTACTCTTTTTAGTGTCTTTTTGAAGGAGGTTTTTTTTTTGTTAAAAAGTTTTTATTTTTTACTTTTTAGTGTCAAAAAAAGTAACATTTACCTTAAAGAATCACACGCCGTTACTTACTTTTATTAAAATCAGGCGAACTACTGAATCGATTTTGATGAAATTTCTATGGGACCAATTTGAAAGTATATCCTTTCAAATAAAAAATTTTTTTTCAAAATCGGTTCATAAACGACGAAGTTATCCGCGAACATACATAAAACATAACCACATAAAAAATATATACGGTCGAATTGAGAAACCGCCTTTTTTTGAAGTCGGTTAAAAATCGAAACATTTTTGCGAGCTTAGATTCTATACCACAAATTCCACATAAGTGGTTTTTCCTTATGACCATCGATATATTGAGATTGTTTCTTTTACAATTGCCTGTTTTATAAATCTAATTTTCACAATATAAAGTATTTTATTACAATTTCAATTTTTTATCTGTGAAATGTAAATCAAAATCGTTGCATTTTATTAATGTTCATAAAGTAAGGGAATTTCTAAACTGAGAATTTATTTTTGGGCTTAAAAATAACCAAGATAGCTGGTAAATAAAATGTAGTCTTTATGCGGTATAACTAATATGACCATATGTCCCGTTGTTCCGAACCTTCGGGAGGCAAAAATGTCCCGTTTTCATGAAACAAGCAACCCGCCGCAGCTCTATGAAACGAAAATGTGGTCTGTGTTATAATTTGTTATACAGACTATATTCATTTCCAAGACGAAGTAGATGTAAAAAGATATAAAAATACATGCCGTTCGAATGTCCCAACTGACCAATCACAACTCAAGAAACAAAGGGACACACACGCAAACGCACGCAAAAGGACGCAAATGTATTACTTCGTCTTGAAAATGAATAGAGAGTAACCTACAACTGTTAGTATCGTAACGTTAGATAATAATATTTGATGAGTGCACAATAAGGAACTATAATATACAGTTAACAAATTAATCTACTCTCAATACCTATATTGAGAATCGCCGGAAGTAATAACGGAATTGCTTGTTGGCAAAGTACCCAGTCATGCATCAATTCTACACCACCCACACTAGAATATGATCTTATAATTTACTGATATATTTAGTAATATGTACTACATAATATATTAAGGGGATCTGTGTACCTGATCGACAACTTCATATAATAACATTTCGTTTTGGCTTACACAATACACATTACGTACCTACTTTATGAGATTTTGTAATAGTAATTGCAGACAAGAAATAGCAATTTTAATTTAAGAAAAATTGTCACTCGAAATGGCCAGTATCCAGACTGATTTTTACTTCCCACCTCTACTATGGTAGGGAAGTAATGGATTTAGGTCGGGATTTAGTCTGAAAAAAATATTTCGAGATTTTAACAGATCTTCACGTTTTGAGACCCTAGCAATCGTTTAAGATCATTTTCTGACTGATGTCTGTATGTGTGTGTGTGTACGTGTGTGTGTGTGTACGTGTGTGTGTGTGTATGTGTGGTCAATTTTTCGCCTTCGATATCGTAAAAACGGACAACATACGGCCATGCCGATTATTCTATTGTGTTTATCAGCCTTTAACTTAGATCTGATTAGATTTTGAGTCAAATCGGTTCAGTGGATCCTTAGATATTAAAAAAACGTTCTCAATGTCACGTATTAACATAGATAAAAAATATAAATGAATGATGTTATAATATGAAAAAAATGTAAATATTTTTTTTCTCTAAAATGTATAGTTTTCGAGAAAAAAATATTTTACTAAAAAAAGAAAATTGTACGTAAATCAAGGTAACCATGATTTTCGTTATATTACCATCAGTAGATCACCAAACAAAAAAGAGGGCCATGCTTTTTTTCAAAGAATAAAAAAAAGTGTTTATTTTTTGCAAATATTTACTAGGTGGGAAGTATAGGACTGGTTCATCAGTCGAATTTTTTTCGTTTAGGTCGAAATAATAACAACATTATTCTATTAACTGTTTTTTTAAAATAGTTTATAATAAAGATAAGCATATTATTGTTATAAAAATATCACTGTTTTGTGTAAGAAACAGCAGATAGGATCGCACCGAATTATTATGTACAAAATCATATAGGACAAACTAAGTTCGAGTTATGCAATGTCGTAGACTTATTGAATGACTCTTATCCTGTCCAAAAACTGTACAGTACTTCAATGACCAGCGCCTGTGTTAATTCTGAGACTATTTTATGCATTATTTTAGTTAAAATATTTAAAAATTAGGACAAATGAGGACAGTGTGGTGTAATAATGCTATAAATGGTTCGCCATTTTCTAAAAAAATAACATTGCATATAAGTTAAAGTGAAACAAAAATTTAACATCGCTGTAATTTTACACAATACATTTTCTGTTGACACAGTTTTTGTCTTTTAAAAAATCTGTGCAAACTGTCGCTTTAAACTGTTAGTACGTTTTTAAGTGTTCAGTGTTTTGTTTATTAGATTTTTAATTTAAATATACCTACTTCTTAATCAACGTTTTGAGTTTCTGTGGACAGTAATTAATTGGTAAATGATAAAATCAATCGATTTAAAACCCCTTATATCCACACCATATTATTCACATAACAATTAGAGGTGAAAATAATAAATATCTCATGCCATGATTTTTGAGCTATATCTAAGAAAAAATCAAATGACCACTGTCGGGATTCGAACCCGAAACCCCCAGTTTCCAACTAGGTGAGTTACCGATTTCTCCACAGTGCCTGAGAGTGGAAACCGATCTCTTCTTATATCAACGTGAAATTGCTATATATATGAAGAGATCGGTTTCCACTCTCGGGCACTGTGGAGAAATCGGTAACTCACCTAGCCGGAAACTGGGGGTTTCGGGTTCGAATCCCGACAGTGGTCATTTGATTTTTTCTTAGATATAGCTCAAAAATCATGGCAGCATAGCTGTCTGAGATATTTATTATTTTCACCTCTAATTGTTATGTGAATAATATGGTGTGGATATAAGAAAATCGATTGATTTTATCATTTACCAACTACTTCTTAATATTTAGTTTTAAAACTTTAATAAAGTAATAATTTTCAAAGTGTGTATATATATCCAGATCTAGTGAAAAATCAATTTTAAAATGGTAAGTACCTACTTGAATTATTAATTTTGGATCATTGATAAAAAACTGATGTTATGAAACTTTTATATTATATACTTAAACTTTTCAATTTCGTTACGAAATCTGATAAAATTGTAAAAATAACGTTAAAACTTCGATTTGATGGTTCAGAATCAGTGTATTAAAAATAATAAAATAAAACGCAGGTTTCGGCAAGATAAAATCAGTTTAATATAAGTAATTGCACTAATATACATCAATACTTTATACGGGAATGTCTATTATGTTATTTCTTAAGCTCTATAGGGGTGCGTTCCACTTGGCGACCATTGCGCCCACTACGCTCACGCCTTATGGCCGCGCTTATTACGTTTGGTCGTTGTAGGCGTTGCGATCGCCAAGTGGAACGCACCCTAGGAATATCTTGACTTCGGTCAGATAATATTTTATTGTTTATTTTATTAAAATGTTCCTTTTCTAAAAATGGACGAAGTAATAAATGCCACCAAAAATGCGTTTTTAATATTGAGATTTTGACAATTTTAATTATGCAAGATGACAAGGTTAGCAGTTACGTGACTATTAAGATCTTTAATTATTGTGGTACAGTTGAATTAATTTGACTTTGATAGTTTTATTTTTTTTATAAATTGTAATAACGTTACAAACTTTTAAAATCGATAGTATTAATTTTGTGACAGAAAAAATAGGCGATAACTCGGAGGGTCTTTTTTTCGACACATTAATGGACATTGCGCGTTAATCACGCAGCGTTGCCCAAATTATGTTCCGCGGGAAGCCAATAAGTGTTCCGTGAAAAATTATGAAAATTAATAATTTACGCCTCGTATGATTTTAAATGCTGCGCCAAGTTGAAAAATGCTTGAAACCTACCCAATAAAATAACCAAGATATTCCGTTAAAATTTCAGGATTTTTGAAGTGCTCCATCATAGGAAAAGTTTGAGAAACGCTGTTAGTAGACGATCGTGGCTATACATTTGCGTCCCTCAATAAATTAATATAATAATTAATATAAGTTAATCGCTGAAGCTAGAAACTTGAAATTTGGACAGTTGGTTCATTTTCTGACGTAAGCATCCACTAAGAAAGAATTTCTCGAAATTCAACCCCTACGGGTATCAAAGACTAAAATGAACAAAATAAAATATTAGTAAAAAGAAACTTTTTAGAGACAAGCTTTTATTGAAATGTACTAAAAAGAAAAATTATATTTAATAATTTTGGTTCATAATTATTATAAAAGCGGGAATTGCGACTAATAAACTATCATAGAAATTACAACCCCCGCTTTTATAATAATTATGAACCAAAATTATTAAATATTATTTTTTCCTTTTTAGTACATTTCAATAAAAGCTTGTCTCTAAAAAGTTTTTCTTACTAATATTTTTTAACTATATCACGACTCTCTTGATATATCTTCTTGAAAATGTAACAATTCTTTGGGTCAAACATCTTGAAACTAGGACGATGCTTGTCATCAAATTACTTCAAAATGGGAAGATTTTATTTAAAGCAAGGTACGGCCGACATAAAATCTGGTAAGGTAATTGCAAGACTTTTTGAAGGCAAGATATATATTTTTCCAATTAAGCCAATCACAATTTGTTACCTGCATCCTGTCAACTAGAAAATAAACGTAGTGCTCGCGGATAACATTAAACTACCGGTTTTCAATTTCTGTGTCATTATGTTACTAAAATTATGTTACAAAAAAATTTAAATGTGTACCTCTCACATTAACAAAGCAGAGATTAAGAACAATTTAGTTTTAGCAGAAATAATTGTTTTTGCTCTACTTATTCAATAATATACTGCAACCATCAGACAACAAAAGAACAATATAAACCAAAATTACTGTAATTCAAAAATGAAAGGAAATACCGATTAGTATGGTCCGCAACGCGTGTAATTTGTGTATATGGAAATTTCACACCAAACATTTTAATTAATTTATAATAAATCTGTCCGTTAAATCCGCTCTTCCGTCACTAAAATTATTTATCACATCGCCAGTGCCTACTGCTGTAATAAGAGCGAGGATCACTTAAATTGTTACCCGACTGCGCGACAGCAAAGGCAAGGTTATGTTTTTCGCGCTGTCTATATATGTATGTTAGTAGTATACAGGATGGCACATCTTAATTATTTTCATTAGTACTAGACTACAGTATCAATCACCGATAAAAGTATCATGCTAAAGTCATTATTAGCTTGTAATCCGAAGACTTTAATTAATGTTAATTGATTAAGTATGTGTATTTTTTAAATAAAAGATGACTGGTTTACTACAATTAATAAATCATCGACGGTGATGAGGGATTTATCAAAAACAGTGTTATAATGATCAGCAGAAAGGTGGTTTATATTGAGTCTTAGATGCCAGTAACCGGTTGGCAGGTATGTACATAATATAATATCGTGGTGCATTAAAGGAAGAGTGGGTTTAGATATTTTATTACGGCTGTAGGTTTTCATCAAGTTTACGGCCGCTTTAAATATAACAGTGTGATTTAGTACATAATTATACAACCCTTCTACAGTGAGCGGACCCATGCTTACATACACACATTCAAGATATCTGCTTCTTACAAATTGAAGCCGAGTTTTAAGAAAAATGTTCAATATCATTTTTTTCCTTCTTGTGCCGTTAAGGCAGTTAATTCATTAATAAAATAATAATGATTCATTTAACATTACAATTATGTATTATAATATTCTGAAACAAAAATATATATTTTTTGTAACACATGTATGAAATGTGCAACATATCGTGTGTCTAGTCGGCTACGTAAAATAATCTATATCGCACGGCTGTAATTTAATAATATTTGAACTAGCACGGAAAAAATTTTATTCCATACGGCTTTAGATAGGAGATGTGTGCATAAAATATTTTATACACGACTTCAAATATTTTATGCACGTATGCGTGCGCATGGGAACATTTAAGTATTGGTTGTTATGGCAACGAAGTAAATATTCTCAGCTGCAGTTAGATTCCGGTGTTTGAAATTGAATAAAAGAACAGATCCCACTCTCGAGGCACTGTGTGAGTAAGAGGTAACTCAACCAGCCGGAAACTGGGAATTTCGTGTTCATGTCCTGACAGTGGTCTTTGATTTTTTCCTTGTATATCTTAATTGTTTGACGTTTAACATCACGATGGCATGTTCGCCGACTGAATACGTTAAGAAAAGTATTTGTTTGTGGAATGGCTACTGTCTATTTAATAATTATTATTAAAAGAAGCTTTATAGAGTTGAAATTGTTGTACATTTACATTTTATACATATGTTACAATATATTTTTCAATACCTAAGTTATTTTATAATATCAATTTTAGTGTGCTCTTACACTTGCAATGTTAAGTTTCTATAAATGAAATATTCTTAAGTAAAATAACCATGCAGTGTCTAAATTGCTTTTAATCTATCTATCCTATACAGGAATTAACCCCCCCCCCCCGAGAAATTTACCAAAATAAAATATAGTCATATCACTCAGGGATAGTGTAGCTTTCTATTAGTGAAAGAATTTTTAGAATCGGTTCAGTAGTTCAAGAGATTACCCCCTACATACAAATTCACAAACAAACTTTTCCTTTTTATATAACACTTAGAAAATAGATTGCAAAATTTCAATTTTTTAAATAAACATTATTATAAAGAATTTGCAGTCGAACAATTTTTTATAGCACCATTCGATTATGCGGCGAAAAATTAAGTTAGTAATGATTTTTTCATTTTTAAAAAAGTTATTTGTTCAGGCTAAAAAAATAAAAAAATAAAGTAATCCCACTTGTTCCCACGGTCATATGCTTCAGAATGAAAAATTTGAATAGAAAAACTCCAGAAACGTTCTTATCTATATTTTTATAGAAGAAAAAAAAATTATTGGAAAATTTTAATTTTTAAATAATGAAACAATTAAAAATATGGTAATACCTACTGATATTTAATATTACGCGTGCGGCGGAGCTCCAATTGACGTTCTCTTTCGCACGTGCGGGACTGCATAAAATCTTCCTTCTCGCACTCATTGAAATCAATTTAGTGGTATGGCACCCCCTTTCCACCGCCCAATCGGTATGGCTGTTTGCATATCGTCTTTTAGTTATTTTTCGAAGGTACTGTTAAAATTTCAGCCTTGTTGAAATAAGTAAATTTCACCCCAAAACGGCAACCTTTGACCTGGTATGGCAGGTCATTTCCACCAACTAAACGGTATGGCGATTTTTGTATCAACATTAGGATAGTATTAGCTATCACCACTGCAAATTTCAGCTTTGTTGAAATGAGTACATTTTTCCACTTTTTAAAAGTTCAAGGGTGCTCACCCCACCGACGTCCTTTAGCCATACCGGCCTTTCCTTCCTTGGAGAGATCTAACCTAACATTGTTTCCAGCTGTGTTAAAATGGGTATGTTGTTGAGGCCACTAGCTATTAAACTATGATTGAAGAGTAAATTCATAAGCCCAGTTGTTTTATACTCTGCAAAAATTGAAGTGATATTTTTAAGTCTTAAGTGGAGATTGAAAAATTGGCTCTAAAATATTTTAAAAAATGTTTCAAGAAAACTTAGTATAAATCTCAACCAATGGATATGAAACAAATAGTACATGAGCGTATAAGTGTGCCATGGCTTGCTTTAACGCGGCGTGTTTCCCTCATACATTTATAAGAGCGCCATCTATTCTTGACGTTTTTACTGCACTCGGCTGCTGTCGGCATCACCCTTGTCATGGGTCCCAAGTCTGTTCCCGAAGTGAATGTCAGGGCAGAACTAGCATGCACACACCCCTGCCACTCTGTTAATCAAACAGGGGTGGTAAAGTTTGACCAGCAGTACTATTAAAAATATTTTTAATTTGTTATATATTGTTTCCGTGCGAAATTTACTTGGTCAGTGGGCGGTATTAGTCGTGCCTTCTATATTTTTACAGCAAATGCAATGCAAAAAAGTATATTTTGTACATGAAACTACATTATGTAATAGCGTGTACCAAGAAAAACGTTACATAAAACAATTTTATTATTAATATATTTTTATAATAATTTATTGCAGTTAAAATGTTAAAATATTCCTGATATGTAAATTCAGTCTTTAATTTATTTTTATCTCAAAGTGTGACAATATAATACATATAATATCAGAATTTGGCTGTAACTTGACAATATTAACCTTTATGTATATTGTATATTACCTATGTACCTATATTTTCGTAAAATTATATACAGGGTGAGTTACTATAAGAATATCTCGGGCGATATCTCATTTATTATGAGCATTAGAAAAAAAAGTTTTAAATAAAAGTTGAATTGGAAAAAAAAATTATTTTAAAAAACAAAAAACCCGACTGCGTAAAAATCGAACTTAAAAGATGGAAACAAGATCAAATGATAACATGGAGTCGGAGGCATAGTAGTAACAAATTGAACAGAAATACCTCCGACTGCATGTTATCATTTGATCTTGTTTCCATCTTTTAAGTTCGATTTTTAGCTATACAGGAGGTGCGTTCCACTTGGCGATCGCAACGTCTACAACGACCAAACGTAATAAGCGCGGCCATAAGGCGTGAGCGTAGTGGGCGCAATGGTCGCCAAGTGGAACGCACCCAGGGTGTACGATGTAGTCATGGTACAACTCTATGGTTCTATACAGGTCTATTTTCGAATCTAGAGCGTATGCTATTATCCTGTGTTAATATGTTCAATGTTGGTTCTCAAGCCACGGCCTGAAAATTTTTTGTATGGTTAGGACGAATTAAACTTTTCATTTAAAACTAAAAAATTAACTTGCAGGCTTTATAATTGCCAGATTATTTTAACAATATCGTTAACTTCATAAAAAATTATAATGTTTAGTTATTTTTAAAGGTGACAATCGTCAACAAGTGTAGTTTCTTAGCAGCTTAAACAAGCAAACATCACTTTCAAAAATTTAAATCTTCATAAATAGGTTGTGTGTTTTAAAGACCACCAACAGCTAAGGTTATTTGGGCCTAGCACCAATTCATATTTTCAAATCATTATTTTTTTTTTAATAAATTGAAAATCCAATTGACACTTTTACCAGCTCTCGGGCTAGAACCCGGGAACTGGGGACTTGTAATAGAGGAACCATAGCAACGCCATGTAAACAACAGCATTGCTACACTCTCGGCTTTCATAAATAGGTACAGACCAGTTGCAAATGAACAGACATACTATATTTATTAATAATATTTTTTGTAAAATTTGCGAATCCTTTAAAATTTTTTTATCCGTTAAAAATGTTTTCAAAAAGAAATTTTAATAACCTGAATACGGTTCTGCAGGCGCGATTATGTAACATAATATAAACTATAGATATTTTGCGTCAGTTAAATAGAAGAGCAATGGCGATGGAACATGGACCGAGTCACCGAACAACAGCACTGAAGGGTTTTGCTCCTGATGTGACACTTTTTATATGCACATATATTTAGTTACTTGACTGCTAGATATAGAGGTATGGTAAAAGTTAAGTTCATTTTTTGTGTGCACCGCCGGCTAGATTTTATTACGATTGCTGTTATTTAGGTGAAATCAATTGGGTTTTTAAATGAATTTTTTTTTTACTTAAATGGAAAGACCACATCAAGTTTTATAGCAAAACTGTTTTTATTTAATTTTTTTGCTTACTAATTAAAAAGTTATATTTAAAAAAAATTAATTTTTAAACTCAGTTCCGATAACGCGCCGAAAGAATCCGAACGCGTGTGACGTCATTATGTTATCTATGGTCTTTGTATCCATGGTTACCAAGTTAAAAATTTATTATTTTTGATAGTATGTGTAATACATATACACAAATACTAACAAATACAGACACATTTTAACATAACGACGTCACAAACATTCCTCGCGCGTTTTGAAGTCACGTGATATTTTTTAAATTTTTATACATTTTAATTAATTTTTAGTAATTTATCTATAGCTTTAAAAAATGTTTTCTTTTCGATTTTCAATATTATTTATGTTAAATTATCAGAAAAAATTAAAAAATTAATAATTTTTTTTAAACTTAAATACCCAATTGAAACAAATAGCTATAGTTGTTTAAAACTACCCTATAGGAATTAATTCGAGATTTAGTTATGGTTAAAGGGGAGGTAAATACAATATTCGCTCTCCACGCACATCGGGATCTTATCATGAACATAACCCGCCGGGGGGGGCGCCGGAGGGAGGGATATAGACCGAGAGTTAGTGATAATTTTTTGGTGTTATTTATTCAAGACCTTATTTTTGTGAAGATGTTGAAGAAGGTATATGAAAGTGCCCTGAGTAAGGGATTTTGCTAGATAGCGGTATGGGAGGGATGCAGACCACCCGCAACATGTAACCAAAAAAATTGTCACAATTATTATTTCTTCAAGGCTGAAATTGTTTGTATAGCTTGTCGGTGACCCAATAATGCCATTATAATATTTGCAGATCGATTGGTCATGTACCCGACGAAATTAATATTATTAGTTCAAGGTTCAGATTTTAATATGTTGTTACGGCGACTGTTTTAAGCATATATTTCAATTTGCAGAACAAAATGTTGGTATTAGGTAATCACCTTGCAGAACGATATAAACACCTAGGCGAGCAAGTTTCCCTCTAAGAGAGGGGGTTAATAGCGACATTTTGTTCTGCAAATTGAAATATATGCTTAAAACAGTCGCCGTATAACATATTAAAATTTGAACCTTGAACTAATAATATAAAATTCGTCGGGTACATGACACGTTTAGGGTGATCTGTCACGCCTTTAATACTGACCAATCGATCTGCAAATATTATAATGGCATTATTGGGTCACCGACAAGCTATACAAACAATTTCAGCCTTGAAGCAATAATAATTGTGACAATTTTTTTTGTTACATGTTGGGGGCGGTCTGCATCCCTCCCATACCGCTATCTAGTAAAATCTCTTACTCAGGACATTTTAATATGCCTCCCTCAACATTTTCATAAAAATAAGGCCTTGAATAAATAACACCAAAAAATTGTCACTAGCTCTCGGTCTATATGTAGGATATCCTTAATATTTGCGGGCTTGAGAATAGTCGAGAGTGTAGCGACGCTGTTGTTTACATGGCGTTGCTATGGTTCCTCTATTACAAGTCCCCAGTTCCCGAGTTCTAGCCCGAGAGCTGGTAAAAGTGTCAATTGGATTTTCAATTTATTATTAAAAAAAAAAAAAATAATAATGAATTGAAAATATGAATTGGTGCTAGGCCCAAATAACCTTAGCTGTTGGTGGTCTTTAAAATACAATTACAATTACTTAATATCTATTGCGAAACTATACTCATACTTTTTGTATTGATTTTGCTTTGGTTTTATTGTTTTTCCTTTTCTTTTGTTTACTTTTTTATTTTTAGACGCTAATGACCTCTGTTGTCGAGCGTCTATAATCTACAATTCAATTCAATTCTATACTCATACTTTAAAGCTGTATTTTCTGGGTTTCAAGGCGATTTTTATTATCCGAGTTTTTCAGTTATCCGTGTTCCACCCCACCACTGATAACCGAGGTTCTACTGTGATTTAATTGGATTATGGAATGGGTGCGTCACGTTGAGAACCTCGCAACTAAAACTGTTCAGGTGTTAACTGGTAACGTAGAGATATCCGTTACACGCAGGGTCTATGTATGTTTGATAAAAATAAATAATGAATACTTACATGAAACAAATTTTTAATTATCTCAGTTAATGCTTTTCACGTGTTGACCCCTTAAAATAATGTTATTTGCATGGATTATTTTAATGACTACCATTTTAAATAATTTATACATGTTTTCATTTTACTAAATTAGGTTATAAAATTTAATATATTCCTTGCAATTTAACTCAAATATAATATGCATGTATAAAAATTTACGACTAGTTATAAATTAGAAGTAATTAAAAATATAATATTATTAATTATCGTTTATAATAAAATATGCCATAATGAAGTATATAAATGTGAAATAATTAATCTGCATAATCAATAGCCTGTTAACCGAGTGATAAAAATATTATAGTGATTTTAACTTTTAATGTGACAATAGAATAATTAAAGCAAATTTAAATTGTTATTTAAGAACATTTTAACATTGGAAATGTTTATGTTCGTATATGGGGGCAGTGTTACGAGTTTTCGTTCAAGGCCAAAAGACAACGGTGTCGCGATCAAGTGAGGAGCAATCATGCAAAATTGAACAAGTGCAATTTTTTCGAAATGTGTTTTATATCATGTCTAGTTAATTGAGAGGTATTTGCGATGATCTACGATGTTATTTTTGAGCAAATGTTAATAAATACTGTAGAAAAATCCATTTAAAAGTTAAGTAATCAAGCAAACGTGAACGCGTATATAACAGAAGAATAATAGGGTTATTCCTGACAAAACTAAACAGTGCATTGATAAATATTGTGTGTATAATAAACAGTTAATTATGTTTCATATATGCTGTTATCATTTCCAATGTCCTCGATGGTTGCAAGGATTACGAAATCTGTGAATTTTTTTTTTCAAAACTTAATTTAGACAATAATTAGTAAAAATATCAATTTTTCGCACAGTTCCTTTTAAAACCCTGTCTATAGGGCGAGAGCCAGTGATGATTTTCATACGTCATAATGCTGATGCACTGTTTGGGGGGAACAGATAGCTAGAGGACATGATGTAACTCTGGTCAGTTGGCTCTAAGTGGTTGCGTTCCGCCCCTATCGATTTTTGAAAGTGACAGAATTTCAGGATCATTTACGTCATTTACTGATAAAAAATTTAAATTGCATATAAAAGTTTAACCTCTGCAGATAACAAAAACAACCGTCTGCCATGCCAAAGCGGTTGCTATCGCCATCTGTCAGGGTGTCAATTAAGTTGCACAAAATTATTACACTTTGTCATCGTCATATTAGGAGAACCGTTTTGGATACGACCTTCAATTTTGGAATTCGTTCATCACTAAGCTATAATCCTACGAAATTAGGAGAAAAACGACACACTGGAAATAGACCAATCACGGAACTTTTGATACTTTACATCCTTTGATTTAAGTATATTAACGTATTTTGGAGTTTTTTCCATTTAATTTAACGGGCACTAAACATACTAACTTTCAACCAATCGACTTGTCTAGAAGTGGTTTAAAATTTCCGGACACAAACAAAATATTTACTTTATAGGTGCAATTGTATTATTTATAATTAAGCTTTATTATAAAAATATACAAAACGTCTCGTTCCGATTTTAAAAGAAACGAAAGATTTTTGCACTATAAGCCAAAGTAAATAAAAGTTCATGTTCCTTTTAATGTTAAGCATTTATAGAGAGCTATACTCAGAAAGTGAAATTCTTGAAACGGCATGGGCCTTGGCTTGCTGACTAAGTCTTTTTAAAGACCGAAATGGAACCATCCATAAATATAGACAATTTAATTTAAATTTTAATTAGTAATTACATGTACGTGTTTCATGTTTTTATTAAAATAAATCCAAATAATAGTAACCAGTAAATTCCCTATATCGGATCCATAATAATATCGTAATATTTAATTTATTTAAAATCTCTATAGAGATTAGAGATCTTAAACGCGTTCATGTACTTTTTGAAAATGCTATTATATAAGGCTATCATCGATTTTTTTCTGGGACAAATCTTCAGTTGCAATTCTCACGCAAAATATATTTTGTTATTTTATTGCGAAAATGTTAAACCATCAGCTCTTAAACATTACAGAGTGTTAGGTAAAGACAAAGAGAATTTAACCTGATTATATCGAGCTAAGAATTCAGGTCAGGCTGCAGTGCTTATGTTGGAACGATAATGGAACTCCTACGGTGTGTTTTTAATAATTGACTCTATTACCTTAAGGATAGCTACGTGAACGAAAACTCAAAAGGATGCGTGAACGTGAGAAACGCGTCACAACGAACCGACATACAGTTCGAGAATTATAACGCTTTTGTGTGAATCTTGGAAATGTCCGAAAAATATCCACCTGTGTTTTGTATTAAGGCGACCATTATTTATATGAATTTATCAAAAAAATGAAAAACACCAAATTCCCATTTTTAAACTGAAATAATATAATATATAGGCTCCATTCACAAGATAAGTAATTTATTTAATATAAAAGGGGCCAAGTACGTGTTGAACCACGCACAGTGAAGGGTTTCGTATAATCAGCCGAAAATATCCCATATCTCAAAAACTATACAACCAATTTTCGTTGGAAGTGTTTTTTAAGTTCTACCATCTTAATTTTTTCAGAATTTTCCACCTCATAGTTGAAAAGTTAGAGGGGGGAACACACTTTTTACGCGACTTTAGAAGCGCATATCTCACCAACTATTGACATAAATGAAAAAGTCATTTTTTAAAACCTATTTAACGATACCACACACTCCTATGTGTACTGAAATTTTTGCTTCCCACCTCTACTATGGTAGGGAAGTAATGGATTTAGTCCGAAAAAAATATTTTTAGATTTTAACAGATCTTCACGTTTTGAGACCCTAGCAATCGTTTGAGATCATTTTCTGACTGATGTCTGTATGTGTGTGTGTGTAGTAATTTTTCGCCTTCGATATCGTAAAAACGGAACAACATACGGCCATGCCGATTGTTATATTGTGTTTATTAGCGTTTAACTTAGATCTGATTAGATTTTGAGTCAAATCGGTTCAGTGGATCCTGGGATATTAAAAAAAACGTTCTTAATGTATTAACATAGGTAAAAAAATATAAATGAATTCTAGATGTTATAATATGAAAAAAATGTAAATATTTTTTCTCTCTAAAATGTATAGGTAGTTTTCGAGAAAAAAATATTTTACTAAAAAAAGAAAATTGTACGTAAATCAAGGTAACCATGATTTTTGCTATAATATTACTAGCCATCAGTAGATCACCAAACAAAAAAGAGGGCCATGCTTTTTTTCAAAGAATAAAAAAAGAGTTTATTTTTTGCAAATATTTACTAGGTGGGAAGTATAGGACTGGTCATCAGTCGAATTTTTTTAAATTATGAGAGTGTATTTTAGGTTACGACACCATCATTCAACTTGCAAATTTTTATGAAATTCCGTAAGTAAAAACGTTGCTGGCTCTCCGACTATATATTATTAAATATAGGTATTTAAGTTGTCCTGGTTTCAGGATACAAGGCAAACAATAACAATGTACTCGTTAAGTATTTTTACTACTGAACGTTTAACTACCGTCCCTTCTTCCTTATGTTGTGTCTACTGAGTACATTCTAGATATAGTCAAGGTTTAAAATAATCGCCTTTTTATCTTAGAACCCGAATAATATTTTGTGATCTATATTTATACACCTTTTCTATTTCTGCAAGTTAGTAATTTTGTTGGAACGAAGCTCTGCCCTTAAAACATTATCACAAGGTTAAAATTTTTCGTGTTGCTTATGACACATAGCGATAATATAAAATATACGATATACTTAAATGTTATTACTATGGCCCGGGCACAGCCTATTCTGACATGCGGTGAAAAACAGGGGCGCTAGAGGAAGCACATAATACAGCCTAGCAGTCAGCCTAACTAAACGCACGTATGAGCATATTCCCAACAACGAGAAACTCTAGTTTGGTTTCCGTGATCTCTTCTGCACACCGAATTGCGATTATTAAGAGGACGCTATACTCTTTAATAAGATACGGGACACGATCTATGTCCGCTATTTTTCTTTAAAATTCCAGAAGAGAATATTTTGATCTCCCTGCTTCTCTCGCACTGTCACACACCCGATACTCAGTAATCGTCTACACACATACACACACAATCACATTTCCATTTCATTTACCTACTATTTAAATCATAAAATCTCGAAATTTAAATCAATACTTCACAAACCACGACATAATACACAGTGCTTAGCATCATAATATTATATAGTGTTACGAATACTCAATGTGTGTTTTTTAAAAAATAATTAAGCACACCTGAAGATGGCAACTCGTTGCTGAAACGCGTAGAGTAAATTCACAAGAAGTCACAAGACAGACATAATACAAGGTATTTCTGATACCTACTTCATAATATTCATATAGTGACTTGGAGACCTAACACTCTAAAAATGTATTCTTTTGTATGGACTGTGGGGTATCAAATGAAAAGGCTTGATGAGTAGATTCAGCTAAAAGGAAGAAAATAAAAATAAATTATTTTTAAAAAACAAAAGACCCGACTGCGTAAAAAGCGAACTTAAAAGATGGAAACAAGATCAAATGATAACATGTCGGGTTTTTTGTTTGTTTTTTTAAATAACTAATTTTTTCTTTAATTTTATACTGAGAATAATTATAACTGAATTATAAATAGCATATTTTATTGTACCTATTACTAATACTGAATATTTTGTTGCAGATTTTCGTCGCTCTGGCGTTCATGCTGATTATCAGGTATAGTGACAGCTTTTAGTAAAATAATTTCCTAAGTTTTTTAATTTTAATCTTTTAAGTATTTTTTATAATGATATCCGCGAATTCCGTAATAATTAAACAACTAGTTTGTATGTTAACTTTGGAATTTCCTGTCAAATAAAACGATCAGTAAATATTTTAGAGTTCGAATATGAAATGTATTTTCCAAAACAATAATTAGGTATTTAAGTTTAAAAAAAATTATTAACTTTTTAATTTTTTCTAATAATTTAACATAAATAATATTGAAAATCGAAAAGAAACATTTTTTTAAAGCTATAGATAAATTACTAAAAATTAATTAAAATGTATAAAAATTTAAAAAATATCACGTGCCTTTAAAACGCGCCAGGAATGTTTGTGACGTCGTTATGTTAAAATGTGTCTGCATTTGTTGGTATTTGTGTATATGTATTACACATACTATCAAAAATAATAAATTTTTAACTTGGTAACCATGGATACAAAGACCATAGATAACATAATGACGTCACACGCGTTCGGATTCTTTCGGCGCGTTATCGGAACTGAGTTTAAAAATTAATTTTTATTTAAATATAACTTTTTAATTAGTAAGCAAAAAAATTAAAAAAAACAGTTTTGCTATAAAACTTGTATGTGGTCCTTCCATTTAAGTAAAAAAAAAAATTCATTTAAAAACCCAATTATAGAATCATTTAAATGTTCCTTTAAGCACTCCGGTGAGACAATTATAATTAACACAGGTAGTTCCGGATGTTACGAGTTAACTGGTTTTTTAAGCTAATTAAGCACCTTATTTATTGCAATTAGTGTCCATATTTTCAATTTTGTTAATACTTGCAGCGTTACTTAAAAAAAAACTCCTAAAGCGAAAATTCGTAAAGGGAGAGCTGCTTGTTCTTTCTTCATTGATGTGCTTAATTTTTCTTGAAGTAAACTTAATAGTATGCATGCGCTGCGTTACAAACTACGTTACGTTATTTGCTTAGCGTAGATGTAACGAAGTCCATTATAAACCGATCTTAATATTTCAAAGGTAAGCGGAAGAAATATTCACACCACTACTGCATATTTTTTGATAAAATTTTATTTGCGCGTATGTTTTTATGGATATGGGCTGAAGGGTAAAGGTGGATAATAGTTAACATAACGCAATGCATATTATATGGAAGCATCCTCTACATAATATGCAAGATGAGAGAGTTCATAATATTATCAAAATAATGCCTCAAGGTTTATTTTCACACGATCCGAAACGTTTCTTCAACATCGTTACTATGGCTAATTTGTAACGATATCAATCATCACATAATTAATTTAGCTATATTTTTAGAATATAAAACCCGAGATAAAACCAAAATGGCAATAAATTTTTTTATATAACACATGCACGCTTTTAGTGTTTTTTCGTAGATATCTGTTTTGCGATCCTTAAATAGCCGTTTATTGACTAGTGACCATTATGTAACGCTTTTCAGTGCCATAATGGTTCATTATGTAACTAGTTACATATTGATCCATTATGCAACGCTTTTCAGTGCTATAATGAAAAAACAGTTGCATAATGAACCATTATGTAACTGTTTTTTTAATTCAATTAAATTCTAAAACCATGCATGTGTTATATAAAGTATATTGTGTAACTAGTGTGCTAAATACATCTTTATGCGTCAGGCGCGATGTTTTCAGCACTCGTATGCGGCGACTTTCACCGCGAAAGTGGAAAGGTTCAGGTTAGAATCCTGACTGTGACTATGGTTGGTAAAATGATTTTTTCCAAAATGTTTCGAATCAATTATATAATTGGCTGCTTTCCAACGAAAAATTTTCAATTGCAATTCAGCCGTATAAATCTTATTAATTTATCTAGTAAAATTATTTCAGTACTTGAAATAAAACAACAGTAAATAGACCTTACCCGATTTTGATTTATTCAATTACAATAGTTGAAGTAAATTATATTGAAAATATTATATTGTAATATTATATTGTAACTAAATAAATCAAAATCGGGTAAGGTTTATTTACTGTTGTTTTATTAATTATCATCACCGATTTTTTGGATCTGTAACTTATGTGAAATATTTAAGAGTGGCCTGTTTTTTTACCGGTCAGTGTATAATTTCTATTAACTAGTGCGTAAATTTTCTTGATGGAAAGGAAAAGATGTATTTACTAATACATTCTTATTTATGATAATAAAATATGAATATTTACAAAAAATGTTAATCATATGGAAACAAATACAGCATACTGTAATCTACATAACGCCACAATTCTCCCTTTCTTGTTTCCAACAGATAAATGTTATATTTGATAAGGCAGCAATATCAATATATATTCTCCAGTACCAAATGAGACCATGAAAGAGTTCCAATAGCAAACAGCAAACGTCTGTCTGTTGATTTCTTCTTCGTTCATTGAATCTACAATCGGAATTTTATTTCCAGTTGCTGTAATCATCGACTGCGCAAACATGAAACAAAAGCTTAAGCACATATTCATCTTTCATGCAATCTTTATTGAAAAATTATGAACAGTAAATTTTTCAATTATTAAAATGTAAAGTGTAATCGGTGTAATATATTTTTACTTCACACCTCTCCTATGGTATAGGAAAATACAGGCTGATTTTTTAGCTCACTGACAAACTTAAGCAGATGAAAGCTCATTTAATTTTAAGAAAAAAATTCGACTGATGACCAGTCCTATACTTCCCACCTAGTAAATATTTGCAAAAAATAAACACTCTTTTTTTTTTATTCTTTGACTAGGCCCAAATAACCTTAGCTGTTGGTGGTCTTTAAAACACAATTTAATTTTTATTCTTTGAAAAAAGCATGGCCCTCTTTTTTGTTTGGTGATCTACTGATGGCTAACTTAATATAGCAAAAATCATGGTTACCTTGATTTACGTACAATTTTTATTTTTTTTAGTAAAATATTTTTTTCTCGAAAACTATACATTTTAGAGAAAAAAAATATTTACATTTTTTTCATATTATAACATCTAGAATTCATTTATATTTTTTTTACCTATGTTAATACGTGACATTGAGGACGTTTTTTTTAATATCTCAGGATCCACTGAACCGATTTGACTCAAAATCTAATCAGATCTAAGTTAAAGGCTGATAAACACAATAGAATAATCGGCATGCCCGTATGTTGTTCCGTTCTTAAGATATCGAAGGCGAAAAATTGACCACATACACACACACATACACACATACACACACACACACATACACACACACACACACACACACATACAGACATCAGTCAGAAAATTGTCTTAAACGATTGCTAGGGTCTCAAAACGTGAAAATCTGTTAAAATCTCGAAATATTGTTTTCGGACTGAATCCATTACTTCCCTACCATAGTAGAGGTGGGAAGTAAAAATTGTATATGATAATATGCGAAATGTTACAATTACCAACATTTCGTATCTTTACACCAAAGGTTCCACCATTTTTTATTATGATAATATGAATATAATATGTGCCCTTTCACTTATTTAAGGAATTAAACATATATGATCATTTGTTAATCAACAATCGATATGATAGATTCCTTACCGTAACTGAATTTACCTTAGTGAAACCAAGGTGGAATTAATTAAAAATACAATTTCAGTATTTAAGTAATAAATTATTTTTAGTTCATAGATGCACTACAATAGATGACACCAAAAATTAGAAAATCTGAAGTTTTCACTTCTGTCGTGTGGTCATAAGCACACACCCATTTTTTTATTTTCTTAAAATCATTTTTAATTTCGCTCGTTCCTTTTTTAGACTGCGTGTGTAGAAACTTTTAGCCTATACGCATTCTGTAAGATGTACATCTACACCAGAGTAGACCGTATGTACATATAGAAAGCATTGTTTTACAAATCACGTATCAAACGATACGCCACAACCGTTTCCTCGCTCTATTTCATTCAATAAATAAGGAGAGGCTTTACACCTTTTATTATACCTTTGTGTCTGCATAATACATAATGTGTACATACACACATATAAATACAGATTGTCTACAATATTATACTACTAACTGCCGGTTTGATTTGTTAAGAACTATGATTTGAAACTAACAACCGAATAACTAGTCTTCAGTGGCTTACAATAATTATACAATCGTACAGACCTAGAAACATTTTGTTTGGAAACAGTTTAGAAACAGTTTTTACTTCCCATTGAAAGTTATTGTAATGGGTCCGAAAATCGAAATCAAAATGTATAATAAATTTTTATGTTTCAAGATCACTACACTATTTTTAGAAAGATTTCTGTGTGTGTACGTACGTACGTATGTGTCCATTTCTTTCTAAGACGAAATCTCGAGAATGAAAAATGATATCGACTACGTTAGGGTGCCAATCGACGCGTATTAACGTAAATATCATCTGAAAGAAATTTTTTCAAAATCGGTTCAGCCGTTCTTTTTCTTAACCAAATAGACTCCAAAAAAGTAGATTTTACACAATATCTCGCGAATAAAAAATTATATCGTCTTCGTAAGGGTGTCAATCGAGACGTGTTAACGACATTTTTATCCGACATAAATTTTATAAAAATCTGTTCAGCCGTTTTTTTTTTTTTTTTTTAATTATTGTTAAAAATAAATAATAATTATGTTTTAATGATTAAAATGATTACTTTTCTGTGTAATATCTAATTTAATTATTATTATTAAATATTTATCAAACTGGGAAGTTCGTCGTGTGGACAGCTCAAGGGTCGCACTTTAGTCCTAATAAACGACCCACATCACGGCTTGTTAAGTATGTTTTTATTTTCTAAATGGTTTCTGAAAAATTTTGGATGTTTTTAGGGTTCCGTATCTCAGTAAGAAAAAACGGAACCCTTATAGAATCACTCGTTTGTCCGTCGGGCTGGCTGGGTAAGTGTCCGTCTTTCAAGACCCATTTTCTCAGGAACGGATAAAGATATCAAGTTGAAATTTATATGAAATACTAAGATCTACGGTCCCTTAAAGTTGTAAAGAATTTAAGCTTCTAGGTCAAGGCAATCAAAAGATCGGCCATTTTGTCATCTCATCAAAAACCTATAGGGTACTTCCCGTTGACCTAGAATCATGAAATTTAACAAAAAGCAAGGTCTCGCAGCACAAGTAAAGGAAAAAATCCGAAAATCACAAAAAGTGAAAATTAAAGGGGGTTTTACAGCTATTTTGAAATTCGAAAAACTCAGTCTTCAAAAACCTAAAGGGTACTTCCCGTTGACCTAGAATCATGAAATTTGGCAAAAAGCAAGGTCTCGCAGCACAAGTAAAGGAAAAAATCCGAAAATCACAAAAAGTAAAAATTAAAGGGAGTCATATAATTGCAACGCGTGTGAATTGCAGCTGCCCTCGTTCCTCGAGCAGCTAACTTCACACTAGTTGCAAACTCTGTGTTTCGTCCCTTGTAATGAAATTTACTATATTAATACAGCACTGCAGTTGTTAATTATTTCTATAGTAATTGATAATATAAACTTAATTTCTTTTCCTAAAAGAAAAACTGAGCGATATAATATGTAGATTTATTAAAGAAAATATCTACGCTGCCACTGCTAACAGTGTATTTTATGATTAGGTACTATTTTCTGGAATATAAATACAGAAGCAAGTTGAGACCTTTTACTTTACAATAAAAACTAAGTCGTCGTAATGAAGACTTACTTCTTATTACTACAATAAAAAAGAGAGGTCTGTAATTTGACGATACATTCTTGAAAATTCTGATTTGTAACAATAACAACGGAATGGTCTTTAAGTGAAAGTTAGAAAAGCATAATATTGTAACGTGTAGAATCGTTATAATATATTCATCGTAATTAAGAATTCTTTAAACTGACTGGGCAAATGTAAAGGCACTAAATTGAAAACAAAAAAACTGAAAATGATAAACCTGCACTTAAAATATGGCATCATACAATAATAACCAATTCACAATCCATATTATACAGATCAGTTAGCTTTAACATCTTTTTAGGTTTCCGTATATCCGATGAAAAAACGGAACTCTTATAGGATCACTCTCGTGTCTGTCTGTCCGTCCGTCTGTTACAGCTTATTTTCTTCGAATCTACTGGACGAAAAATGTTGTTTGGTACATACATTGTAGAGTTAGATGATCCAATCACGAACGTATAACGTAAATAAACGAATTTTGATTTTGGGGGGGCAAATTAGAAAGTTAGAAAAAAAATTTTCAAGTGCATCATGTGACGTATCAAATGAAAGGGCACGACTTTCACGTATCCGATCGAATTAAAATTTGGTACACATATGCATTCCCGATGACAATACATGAATCATTTGTTTTGAGAATTAAATTCAATCCCTAAGGGAGTCAAACGAGGGAGTAGGGTTTTTTGACTATTCAACGCCTAGGCCAAACCGCTAAAGCTATAAACTTGAAATTTGGACAGTAGGTTTCTTTTGTGACGTAAGCACCCACTATATGAAGGGATTTTTCGAAATTCAATTCCAAAGGAAGTCAAACGGCGATAAACTTTTGAACGACTAAAATAAACAAAACAAAATATCAGTAAAATAAACTTTTTTATTATAAATACTACTCTTATTATGTGATCATGTAATAAATGCAATAATATTATAAGAAAATATTTTTACAGTTTATTTTTTACAAGAAAAAGAAGTAAAACGAAAAAAAACAATTAAATTTAACAAATGAAGATGCGGAATAGCTAAAAGTACCTACATATAGTAGGTACCTACATATAACTGCGTACGTTTTAAATTAAATCTGGAAACAAACTTTTCTCGTTTTAGCGTTAATGGTAAATGTGACGAATAAAGGGCTCTTAGATTGTTTCCTGAAGAAGAAGCCGCAGTGGAGAAGTTTTGTATACGGTGCAAAAAAGTTTTTAGGAAATTCGAAAGTAGGTAAACTAAAAAGTTTGAAAATAGTATTCAAGAAAAATAATTGTAATTTCACATTCTAAACAAATATTATTATACAGTGGGAATTAGTGGTACAAAGAATTCATTAATCATTATAAATAGATAATTTTAAACCAGCTGAAAACGCTATATAAAAAAATCATTTAAAATCGCGATTATCCTGTTTCAAAATTTAAACAAGTTGATGAAAAAATATTTCACAGTTGTTAATCTGTAAAGACAGAAATTAAAAAAACTGTAAATTACATTTTTGCATTTTATCTGTCGACTACCTTATAAAATATTTACCGGTATTTTTCATAAATTTGCGCATATTAATACGAAAAATGCTATAATCCCTATCCTGTATGACAGAAACATAAAACATCACTTTAAAATTGGGTCACAGTGCCCCAAGCTAGGCAGAAGTTAACCATAGTATGTTCAGTGATCCGTTAGAATTAAAGAAAAGAAAAGATTAGAACAACGCGACTTAAAAATTGAAAATTAACAGAAATGAATGTAGTATTATGGTAAACAGATTTTTGACAGGTTTCGCAGCAATTGAAAAAATAGGTGTTAGTGGGTAGTACAAACATTAATTCTAGTTGATATTCTCAAATCCTGAAAGAGTTATGAACTTCAAAACATCGTCAACACCAATAATTAATGGCTAACTATCCATTAAATTGTTTTTACAATACTCCGTCTTTTTGATATAAATATCAAGTCGGTATTATTATACGCATGAGAAACATGGAAATCCTCTGAAAAGAACACGAACGCTTGTCAAATCTTTGTAAATAATTGTCTGAGACGGATACTGGGGTTGAAATGGCATCATCGAGTTTCAAATGCTGAGTTACTATCTAAATCAGAACAAATGTTAGTGGGAGAATAATAAAATCAAGAAAATGGAAGTGGATATGACATTCCCTTAGAAAAGCAGAAACTGATATTACTCGTAGCGCACTAGAATGGAACCCGCAAGGAAGCAGACAACAAGGACGTCCAAAAAATACTTGGAGAAGCACTATGGAGGCAAAAATGAGAGAATATGGCGTCACCTGGCAAGAAGTTAAGAGACTCGCTTTCGATAGACCTCGTTTCAGAGCAATTGTAGAAGCCCTATGTTCCTAAAGGAACCAAAGGAATTTAATATAACCATAATATACATTATAACGGTAAGTTCTCTACAATAATGTAGTTTAGATATATATTCTGGAATTCATAATAATACAATCAAAGCAAGTAACGCAATGTTACGAACGGGCAAACTACTTTTCTGGAGTTTTTAAAAAACCTTGAAAAAACTTTTCATAAATATTAAGATTAAAATGACCAGCGAGGGCCTAAATTAAATACATACACGTGCGAACTTTAATAATACAAGCCCTTAAAATCTCCCATGAATTTAGAACCCTCTCATTGGAGTTCCAATCAATAAATGGTACCTACATTTACTCGATATCGTTCCCAAAAATTCAGAGTTGTGTGTTGTTAGACATTTTCAGAATAATTAATTGTCAATTCTGATCTCTTTAAAAATCCCATTAAACAAGTCCTGGAGGTAAAATTGCGGAGAACTAGCAGACGATTAAAATTATGGGATCCACTGGACTTTAGTGCGGTGTTTGAGGTTGGCTTTTGTTATCTACTAAACAAGATAACAAACGGGATTATAAAATAAATTAATAAGATTTATACGGCTGAATTGTAGTTGACAATTTTTCGTTGGAAAGCAGCCAATTATATATTTGATTCGAAACATATTGGAAAAAATCATTTTACCAACCATAGTCACAGTCAGGATTGTAACCTGAACCTTTCCACTTTCACGGAGGAATGAGCTTACAGTACTCAACCGTGACATGATTATCAAACTAATATTTTCCTTATATGCTTCGGAATCAATAGATTTTCACTAATATTGGTTTGGTAATCATGTAACGGTTGAGTACTGTAAGCTCATTCCTCCGCGAAAGTGGAAAGGTTCAGGTTACAATCCTGACTGTGACTATGGTTGGTAAAATGATTTTTTCCAATATGTTTCGAATCAATTATATAATTGGCTGCTTTCCAACGAAAATTTTCAAAAGGGATTATATTTTAAGTTTTGAACAAGATATTTTATAGGATCGTTTCAAGTCTATGAACTTCGCTTGCGTTTGCATATTTTGTAAAACTAAAAATAGACATATAAAAGGAACTTCAATATTGCCTACACATAGAGCTGACACCTGTCACATCAGAGTCCTATTTGTCTAGCTATTCGCGCTGAACGTACGTCTGTTCGTACGACTGCCAGGAAAAGAGAAAGACACAGTACATAACTGAATTTGTTGAATTGAGTGTCTTTATAGCTGTCTGCTTTAAAACTGTTGTATATACGGACCTTCTATCACGGTGTACACTCATGGACTCAAGTTGAGTAGAAAAAAGAACTAATTCCGCAAATGGTAGGATACGAAACCTGAAGTTATCTCATACTCATTCTAATGTATCCATATTATGTCAATTCATTGGAATTTTTTTCCAGTTTTTTCACTTGTTTTTACCAGTTTTTTGGAAGCTCACATTTGACCTAGGGCCAGTTTTGCGATCTCGGAATGAGATATGACCGTCTTAAACACGCATGCAAAATTTGAGCAAAATCGATCCAATGATAGACATTTCGACGTCTTTGACTGCAACTAGTAATGGAGGGTCGTTCCGGAAAATCGAGTGTAACGAAATTAGAATAAACAAACACTACTACGCATACAATAATCGAAGGCACATAATATTATGGCAATAGTATGTATAGTAATAGACCATAGCGTGATGCGCACTGCGACTTATCGTGATTTTGACCTTGAAACGGCTGCATGTTTAAGAGCATGAGGCAAAAATGACGCTATTCTGCGCCACTGTGGCAGGTATAACTCAGAAATTAGAGTTTTCTCAATCAAACAACTCGTAGTAAAGAACTCTACAATATTAAAATGCAAAAACAATGAACTCATACCACAGTGCACAAGTGGAAAAAGTTAGATTCAGCTTCAAAGTTTTGCAACATTTGCAGCAAAAATATAAGATTCAAACAAAATGCCGGAGTGGCGCCGGATGAACACGGCGCTGGAGAAAGCGTTGCAAAGATGCGGCGTTAGGTGTCAACGTCGGCGCTAGCATTTACACCGCTGGTGGTAACTATGGATGTGAGCTGATGTGTTCCCGACCTTGCCCTGAAAGTTGTTTAAAAACACAACTTTCAGGGAACTCGAAAACGTATAAATTCACCAAACACTCAAAATAGAAGAATGTAGGCTTTCACGGCCGGCGTTAATAGAATTAAGATAAGAATCTTTCGGGCTTATGAGCCGTGGTCTACTGGAATGGCTTCTTCTTCTTCCAGACGTTTCGCTTGCAACTGCGGCAAGCATCTTCAGTGGTGTGTTCGACGTGGTTGTAGTGTTCTTCTCGGTGTCCTGCTGTCGACTACGACCACGTCGAACACACCACTGAAGATGCTTGCCGCAGTTGCAAGCAAAACGTCTGGAAGAAGAAGAAGCCATTGCAGTAGACCACGGCTCATAAGCCCGAAAGATTCTTATCTTAATTCAAAATAGAGTTTTTGCACAATCACAAGACTCATATATGAACGTAAAAATTCGACAGAAGTTGTTTTGCCTCTTGGTCACAAATATTGTGAATTTTGCGTAACTAAAGTCTTCAACCGTACCACATATATAGGTGAATGCGTTTATACACAATACAAAATAATATGGAGACGACATGCACTATGCATTTCGTCTGATAACATCTGCCTGAGAATAAGATTGAGTGACGTCAGGTTTGTGTAAAATTGCAAGAAAATTGCCGTACGCTTTCTGTAAACAATCATATTTTATGCTCTGCATATTCTTCAGCTATCATTTTATTGAGCAGAGAAAGCATGCAAACAGATTTTTTTATTATTATTACATTATTTTTAACGGTGCATAACATATTTCGCAATTTAGATGAAATGGTTTAGTGAATATAATTTCATTATAATTTTATTGCATTTTTATATTTGTGTTATCGTTTGTAGTAAATCTGCCATTTTGATCCATGTAGGTATAAATTTACCTACTTATATCATAATATGAACAAAGTGCATGCCTGTGGTTAAAAAGCATGAATGCTACGTCGAGTTTTGCGCAATTTTCCCTGTATCTTCAAATAAATTTTTCAAACTGTTTTGTGTAACATTTTGTAAAAATAAGTAAATACAAATGAATGATTATTAAGTTAGCATGCTAACTTAAGCATTTATTTGTATTTTTTTATAACGACTGCTTCTAAAGTTTAATAGAGAGAAAAAAAAATATATGAAAACGAAAAATTCGCTCTTCTAGTCCTTAGAACTTTACAATTACAGACTAAGTTACTATTTAGGTAGTTTATTTTTATTAAAGTTATATGAATCTTAATTGTGTTAACCGTATACTTTCTAAAAATGTTTTTTTATTATTACAAGCTTTTCATTTATTGTTGGTTATATGTACATAATATATAACCATTCTACAAATGTGAAAGTGATACAACTCGAAGAAAAATTTATGCTTTATATATTTTGTGATTTTTTATTTCAAGAAAGAAGCTAACATTGAGAAAATACGCATCCCCATTTTATTAGATATATGTCAGCAGGAAATGTAATTTTATTCATGTCTTATTTAATTTAAGAAAAAAGAAAACAAATATACATATAATCTCATAAAAATAGCGGAATTTTTATGTATTTCGACTTTCTTTCCATCACTGTAAGTTGAACAGAGATAAAGCATATCTAAACGAATTATTGAACGTAAGTCTACGTGGAAACGCTGCTGGTAATATGATTTTAACTTTTCACTACGAAATCCGAATACCACGACGAACAAAATTTATTTGCCACATAGTACATCTTAGATCTAAATAAATACGAAAAAGCTAGTGATGAAAATTAATGAACTTCGACGTGTCATTCATGATTATCGTACAATGGGAAGGTACCTAAATACATTCAATCAGAAACATTGTATTTTCTTTGACGCAAAAAGTAGACGACTGTATTATCATCCACGCACCCGATATTGAAAGAGACAGCGAGTCTGTTTATCTTATTTTTAATTGACATCTTGAACTTAAGTTGTAAATGAAAATTATGTAAGTGGTCCGCGAAGGCCAAATTATTTATCATCTGACGAACTGTGATACCTATATGTAGTTTCCTGATCTATTTTTATTCTTATAACTTCTAATTATTTAAGAGAGACACTCAATGACGTGACGTTACAATGCCATATCAGCAAAAATTAGTTTATTTAACTTGGGTTATTAAACTGCATTCTAAACAATTTTTCTTAGTGAATTTTTTTTGTATTTTGAAAAATAAAGGTACCTACTTTTGCTTGGTAATTCTTACAACTATGCTTATAAAAAACCCTGTAGAAGACTGAATCAACTCATTTTTGGTATACCTTAGTTTTACATCAAGCGGGACTCAACCCCGAAACTTCCAAATTCGCGCTTGCTGAGTTATCAATTACTTCCACAATCCACAGTGGCACGTCTAAATGTCCCTTTTAATTCTTGTATAAAGCAAATTAGGTTTTGTAAATGTATTTTCCACTTCATGCAAGAGCTAATTTTTAAACTTGTAAAATTAAAATTGAACCTTCTCACATGCGAGAGCTAATAATTAAGGATGAGTACTAAATGACTTTTTATACTTGTAATCTCGTAAGGGCAGATTTAATATATCTTGTTATTATGATGAATTCTAATTATGTATCATATAAACCCATGGGAAGTGAAAAATGTCCATTTTTAGTTTAAATTGATTTCGGATTTTTCAATATAATGTGAACTATAGAAATATTATGTAAAAGCAAAATGAAAGAAGACATTTTATTTATAACCGAAACGTATAAAGAACGGTACAAATATAATACACTTTAGCAGAAGTAATCAGCAAATAACTTCTTAAAACTTTTGTATAAACTCAAACCGTCAAAACGCTACTCGAAATGGAATCTTTTGTCAACGATGACGAACAATAATGATCGAAGGGTCTGTCAAAATATCAGGAAGCAATTTTCTTTCAAATAAAAACATAATGATAGAATGCTTTGTCTGCAAGAGGGTAAGTATAATAGCTCACATCGTTCCCGCTGAGGCGGTGAGCGATTGGAGAAAACTTCAGTCCGCGAGCTCTGCAAAAGGTAACTTGACGTTTATAACGCCAAATGCAGGGGCGCACCAAGGGGATATTCACATAAGACACCAAAAGTCTCATAACCAAGTACGTATTATTTTATTGTTGAAAAGATATTTAATCAAAAGAAACCAAAAGTCAGTAAAAAATCTCTTTATTTTTCTCTTTCCAAGCAAAAATAATAATTTATTGAAATGCCACTAATGTGGATACAAACGTCAAAAAATATGGTATAATAATATTGTTACAAAACTGTTTTCTGAGTTGGCGGAATAAATATTTATTTACAATAATAAAAAATACAATAACAATAAATGCAACAACGAAAAGTCAATTCTAACAATAAAAAAACTTAAACGGTAATTATTTAACTAAACGAGCCACTTAAATAACACTTAACAAATAACTATATATACAAGGATTATTTATCTGTAATTATTTATGTCACTGTATTTATATCAGATTTATTTCTAACGTTTATTTATGTCGGTCATTTACTCAGTTACTTCAGTACTATTTATTTACATCCACTCCACTATTTATATCACTGTACTGACTGATTCGACCGTTGATTGATTATTATTTATATCACTGATCCACTTGACGGCACGACTCACCATTCACTGATCGATTCAACACGACACACTCGCTGTTTATATACCTGCGTGCGGTGTACGCTCAGTGCGTCCTCGTATTCTCTAGCGTTGTCTAGAATCTTCGCGTAGGCACCAGTGTGTTCAACGTCAGACACCGCTTCTCAGAATTGTTGTCCGCCGTTCATATACAGGGTGATCCGTAACAATATCAATCCATGTTTTCGATAATAAAAAGAAGGGTTCGATTTGAAACATAAAGACGTCATGTGGTTGCATCAAAAATGAAAGAATGAAAGAAGCTAGAACCTTCATCTACACGAAAAAGTAGCAATGGGAGATTTAGTAAAAAATATTATACACAAAAAAATGTACTATGCCTCACCCACATAAGCGTACGGTCTAAATTATACTTCATACATTTTTCATTAGAACACGTTCCGGTAAGGTTTTTGGCATTTTTAACCAACTTCAAAAAAAAGGAGTTGGTTCTCAATTCGGTTGTATTTTTTTTTTTTTTATGTTTGTTACCTCAGAACTCCGTCATTTATGAACCGATTTGAAATTTTTTTTTATTTGAAAGGATATACTTTCAGATTGCTCCCATAGAAATTTGATCAAAATCGGTTCAGTAGTTCGGCTGATTTTAATAAAAGTTAGTAACGGCGTGTGATTCCTTAAGGTAAATGTCAATTTTTGACACATCAGACAGCGTAAGAAAGTCGGTTTAATAAAAGTGAGTAACGGCGTGTGATTTCTTTAAGGTAAATGTCACTTTCTGACACTAAAAAGTAAAAAATAAAAAACTTTTTAACAAAAAAAAAACCTTCTTAAAAAAGCCACTAAAAAGAGGAAAACAATGAAATTTTGAGGTCTGCGCCAATTTAATAAAATATGAAGCTGGTTAAAAAGAAGATATTAATCACTATACTATACTTTTTAATCGACTTCATATTTTATTAAATTGGCGCAGACCTCAAAATTTCATTATTTCCTCTTGTTAGTAGCTTTTTGAAGGAGGTTTTTTTTTTGTTAAAAAAGTTTTTTTAATTTTAACTATTTACTTGTTTTTATTTTTGACATGTCATGATAATAATTTTATAAAATTTCCCTTAAGCTGTGCACACTCATAAGTATCCAAAGCTTGCTTACAATATTTACAGAGGGCAGTATAGCCTAGTGGATAGCGTACTTGGTACCGCAACCTCTAGACTAGACTGTCGTGGGTTCGAATCTCACCTGCGCTTATGGATGTTTTGTGATGTTATTTAATATTCAGTTTTAAGAATGTTGTTATTTAGTGTAGTTGAAAGACGCTAATGACCTGAGATGTCGACAATACAATATTACACTATTTTGAAACGTCAAAAAATTGATTTTTAAACATATAAAATCTATAGAAAAACGAATTTTTTTTAGATAAGACCTAGCTTAATCGATTTATTGCCCCCCCCCCCAAGACCCCTTTTCAGTAAATTTCGTCCAAACCGTTAAAGCCGTTTTATCCCTGTCAGCGTTTCATTAATTTTTGAGTCGGTAATCTTTATGTCGGTATTTCCGAGGTCATTCTAATTCAGTATCCTCGCTAATGAAGTATAACTTCAAAATACGCTAAATTACTTACAGAGATATAATTAAAGATTATATTGTCAAATAGGTGAAAATTTTTCAAATTCCATTAATAGTTATTATATTATTATTCGCGACAAACAGCAAATAACACATGAGCAATATGAGCTGTCAATTAAATAAATTTGTATGTTGAAATGGTACCAGTTTTTGCCACCAGATGTCACGCGTTTTCCGTCCAATCCCAATAATTTAGTGTTGAGTGCAAGTTTCAACCCTGTCTGAATACATATAAAAAGACATTAGAGCAGACTGATGAACATAGAGTAGTCCTTTATAGAATTAAAGCAGAAGAACGAGTTGGGGGTATTTTAAAGGAGTCGTGAGAGAGTACGTAGAGAACACACAAACACACACACACATGTGCCCTTCTATAAGGTCTCATGTAATAATGCATTTGTGCTGTTTGATTCATAATTGAATTGTGTTTGAATTTGATGAAAGCACATCACTATGTTGGGGGTAGTTTAAAATAGTTCAGGGAGAACTCATCGATATAGACACAACTACTTTAATGGGATGCGGAGAGTTTTTGTAATGTTTGACTTGTAATCGAATTGTGTTTGCATTAATTTATGAGAGCACAGCAATGTAATTATAAAATATTGATATAAGTACAGACAGTTCCAGAAATATGTTACGTAAAACAAACCACATGTTTTCATATATTTCTACACAAAACCATCTCGATATTGGACATAGTAATTGGTTCCTACTTCCTAGATATGAATCAAATAACTTTTGTCAGAAAACATAACTTTGTTGTTTTTATTAATAAAAATCATAAAATATCGGTATGTATACCTTAAAAAAACTGGAGTTTACTCCTTAAAGTAGACAAACATACATACTTACATGCGTATACGGCTGTTACAAGTATACACATACTTTGAAAAGTGCGCAAGGCAGGTTGCGCAGAAAAACGTAACGCTTTTTAGTTAACGCTTGTGTAAATTTTACTCCTCATAAAATTTCCATCCCGGGCGCCTTATATGAAAATCGATTCTTAAGGAGTAAACTCCAATAAATTTAAGTTTAAAACATTTAAATCTAACAATGCATCTAGCAAATACACTATTTTGTCGACAAGGTTTTGCACTGCGACCCTAGTTTTTTTTGTTTGCTTATGTATTAGGAACAATTTCAATAGAACCATACTATCACAAGTCAGTATATGAATTTACAAAATGCTAGTGTAAAGGAGAAAAGGGGCTCTGCTAATTGTCTTTTGCGGTAAATTTCACTAATGTTGCTCGCAATATTGTGCGAGTCCTATCGTTATCTCGGGGCGAGGAGCGGGGGCTATCTACTTGGGAATTATAAGAGTACGAACCTATGTAAAGGCACACCAGCCATCTATTACCTGCCTACCTCATTTCAACTTTGACTAATTACAGTTATTGGTACAGAAAATCTCATATTCGTTAATAATCAGGCAAAATAAAATATATATACACTCAAAGAACGCGTATTAAATTATATAATTGATATGTATAAATGACAAATTATACCATATTGTGATTTTTAAATGAACAAATATTAAAATTATTATTTAAATCTATAGATACCTACATATTATAAAAAAAACTGTGAAGGTATAAATTTGTCCGCAATTTTCGAATTTCCAGAAAATTCCTTTACGAATAGTTTTTAGTAGAACTGTCGCTATCAAATAGAAATATCGCAAATTCGAAAAAATTGTCTTCCTGTCTGTATAACTCGCGAACTACTCCATCAATTTCGATAAAAAAATAATACTTTTTTTATATTATTAATATATAAAGAGTGCAGAGAATAAAAAAATGAAGGTCCAAAAATTTTCAAAATTAAGTTAATTACTAATAATATAATAGCTTTTTAAGAAGTTTATCTTGTTGGAACATTTTGATTATAATAATTTTGAAAAATGGCTATTTTATTGGCATTTAAAAATTAGCCAACCATGAAGGTAAATTACTTGATTAATATGTCGATCGAGGACAGTGTGGTTAGCGTCGCGGCCTCTGGATCAGACTGTCGTAGGTTCGAATCCCGCCTCCGCTCATGGATGTTTTGTGATGTCATTTAGTTTTAAGTGTGTTGTTATTTAATGTAATCAAGACGCTAATGACCTAAGCTGTCGACGCGTCTATAATTTACAATAAAATAAAATATGTCGATCACATGTTCATTTGACAATATTTTGGATTGTATGCTCTTCATCGTGATAAAAAAATTATAGATGTTAGTTTTATTTTCGAGACACCACACCTAGAATTTATTAGTCGAAGTCCGTGATTTTCTTATTTTCCATAACTTTGACCAGTTCTGCTAGTCACTTATGTATAATATTTTATCTGTGAGGCACTCCCACAAAACTATGTAGGGATTTGACCAAAATGCGTGGTTGTTCTGAAAATTGACCAGTTTCAATCCTACACGGGCTTACCATTTTTTCCCTAAAATAATAAAATTCTTAGAAAAAATTATCAACTGTCAACAGCTGCTTGTAATTAAAATAATTTCCGGTACACATTATGAACGATCACATAATTACATTTTTGATCTTTTTACAAGAAAAAGAACAATAGGAAAAAATAGAGTTTGTACTTGCATTTTATAAGCACATTTTGATTTAAAAAAGTAGGTAATGAAAACGGACAACTATTTTATTCCCCTTTGTGTATTCATCCAACACAAATAGTTTTCTTAAATTTTGAAATGAAAATAAACCATTAATTTTATGAAAAATGCAGCAATACTCGATTTAAAAGTTATACATTACATTGCGAAATTAAATTTTTAACTTCCCATTGGAAGTTATTGTAATGGGTCCGAAAATCGAAATCAAAATGTATAATAAATTTTTATGTTTCCAGGTCACTACACTATTTTTACACTATTTTTAGAAAGAAGACTGTGTGTGTATGTGTGTGTGTGTGTGTGTACGTATGTACGTACGTACGTATGTGTCCATTTCTTTCTAAGACGAAATCTAGAGAAAGAAAAATGATATCGACTACTTTAGGGTGCCAATCGACGCGTATTAACGTAAATATGATCTGGAAGAAATTTTTTCAAAATCGGTTCAGCTGTTCTTTTTTCTTAACCAAATAGACTCCAAAAAAGTAGATTTTACACAATATCTCGCGAATAAAAAATTATATCGACTTCGTAAAGATGTCAATCGAGGCGTGTTAACGTCATTTTGATCCGACATAAATTTTATAAAAATCGGTTCAGCTGTTTTTTTTTTTTTAATTATTGTTAAAAAAAAATAATAATTATGTTTTAATGATTAAAATGCTTACTTTTCTGTGTAATATCTAATTTAATTATTATTATTAAATATTTATCAAACTGGGAAGTTCGTCGTGTGCACCTCAAGGGTCGCACTTTAGCCCTAATAAACGACCCACCTCACGGCTTGTTTCTACTTGACATAAATCCGTTTTAAGAAATTTACGCATGACTTAATATGACAAAATAATTTATAAAATTTTTATGCAAAAATTCAAACATAGTAATTATTTGTAGACATAGAGCGGTATCGTTACTCAACCATCCTGAATCACCATATTCGTCTGTCAATGATTCAGGATGGTTGAGCTTTATATAAATACATAATATTTTACGGTCAGGTAAAATTGTACCTCATTAATCGGTTTTACGACACCGCTCTATGCCAACAAATATAACTATGTTTGAAACTAATTAGTCAGTTTCCAAGATAGAAATGTCTGGGTGGTTCACCAAAACCGCAATAACAGACTAGATGAACAACTATCGTTGTATTTGTATTTGTTCTATAAATTACCTGAAAATAATATGCTCTATAGTCGTCAACCCTTCGCTTCTTTCGGCTAAAAAATATTATAACATAACAATCGGTTCCAGTGTTGTCAACGATCAAAAGTGGCTCCTACCAGATGACAGATTGAAAACCACTAGAAAACCACTAAAACTGACAAATTAAACATTTCTAAATAATTATTAAAATTTCTTGAACATAATGTTTCAAGTCCCAATTTCTATATAAAAATACATTATTTTTCTTTCCAGATCCAGAATATTGATGGTAATCATAAAATGTGTATTGAAATTCCTTGAAGGTGACTAATTTTTTACTTATAAAAAAATCAGAAAAACAAATTGCTTAAACAATTACAATATTTCTTGATTGAAATTCAAGTTGTCAGTACTCAGTTGTCTCTTTAATGATCATTAGTTTCAAATGTCAGTGTTACCAAACGAACATAAGAAATTCAAATATTCCAAAAAATTTTAACACCAATTTTAATTACGAATAATTGAAAATACTCCAATTTCACCAGATCTTACCAGAAAATTTCACAATACCACCAGAAATCCCACTGCCACTAGATGACAATTTTTAGTCACTAAGTAGGTAGCTGATTCCACCAGATCTAGTGGGAATCCCACTAAGTTGGCAACGCTGATCGGTTCCTTTTGTAACTTACTGACTTTGATCATTATGATAGACCCTAGATGAAATCACTGAAAGCTAAAAAGTCTACGAAACTGCAAAACACGGGCACATTTGTCTCGTTGCACGTTCCTCTAGTTTTAATGTTCCTCAGATGGATGAACATTTTTGAAGAAACTAGACCATGCCTTGTTTTCATACATCAAATTGGTTTTTAAATCTAATTACAATCTAAGAAAAGTTTTCTAATTTTCTCTTTTATGAACAGTTAATACATGTATATAGCATTGTATAACTTGTTACATAAACAAGATAAAGCTGAGAGCACAGCAACCCATACGTAGTGATGGGCGATACGAGATGTTTTTACAATCTAAACAATTGTAATCGTTCATAATAACAATCGAGTCCACAATCGACTCGGAGTTTGATTTTACAGTCGAAATGTTCGATTGTTCAAGTAGATTATTTGTCACATAGGTTATAGCATTAGCAGCGAATGAGAATACATATTGTCGTGATTCAAGGTTATATGCTAGTCGATTGACGTTCACGCGACTCGTTGATTGTTCACTGTTCAGTCGGTACCCACTACTCTGTGATCTCTTCACTATTGAATTCGTATTAAACGATTACTGCACAATCGACCATCGACTCGACCACAATTGTTGAGTGATGAACGATTGTATATTATGTGACTCTCGACAGTGGACGATTCAGTACTATGCGACTCGGTCTCGGTGAACTATGAAATAACAACAATCGAGTCCAAGTGACAACCATCGAGAGTCATCGAGATGTTTAAACAATCGAGACAATCGACTAAAACATCTCGTATCGCACATCACAACCCATACGTTCGAGTGTATACACCAACTTAAGTAAAGAGGTATTCGTTGAGGTCTGATTAAGTGATGAAATCCATCTCCAAGCTCAAATATATTCGGAACCCTTTTCAGATGGTCGGCATGCAAACATATATGCATCAACCAGTCTTTTAAAACCTGCTGACAGAAATACGCTTAAAATATTTTGGTAGGTAAGGTACAGTAAACTCTTTTAATTTGGTGCATCTTCAATTGTGTTATTTTTTACATATCTCTTAGGACACTCAAATATATTTAACGCTCCCTTGCCAGAGCGCTTACCACGATGGTTTTCTCGCAGATGTCTTGGAATGCTATAGTAAATCGTATGTTCGTCCTGTAAATGCACGTGAGCCTTAGGATTTGGTACTATATTTGCATGTTTAAAATAGTTTTTCTTTCCTCCAGACCCAAACGGGTTTATCGTATTTGGGTATTTATAGTTGAGAACCAAATGTTTAAGATACACTTCCGGTTATATTTTTAAATATAGAAAGTAAAAAAAAAACCTAACGCAGTACCAGAAAAAATGGTGATGTATTAATTTGATTACAATTTTTATGACCTTTTCGGTCAGAAAACAGAATAGAAACATTCTTTTTCATTTTTAGGCATTTTAAAAAATCGGTTTAGGTCCCATTTGTGTCAGTTCTCAAATAACAAACAATTCTTTACTTGGTATAGACGCGTATTTCAAGCATAAACACACATGCGCTCTTAGTTTTTTTGGGTCTGAAACTTTCCTAAATCTAAATGAAATCTCTGCCATCCATTTGATTACATAAAAAAAATTTTGACTCAAACAATTTTATAAATATGCATTAAAATGTAGTCATGAAACAAATTATTAATTTAAAAAAGACTGTTGTTATTGAAATTGTTAAAAAATTCATTCTAATTTCTTCAATGATTTACTTAGACGTTTTGTTATAATTTAAATAAAGGTTTTGGTTGCCACATTCTTATTGACGAAAATATTACGGGGTCTTAATTCCCAATAATACAGAAATGATTAACATGACTTTTTGACTTTTTTCTTATACAGAAATATTTGAAAAGTTGTATAAAAGGTTCTTGAAATCCAAATTGTATTTTGTAACTCCAAGCGCGATTTACCTGCTGGTTTTAGAGGCATCTAAAAATTGTAAAAGAAATTTTATTCTCGGTCTAATAGTGCATAAATGCAAATAACATTAACTAAATAGTTTTCTGTCGAAGGCTCACTTAAAATTAATTTTCTTAAGAAAATAAAAAATGTCTTCGTAAACAAAATTCGAAAATTATATGAATTTTCAAAATTCATGATAAAAACATTTTTTATCTTTTAGAGAAAAACAATAAACAAAACCATACCCTCCTTTTGGCGACGCCTTAAGGTACGTGCAGTACGCAGCTGGGATTTTAGATGGTAGTATGTATGGTAGATAGTGGCTGAAATTATAAGCGCACAACGAAGCTTTGATACTGGCATTGATACAAGCTTAAGTCGCGTTTGAAATGTCAGATAGCGAAGACGAATATTTGTGTTCTTCTGCTATAAAGTGGTATATTTTAAATACAAATTTGGGTAGGAGCTATCATATCCATCCTATTAATAGAAAACAATCTAAACATGGCGAATTTCATCATTTATACCAAGAATAAAAATTTTACCCAAACTGATTTTGTAAATATTTACGTATGGAACCTTACACTTTTAAATACCTACGTCTTAGAAAAAACTCAAAACAAATTAAATAAAAACTGGCAACATTTCACTTATTAAACTAGCCACATTCATTGCGAAACTTGTAACGGCCAGTTGTCACACGTTGATTGTAGTAGTCAGCCGCGCTGAAAGAATGGTGAGATACATTCTTGTATCTAGCAGCTCTTGTAACAGCGCTTATACCTGCTACACTCACTGCTTCGTTGTGTGCGCTCGCATATATAACAATGCATTAATTTAAGCAAGCCCTGCTATGATCTACGCTACCATCTAGAATCCCAGCTCCATACTACCTTTAGTCGGGTAAAAATATACAGGATGTCATTCTTGTTGCTGCTGCACATTCACTATTCCTTCACACCGCACACCATTTCAATTTTGACCAAGAACATTCTGTCTAATACTTTAATGCTAAAATCAAAGAGTAAACAAGATCTATAAAGCGGCGACACTGCGACCTATTCTTTTGATATACTACCGTAGAGCTTGAGTGACCTTGAGATGTCCAGTCTTTTTAAATGAATAGTGTGTAAACCAGGCGAATTTTAAATATCACACCGCGTCGTGAGAAAATCATCCACACTTGTAGGCTCTAAAAATATAATTGAATTTAATTATTTATTAAATTCAGTTCTTTGTAGATCATATTTTTTTATTTAAAAAAATAATAGCGACAAAGAACTGATTGTAAGGCCCATGACATATACTTTCATGCTGTTAGAAGGCGTACAAGTCCTGCCGGCAGGACAATTTCTATTTAAAAACAGCGTTCTGCTGGCAGAACTAGTATCTTCCGTTCAACTATCCTGCTGAACAACTGCCCTATGATTCCTCTATTACAAATCCCCAGTTCCCGGGTTCTAGCCCGAGAGCTGGTAAAAGTGTCAATTGGATTTTCAATTTATTAAAAAAAAATAATGAATTGAAAATATGAATTGGTGCTAGGCCCAAATAACCTTAGCTGTCGGTGGTTTTTAAAACACAAAAAAAGTCGAGTGTCGCGTCTTATATTTCCTAAAACTCTCCAGTGCACACGCTGTAAGTGTACAAGCTATAGACAGAAGTAATACAGAATGAGCAGTGAGAAAGGAGATTGTGGCCGATTTCGCTTTTACCAGCCGGAGAGCGGTCGTGGTTTACATTTGTTACTGCCATACCGACATCCATCTTCACTGTCCGATCACAAACATACACAAGAACACACGCATGTGTGTAATGCAGTGGCGTACGTGTGTGGTTTATTGGACTGGTTCTGCAGAAAGATGTATTACACAATTCAAATGTGGAAAGAAAACGAATTATTTGAAAATCAGAGAAGGTTTTTAAAGGAATGCTATGTACCCGTACCTAAGGACTGTTAAAATAAACTCTTAAAACAAACTATTGAAAGGGGCAACACAAATTTGACTTTTTAACTAAGTATGTAATTTATTCTCAAATGTTATGCTTTAATAATTATTTAAATGACTGCATAATGACTGCAAACAGTAGGTATATGAACACTTATTGTAAGAACAATGACGTAACACAAACATTGTAAATCGATTGCAGTAGGTACCATTGTATTTTTTTTTTGTTTAATTTTGACAATTACAATACGTATTTTAATCCAATAGAATTTAAAAAAATGCCTTGACCAATCAACTTTTTGTTTTTTCTATTCGTTTAAATGGAAGAACAACTTTCAATTTTTTTAACTTACGAATAAAACGGTTACATATTTTGAGATCCATAATTGGAAACGCTACATAAATTGAAGTCGCTTACACAACAAAACAACATAGCAATTATTGAAGGTTAAATAATAATTAACCAATTGTGCCGTAATGCATGGTTTAGTGTTTATGACAAAAGCTGTTGCCGCATCTAAACACCATGGTACCTCTACCTAGGTTAAATAAAGGATACATGTAGCATGTGCAGAGATTTTATTATTACCTACGTGTTTTAATCATTCAAATCGTTTCTTACTAAAATATTATGTTTCATAGACAAACTTCATGTATTCCCTGTTTCAAGTTATTCTGTTTCTTGGAAATGTCATTGTTAGAAAATCAGTGTTTATCAAACAATTCGTCGACCGTTCACTATAGTGTTGCCGTCTAGATCTAGACTTTCTAGACTCTTGTCTTGTCTTGTCTAGATTTTCAAGACAAGACTTGCAAAAGTCTTGTCTAGAAATTTTCAAGACAAGACAATACTTGCTTTATCTAGATCAAGACTCTTGCCAAAACTCTAGACAATTTTCAAGAGTCTAGATAAACTAAGTAGTAGTATGTAAAGGTTTACTTTACCTACTACTACTAATCTAGACTCTTGAAAATAATCTAGAGTCTTGATATTAGACAAGACAAGAGTTTGTTAATCTAGACTTAGACTTAGTGAAGTCTTGATATTTCAAGACAAGACTTAAGTGAAGTCTTGTCTTGTGACAAGACAAGACAAGACTTTGAAAGTATTGTCTTGTCTTGTCTAGACGGCAACACTAGTTTACTATGAGTTAAGTTAGCGATTCTTAGAGTAGGTCATATGACCCTTCTAGGGCCACGTCACATTAATTCTAAAGGGCTGTACGTAAAACACAGAATATTAGTGGCCACACTAAAGTTCTCAATGGGCCACTAAAACTTCGTTACAAGAATAAAATATGGCAAATTTAAAATGAAATGAAAGAATTGAGAATTGCAGTACTGATGCAAGGAAAACGTACAGGTAATTGTTATAAAATATAAATAGACAAAGTTGGTTGTTTGAAATATTATTTAAATATTGATTTTGGTTTGAGAGAACAGTGTGGTCCAGTAGTTAGCGTCGCGGCTTCTGAATCAGACTGTCGTGGGTTCGCCTCCGCTCATGGATGTTTTGTGATGCCATTTAGTTTTAAGTTAATTGTTATTTAATGTAATCAAGACGCTAATGACCTAAGTTGTCGACGCGTCTATAATTTACAATAAATAAATAAGATTTTGGTTTGACACTTTTTTTCGAAAAACCCCTCTATTTCTACCCCCGGGGAAAAAATTGAAAATTCGGCTCCGTTAGATTCTGTCCCGTGTTTTATAATCTATACTATGAGTGTGCAAAGTTTTAGCTTCCTTAGGTCAACGAGGATCTTCTGGAGAGCCTGGAAAGACGGACATCCGGACATACATTAGGAAATTATATAAAATGTAGATAGTTAACCAGAGAGTGATAAAGTATTCATCAGAAATCTAATCGTTACCCTATATAAAATCAAAACATATAATGTTTAATACACAAAATTGTTCTGATTCTTTCGTTTTGTTGTTGACAAAATGTGCATTTATCCTATATTTTTTCACAACTGCAACTTCTCTATTTATATTGGTATTTAGTTTGTAAATGGCAGAATTACGAGACTGCAACGTTTGACCTGACATCAGAGAACACGTTAAAACTTTAACTTCCACTACATATAATGCAGCTTTCAATTCATCAGTGCATGAAAAGGACGCGGCGCTAGCGTCAAGCGGCGTTTGAATGAACCTAAGAGTGAACAGCGACGCCTTACGACGCCTAATGCAATCGATTCGTCTTTAATGTCGATACTCACATATCTTCCAATAAATGTCACATTACTTTTAACTATAAGCACAAAATATTTGACAGAAAATTTACGTTGACTGACAGAGCAGTCTAGAGTATTCAGCGATAAAAAATTCATTCTAAGGACCAATATTTCATTCTCCTATTAAATATTTATTAACCCAGAAAGTATCTTGCATCTCTTTTTGACGCAAAATTTACTTTTTAAGATGACAACATATCTGTCCCGATATATAAAAATTTGTGACACGCTATCGATTTTATTTTTAAACGTAGAAATTTTAAAAAGAGGTTAAAAATGTTCTCTATTGAAACGGTGCCACTTAAACTTGATTTAATATTTATAAAAATTTTGATTTAATACTAAACTGTCTTATTATATTTATAAAACAATTATTTTCACTCAAACATTCGTAACATATCCATATTTCTATATTTTCAGACCTAAAAATACAGTCGGGAAAAGAAGTTTGCGAATTGTTTTTCCTTCAAATTATTATTATACATTATAGCTTTTTAACAGAGAATAATAATTTTTAAACTAAAATTTATACCCTTAATCTGGGACCTTAGAGGATCCGTTTCGGTCTCAAATTAAAGATAAAGTAGGTACCTATGCATCTAGGCGTGCTATCGAGCATTTTTTTTAAATTGAAATTTTTTTTTGAAAACCATCAAACATTCAGTAGGGTACCTACTGTGAGACCTGAACTTTTTTTTTTATTTTTTACCTGTAGCGCAGTGGCGGACTAAGCCCGTCGGAGGCCCGGGGCGGCAGAACTAAATGAGGCCCCCGGTCAGCTTAGAAATTGATGTATTTGTAGTGTAAATTTCGTAAAAAATGAATAATATACTTAGATGCAATGGCTGACAAAAAAAATCAAATATTTATAAAAACGACCTACTTACGTTTATATTTTGTATACGTACCAACCTCCAAACTTGGAGTACGGCCTCCAACTCCAAACTGCCTCTACTTACTAAACATATTTTGGCCTTGTTTGGGATTTGATTAAGAAGGACTTCTCGAGATTTAGAGGCCCCCCCAGGATCAGAGGCCCGGGGCGAGCCGCCCCCTCTGCCCCCCTCCTAGTCCGCCACTGCTGTAGCGACAAGAGGTCAAAAGAGGATCATTAGCTTTAATTTGACACAAAAAGTTTTAGAGAATCAAAATACGACTGGACGCGTGTAATAAAGTTTAACTAAAAAGGAGGGGCTACATCACTGTTATAAAAAATTTACATGTTTATAAACCACATTAATTAATTTAGTAGGACATTGATGTAAATTATGTAACGAAAGTCAAAGAAATTTTATTGTTATCTAGGGTCCACGGAGATGGTAAAACGACAGTAAATCTGTTTCAAAAGTTACATAAACAAGCCGTGAGGTGGGTCGTTTATTAGGACTAAAGTGCGACCCTTGAGGTCCAAACGACGAACTTCCCAGTTTGATAAATATTTAATAATAATAATTAAATTTGATATTACACAGAAAAGTAATCATTTTAATCATTAAAACATAATTATTATTTATTTCTAACCATAATTTAAAAAAAACGGCTGAACCGATTTTTATAAAATTTATGTCGAATCAAAATGACGTTAACACGCCTCGATTGACACCCTTACGAAGTCGATATAATTTTTTATTCGCGAGATATTGTGTAAAATCTACTTTTTTGGAGTCTATTTGGTTAAGAAAAAAAAAACGGCTGAACCGATTTTGAAAAAATTTCTTTCAGGTCATATTTACGTTAATACGCGTCGATTGGCATCCTAACGTAGTCGATATCATTTTTCATTCTCGAGATTTCGTCTTAGAAAGAAATGGACACATACGTACATACGAACATACGTACACATACACACACACACAGACATCTTTCTAAAAATAGTGTAAAAATAGTGTAGTGACGTTGAAACATAAAAAAATTGTTATACATTTTGATTTCGATTTTCGGACCCATTACAATAACTTCAAATGGGAAGTTAAAAATTATCTAAGAACCACGATTTTAAACTTTAATTAAAGAATAGAATAACGCACTAATTTAAAATCGACTAACATTCTGAATCTACCATATTGTGTTAGAACATTTGAATAATTTAATTAAAAATGTAAACGCGAAAACATCGTAAGTTTAGTGAATTTTTGAAATCTAACTATTTAATTACGACATGTACAAGTCGAAAAAGTTTTCGAAACCGCATTTTAACTATTTAATTCATTCTCATTGCGGCACGAAATCTGCGCTATGAAATACCACACATTTCTGCGCATACACTAAAACTGTGAACAAGCACACAATCGTATAAGTGCTTTGTATTATAAAATAATGCAATAAATAGTAGAGTGGCGATACAAGATTTAAAAAAAAAATACATTTTTCACCGAAATATATTCGGTACCTGGTATAAGTGGATATAATTGTTTTTTTGTGGCAAAATAAAGCGTTCCATCTTATAAATGTAGCAGCTTGCGCTGTTGTGGTCAGATCCGTAAGATGCAAAGAGTTTTATTAGAGATGCAAGTATCTGGTATCGGTAACTTTACGATTATTAACTTCCCATTGGAAGTTATTGTAATGGGTCCGAAAATCGAAATCAAAATGTATAACAAATTTTTATGTTTCAAGGTCACTACACTATTTTTAGAAAGATGTCTGTGTGTGTGTATGTATGTATGTGTCCACTTCTTTCTAAGACGAAATCTCGAGAATGAAAAATGATATCGACTACGTTAGGGTGCCAATCGACGCGTATTAACGTAAATATGATTTGAGAGAAATTTTTTCAAAATCGGTTCAGCCGTTCTTTTTTCTTAACCAAATAGACTTCAAAAATGTAGATTTTACACAATATCTCGCGAATAAAAAATTATATCGACTTCGTAAGGGTGTCAATCGAGGCGTGTTAACGTCATTTTGATCCGACATAAATTTTATAAAAATCGGTTCAGCCGTTTTTTTTTAATTTTTTTAATTATTGTTAAAAATAAATAATAATTATGTTTTAATGAATAAAATATTCACTTTTCTGTGTAATATCTAATTTAGTTATTATTATTAAATATTTATCAAACTGGGAAATTCGTCGTGTGAACCTCAAGGATCGCACTTTAGTCCTAATAAACGACCCACCTCACGGCTTGTTATTATTATATACAACACTATTCATAGAAAAATTATAAGTATGTATGCACAAAAAGATACCGTTTTTGAAGCTGAATTTTAATTTAAAAAAACACCTGAAAAAATATTGTTACGAAGAAGTACAAAAAGTATATCAAATACTTGTATTTCTGTCGCCCATCTTTTGAGTAGAAATTTTGCAATGTTTCTTTTATGAAGAAATTACATACGTAAGTCACAATCTATAGTTGAGCCACACAATCCAAGACCATTGCCAACATAGTTTTTCTGACAATTCGATATGTATCCTAGATTTTTTGTACGCATTGATAAACTTTTATGATTTCTATTATTTCACAAATCTATGGTAAAACTTGTGAAGGTACATAGTTAAATTTGCATTTCAGATACAAGGAAATTTCTCGTATGAAAACATGGATGAGTGCCTAAAAACATACACAAGTACCTAGGTTTCATATGTGTACCTACATGACATGATGGTGTATATATGCTCGAATACAGACTGTTTCACAAACTGGGGCAAATAAATCAACTTTATTCCATAATATGTAAATATTTATATACAAAAACAAAAATGAAAATAAATGGAATATAAAAAAATTATAACATTATTTTGTCCCTATCTAATTTTTTTTATTTTAAAATATTGATATGCATTCCCCAGGAATAACAGCTAGTAACTGCCTGCTGTCTCATTCAATCGAGTTAATACGGAACATCAGTCTCTTCACTCGGTTGGTCTAGTTGAAACGGGGATCCCCGACTTGTTTTATATTTTCACTGCACTGCTCAACAATGTTTTGTTGTAGCGTGATAATAGGTACATAGTCTACGTCACTCGTTAAGAAAGTAGGTTTTTAAACATTGAAATAGTTTTTCAAATCGGTGCAGTAGATCCTGAAAGATGAACGAAAATATATCTATTTCATTTTTATATATTAGTACTGATTACACAAAACAGAGAAGGGGGAGATGGAGAGATTGTAGAATATAGACGTTTGATAACTGAGAGACAGCATTAGCGTCATAGAGTTAAAAGAAAATACTTATATGTATCTGGAGAAACATTATTAAAAAAAATCAGGTGTGTCGTGGGATCACCCAACTGAAGCTATGCTTTTTACGCATCTCTACATAGTATAAAATGAAGTCGCTTTCCGCATCTGTATGTCTGCCTGTACCTATAACCGCTAACTCCTCCTAAACCACGCAACGGATTTTGATGCGGTTTTCACCATCAGTTAGATAATTTTTCACGGAATGTTTATATATATATAGTGAACGAGCGAAGCGAGTGAGTAATTTAATTCCTAAACCACGCAACGGATTTTGATGTGGTTTTCACCATCAGTTCGATAATTTTTCAAGGAAGGTTTAGGTGTATAGCGAATGAGCGTAGCGAGTGAGAAAGCGAAGCACCCGGGCTTTCTTAGCACCCGGGCAAAGCCGGACAGGGCCGCTAGTTGTATATAAAATCGAATTTATTTACAAAAGCTATAGAAACTGCGTTACACTATTTTGTGACGTGACGTTTCACTTTTTCTGTGTTAGGACCCCATCTCAAACGTGTGTTAAGAAACGTAGCTTCAAAAATCGACAAAAGAGATTTTGCCAGGTATATAAGTATAGTTTGTTCTAGTATGTTACAACTTTCTGTACAATCTGTGTAGTCCTCTATTTGGAGCAGAACACTCCAACGAAAAACCAGTCTCGACGGATTATTATAACATAAATACCAAAAGGCTGTTTATCCGTACGATAAAGCATGTATAACCTGTGTAACTACCTATATCAGGGGCTCCCAAACTTTTTTGTTCACGGCCGTAATTTAAAATTGCAAAAGCCTTCGCGACCCTTAACAATTTTTACCCATAATGTACAAAAAAGATTTTTCAGTAAAAAAATGCAGCAATTATTCAAGAATTTAAGTATATACCCCAGAGACCCCCCTTCCGCCTCTTCACTCCGTTTTTAATTGATTTCGTGTTCTTATTTAGTTTTTTTTTTCTATTATTCGAATTTAATGGTATAATCACGAGAGTTATAAATTCTATAATCACAGAAACAGGTCGTGACCCTAAAAAATCAGCCCGCGACCCCACTTAGGGTCGCGACCCCGACTTTGGGAACCCCTGACCTATATCCTGACGTAATAATATAGGACAGTAACAGGCAACATCAGAAAGTTATAGAGGCTATGTTCAGATAATATACGCTGTGAAGTACCTGGCCAGTGTTGGTAGTACTGGCTTATGCGTTCCGTTATGAACTTCCCGTGCACCATTGGAGTGCTCTGTAAAATTAATGACGTCACTGATCGACGCCATTTTAGTACTGTGAGCACCTTACCTCTGTGTACACTCTGCCATTGTACATGTCAAATTATTTTAATTTTAATTATAATTCAAAAATGTAATCCCTAACATACTTCATACCTAGTCGTATACATAATACATAGCATAATACAGCGTTTCTCAAACTAAGGTCCCCGGACCCCTTGGGGGTCCGCGAGAGACTCCTCGGGAAATAACTTATTTTTTAAGATTATTTTAAGATAATCTTATTTGGAACGAGACTACCTCCCCTCCCCGTTTTCGAGGATGCTGAGTACGGTGGTGGTGGTAGAATTTCTCTTTGGAGTTGCACAGCCCCCCAATTGGTCAAAAACCACCCCCAAAACCGCCAAAAACTACAACCACCATGTTCAGCATCATCGAAATCGGGCGGTAAACAGATTTAATCATTGATAGAAGAAAACATATATTTTCACCCCTATGGAGGGTATTTTTGAAGGTTTGTGAGGTTGGCGGGGTGCGAGGGGGAATCCGGCCACCACTACTGTCTTTTTAGCATCCTCGAAAACGGGAGATAAGCTAGGTCTGACTTGTGGAAATAGTAATAAAAGCGTTTGACACCTTTTGGCGGCGGTTTTTGGCCAATTCTAACACCGCACCTCCGTACTCAGATTCCTCGAAAACGGGGGGGAGGGGGTAGTCTCGTTCCAGTGCAAAATATTTGCATTATCCGAGGTTTTTTCTGACTCACACTAACACGAGCGGCTGGGAGTCCACAACAAAATTCTAAAATCAAAAGGGTTCTGTGATCAAAAAAGTTTGAGAAACGCTGGCATAATATAATATCTCAGTTGAACTAATTAAGTGATGTAACTTTGTCATGTAAGTGTGCGATAATTAACTGAATTGCGTTTTTCTGTCGTCAACTTCTTTTATTCTCATGCATGCTACAATAATTATAGCCTTAGCCATTCAGTACTTTTTTATATAAACAAATTAATACGAAAGCGAAAATCATGGTGTAGTTGAAGAACTTTAGATATATTTTTAGATTATATTTCTAAGTATTTTTTTTTTGAGAAAATGGTACGTCGTACATAAAAATAAGACGTTATAACCTGTTTTGTGTAGAATTAAAGGAGAAACATTTTTAACACGCTTTTATTAGCTTCACTTGTATATTTGCTTGTCAGTTTGTAACCGACTTCTTTGAACTTGATTTTGACCAACTTTGAACGGTCAGATTTAGTTTAAACGTTGTCGACTTATCAAAGACCGACGACAATACAATAATTCAATAAGTTTGTCCCATTATCCTGACCAGGATCTCCAGGACTAAAAAAAAAAAAGCAAAAAACTTCAGATTGAACTGAAACTTCGCACACTTATCAAGGACCGATGACAATACAATAATTCAATAAGTTTGTGAATGAATGAATTGTAAATTATAGACGCCCGACAACTGAGGTCATTAGCGTCTAACAATAAGTTTGTCCCATTATCCTTACCAGGATCTCCAGGACTAAAAAAAAAAAAAGCAAAAAACTTCAGATTGAACTGAAACTTTGCACACTTATCAAGGACCGATGACAATACAATAATTCCATAAGTTTGTCCCATTATCCTGACCAGGATCTCCAGGACTAAAAAGCAAAAATAAATTATAATTTAAAAAAACTAAAAAACACGCTTTAATGAACTAAAAAGTAAAAAATAATTAATTTTATTGTAAAAAAGCGTGGGGTAGTATGAAAATATGATACAAAGCACCCCACGCTTTTTTACAATAAAATTAATTATTTTTTACTTTTTAGTTCATTAAAGCGTGTTTTTTAGTTTTTTTAAATTATAATTTATTTCATAAAACAGACGGTTACATAGACAAATGGGAAAAGTGGTTGCGATGGTGGCCATTTTATTTTTTGCGTGCAACACCCAAACGAATCATTTCTGAAAGTGCTGCCACCAAAATTATGTTTTTGAAAGGTGAAACTAATGAGATCACTACCACACTTACATGATTAAGGTTTTTGCGTGTATTTTACTATATGTGATTTTTTAAAATACTCGCAAAATTGTGACGAATTAATTTGTGGTGTATAATTTATAAACGATACAAAAATGCCAGGTTCTTGCTAATTGTAACGAAGATCTGTCTAAGTTACGGCATTAATTAATTATCATTAACTGACAGTTTTAATTAAGCTATATAGTTTCGGTTAGAACACACCACGTTTCAGACACTACAGAACTGTCTTTTGTGGCAAACTTACAATCCTATAACATTATGTACTGTATATAATTCAACAACCCGACTGGCTCATTTACTCATTAACATTACATGCTGCCATTCTTGCCTAGCAATCGTTAATTTCTCAAACTGATTCTTTTTTAAGATTGCTGAATGAATTTGTTCATATTTCAGTAGGTATATATTATATATTGATATATCTAGGTACTTATGTATTTAATATATCCCATTTAAGGGTGTTTGAAATAATTTTCACTTTCATGATGAGCTCTCACTCATTAGCGTCTTGATTACATTAAATATCAACACACTTAAAACTAAATGACATCACAAAACATCCATGAGCGGAGGCGGGATTCGCGGAAAATCCGCCCGTGTAGTTTAGCTTTAAAGAGGTTAGCAAATATTGTTATTCATTTGCCTTGTATCCCGTTTCTCCGAAAGTAATTAATATTTCATTAAATAATATCGAGACAAAAAATTGTATTTTGAATGTTTGAAGACGAAAATATTATAGGAAATTTATCTTTAAAAACAGATCTCTAATACTGTCTTCGCGTTTCAAATATTAAAAACAATTCAGATAAAAAGCCAAAAATGAACGCAAAATGAGAGAGATGTAAAATTTAATGAGATCAACACACGAACAATTCTGTTATAGTACAATATTTTTGTTAAAGTGGAGAGAAAAAAGGTCATTATTATAAATGGCATATAATAAATTTAGTCAAATTATAGCAGTTAAACTGTGACAAAATGATCCTCATGGTGTTCATATAATTCTAAGGATTTGTAAACTTCGATTTATTCCAATTAAAAAAAATTTCAATATAATTTTTAAGACACTTTTCAGATTATAAAAAGTTCACCCATAAACTTCATGAAAAAACTGGCTAAATATTTAAATGTATTGCACAAGTATTTCCGACAAAATTTTAAACAGTTTGTTTCATATTATGTAAATTAAACACACGCGCAAATTTTATTTGTCACTAAAATATTAAAATTACCTATTAATTTTTTTCAATATTTGTTATTAAAAATAAATTATTATTTAATTTTTCTTTATTAAATGTCTTCTTTTCTTACCAATATCTCTTTAAAATAGATAAATTCTATATTATTGATACATCAACTGCGATTGAGCCGATAGATGGAAAAAGGGCGTAAAGTATAATATGCCTTTTTTGCTAAGATTAGTTATTTATAAAGCAGGGCATATGGTTTACCTTCAGTAAAATTTTTAGTTCGCTATCTCTAACATAGATGTAGCTACACGCACTTAAATGTGATGTCTAATATGCCTTTCTTGAATACATTATCATATCGAAAGGGTAAGTCCCGTTTCAGTACACAGAACCTTAGTCTTACTACGTAGTGCATAGAATAAAATCCACTAAAGTTGTATTTGTTAGATAAAATTAATAATAATAAATAATTATTTATAAGTTAAAATGGATAGTTCGTCATCTAATAGTAACGATGAAGTGAAATCTGATAGTGATGAAGAAATGAAAGATAATAGCGATGAAGAAGTGAAAGGACTAAAAAGAAAAAATGTGCATAAATGGAAGAGAGAAATTCTTAAAAATAGAAAAAATATGGGGAAATCTTATAAAAATAAAAAAATAAAAGCAAAAAATTTCAAATTTATCCAGAAGTGTTGTTCGAAAAATTGCCATTTGAATTTTGATAGACTTGTACAAAAAAGTTTACATTCTGATTTTTGGGGACTAGGGGCTTGACGTTTACTATTTACATTATATTCAAGAAGGGCATGGGCGTACTCTCACCTTTATTGTAAAAAAACAAAACTAAAAAGTCTAAACATGATTTCAAGTGAATGTAAAGTAACACTACAACATATAAGTACAAAAGATTTAAAAAAAATAAATTTCAATAAAATACGCACAGATGCCTAATTATCAACTTTCAAATTTTTAAACTGAAATATCTCAAAACAGCCATTTTTCACTTAAGCCCTTTTTCCACCCATCGGCTCAATTATAAGAAGGCGCCTTTTTTATAATTTAGATAATTTATAAACTCATTAAACATTGACATAATTTTTCCATTCGAATGGAAAAATTATGTCAATGTCGAAATTATAACTCGAAGCCTGCAGTTTCGTACTAGGTTATATTAAAAAATTAGTCAACAAATAATCTATAAAATACTTAAATTTCTCACTAATCGCGACTGGAAAGTGGAGACAGACCGAAAATCCTGATTAGGAATTCCAAGTAATTTTTGTCCGATTGTTTTAGCATAGCCACGACATAAACGTCAGAAAAACTGAGTGTTTTGTTTTGAACAAAAAAACTAATGATCTGTCCTCAGTTTTATGTCAAGTTCTACTGTTCTTCCCATCCCTATTATTCATAACACAAAATGGAATAAAATATCTAGTGATCTGCGGTAACGATAACATTATACGTTATGTATGAGGCTTGGTGTGAGTTTAACAAGTCTCGGTTGTAAATAAAAGACTTCTCATTTGTATTCCAGACGTAATTAGTGCTGTTATATAACGTATATACGTTACGCAGCCACTGGCGATAATACAGACGCCACCACCTGTATACATGCGCGATTTTGCAAAAACTTGTTGAGCACCTCTTCTTTACCGCTACATTTGAATCTTACTAAATTGCCCAGAAATTTTAGACATTGACTCGGAACAAGCTAAAAATTTATAGAGAGCATCGAATAATTAGGCCCGGGCCTAGGACGGCAACATTTGAGGGGCGGCAAAATTAAGAAGGCGCCTGAACCTAAACATTTTCTCCGGGCACTGGAAAGTCAAAATTGATTAAGTTTTCCGTCAACTGTGAGATTGAATTTTTTTATTTTCTCTCTCACTGTTACACTGTGGAAAAATAACTAATATGTGGAAAAAAATAACTTATAATATAATTTTGACAATCACTTTTACATAGAAAAAAGGGCAGCACATCGGGAAGGGCTTAGGGCGGCATCGAACTTAAATCCGTCACTGGTTCAAGTGTTCCAAACAGTCACGAAAAAGTCTCCTAACGTCCTAGTTTGCGTCGTCCGCCATATTGAAAAAATAGCGATCAAAAACATATTTTCCCTAAAGTGTCGCTTCTGTGCCTTCTAGAGTAAAAAAAATTATAGATAATAAAATTTTCTACAAATGTGATTCCATACATCTCCTCTAAAAACGATAGATTTTACTTTAGCGGCCGAAATAATTGAAACTTATTCTGTTGTACTGTTAAAATAACATAACTTTTTGAAATTGAAGCAATTTTGCGGAGATCGTATTTTTGAGGTGACAAAATAAGATATCAAAACTAAATATTAAAATATTTTCTGAACATTAAAAATTACCTACAAAAATTAGGATTGATATTTTTTTAAAATTAGTCATTGCGTAATTATTAACTTCCCATTAGGTCCGATTTTGCAAATGACAAATTTTGACGTATCTTCACGTTTCAAGGTCTCTATAGAGTTCGATCCATCGTTTTTAGAGAGATGTTTGTGTGTGCGTGAACTTTTGTTCGTCTCGCATATTTTTTTCGAAAAATAAACCGTATAGGTATTATATTGGTAAACAAATAAAAATTTTCCATACCTACCGAAAATGTTGTCTTTCATCGTATGTGGGAGTAATATACCGGGTGTTGATTTGCTTTACAGATAATAGAAATTTTACATGTAAAATCATGTTTATGAATTTTCCTTCTTCCCTATATATTTTGGTGAAAAAAAACAAATACAAAATTTGTTCATAATTAAAAACTCTACCCGACACTCATGTTTGCAAATTACCAATATGCAGCTTTTAATTAAAAAATAATTATTACAGAACTGTAAGTTTAAATTAAAAATACTTATTTTATCCGAATAGCCATGACTTCAACAAATTCAAATTGTTTTCACTGTGTTTTTGACGTTCCAATTTATGATTGTGGTTAGTAAATCATGGCTATTAGGATAAATATTTTTAAATTAAACTTAATCACAGTTCCTTAATAATTATTTTGTAATTAAAAGCTGCATATTGGTAATTTGCAAACATACGTGTCAGGTAGAGTTTTTTATTATGAACAAATTTTGTATTTGTTTTTTTTTCACCAAAATATATAGGGAAGCAGGAAAATTCATAAACATGATTTTAGATGTAAAATCCCTATTACCCGCAAAGCAAATCAGCACCCGGTATATATAACCGGAAAATGTTTATATGTTAAGTTGGTGTTATTATTACTCTTATATGTTGGCAAAACCTACACTTATAGCATCAGGTGTGTGTATTGTTTGTGACTAACTTCAAGCATTTTAAAAGAGTAGATTAAAATTGTTGGGCGACAAAGGTAACAATGGAATGTAATTAAAAAGACTAATTCTTTGTGACATTGTTCTGTTTATGGTGGGTACACCTGATCTGCTCTCCACTTTCATGATACACTGTGGAGTTGCATGGCAAATTATTTTTATTTAAATTTTATTACTTTTCAAATATTTGTTCTTTTCATAAAAAACACACATTATGAATAGACAATGTCACCCTAGAGCTTAATCTTTTTATATCATATTTTTAACAGACTTCAAAAAAGAGATTATCATTAATTATTCATATGCTTGTATGTTTGTACGTTGATAATGATATACAATATACATTTGTATGCATTATCTCAGTATTGTATATCAAGCTTTTCTATTCTGACACTAAAGATAAAGATTTCTTTTTCAATAAAATAATTTCATTGTAAACTTAATATTTAACACTCAAGAACTGCTAATCAGATTTAAAAAAATGTTTTTACTAATGCGTTTTCGATTACCTAACAATATTATGTACATAATGTACTATAATAGTATTTTTTGACAGCTGATTAAAAAATTAAAATTTTTCTGGATGAGCAGTTAATAATTATTATTTCCATGTATAATTTTTTTACATACATACACATATAGACCAAGAGCTAGTGATAATTTTTCGGTGTTATTTATTCAAGTCTTTATTTTTGTGAAGATGTTGAGGGTGGCATATGAAAGTGCACGGAGTAAGGGATTTTGCTAGATAGCGATATGGGAGGGATGCACACCGCCCCCAGCACGTAACAAAAAAAATTGTCACAATTATTATTGCTTCAAGGCTGAAATTGTTTGTTTAGCTTGTCGGTGACCCAATAATGCCATTAGAAGATTTGCAGACGGATTGGTCAGTATTAATGGGGTGGCAGATCACCCTAAAAGTGTCATATACCCGACTAAATTTATATTATTAGTTCAAAATTTAAATGTTAATATGTTGTTACGGCGACTGTTTTAAGCAAATATTTCAATTTGCAGAACAAAATGTCGGTATTAGCCCCCTTGCAGAACGATATAAACACCTAGGCGAGCAAGTTTCCTTCCAAGAGAGGGGGTTAATGCCGACATTTTGTTCTGCAAATTGACATAATATATGCTTAAAACAGTCGCTATAACAACATATTAAAATTTGAACCTTAAACTTATAATATAAATTTCATCGGGTACATGACACGTTTAGAGTGATCTGCCATCTCTTTAATACTGACCAATCGATCTGCAAATATTATAATGGCATTATTGGGTCACCGACAAGCTATACAAACAATTTCAGCCTTGAAGCAATAATAATTGTGAGCATTTTTTTTGTTACATGTTGAGGGCGGTCTGCATCTCTCCCATACCGCTATCTAGCAAAATCCCTTACTCAAGGCACTTTAATATTCCTCCTTCAACATCTTCACAAAAATAGAGCCTTGAATAAATAACACCAAAAAATTGTCACTAGCTCTCGGTCTAGTATACATAGATAGATAGATAGATAGATAGATAGATAGATAGATAGATAGATAGATTTATTACGCAGCATTTATTATGCGCATAAAATTATCTTGAGGAAAAAGTCAAAAAATTTTTGATGCGGACTGAAAATAACTGAGTATAGAAAACTTTATAAGATGTTTGTAATATTATTTGTAGCACTCAGTTTTAAAAATATAAGTTAACTTGTGTACAACCGTGAATCAATAAAAGCTTTTACAATTTTGCGATTTTTTGCGCATTATGTTGGAAGACATCCGATGACCTTTCGAACACGACATTTACCCGTATATGCACAGCATACAGTATTCCAGTGCAGATAATGAGATAGGCGGGAATTGGTACTTGAATGTGACGTGCATCCGTTAAAGGTGTCACCGATGTGTGTAACGCTAGAGTGCTCCGTCTGTCTCTGTCTGCTTTTGCTTGATGTCTCCATCGCGCTTCTGCCCATAGTCTTTGGTAAAGAAAACCAGGAAGTTTTTTATGTGAAACATCTAATGGCGCGCTTCGATGGGAGTAAAAACGTTTTAATGGCACGTCGCGTCTTTACATTGCACGTCGCGTCTTCCCATCTACTGCACTACACACTCGCTATTTTACGTGTGTGTGTGTGAATATCTGTGTATTGGAAAGAATTTAAACAAGCGAGTGTCGTTTTCAGCTGTTTTATTACCTTCGCAGCCAAAGAATTTCTCGCGGGGGAGGGGGGTAATAAATCATAAATTCTTATCTCTGGAACTAGTGTTAACCGATTCTAAAAATTTTTTCACTAATAGAAAGCTACATTCAATTTGCAGAACTAAAGGTCGGTATTAATCCCCCCTCTCTTAGAGAGAAACTTGCTCGCCTAGGTGTTTATATCGTTCTGCAAGGGGGTTAATACCGACATTTTGTTCTGCAAATTGAAATATTTGCTTAAAACAGTCACCGTAACTACATATTAAAATTTGAACCTTGAACTAATAATATAAATTTCGTCGGGTACATGACACGTTTAGGGTGATCGGCCACCACTTTAATACTGACCAATCGACCTGCAAATATTATAAAGACATTATTGGGTCACCGACAAGCTATACAAACAATTTCAGCCTTGAAGAAATAATAATTGTGAGCATTTTTTTTGATACATGTTGGGGGCGGTCTGCATCCCTCCCATACCGCTATTTAACAAAATTCCTTACTCAAGGCACTTTAATATGCCTCCCTCAACATCTTCGCAAAAATAAGGCCTTGATTAAATAACACACAAAAATTGTCACTAGCTCTCGGGCTATACGTTTTTCCCGACGGTATGCGCAGCACAATCGTAATTATTGTGCCCCTTGTCGTTTTTTTTATTATACATATTACTCGTATTATTATATTAAGCTATATCTTAGCCAAGTCAGTTTGGCTGGGTTATGCTACTTTCCAGTACGAATTGTTTTTTTCTTTGGTCCTGGAGCATATTTTGTCATCTCGCTGTAACATTTCTTAAGGTAAGTGCAGTACGCAGCTGGAATTCTAGATGATAGCGTAGATCATAGCAGGGCTTGCTTAAATTAATGCATTGTTATATATGCGAGCGCACACAACGAAGCAGTGAGTGTAGCAGGTATAAGCGCTGTTACAAGAGCTGGTAGATACAAGAATGTATCTCACCATTCTTTCAGCGCGCTGACTACTACAATCAACGTGTGACAATAAGTGACATTTTGCCAGTTTTTATTTAATTTGTTTTGAGTTTTTTCTAAGATGTATTTAAATGTGTTAGGTTCCATACGTAAATATTCAAAAAACCGGTTTGGGTAAAATTTTAATTCTTGGTATAAATGATGAAATTCGCCATGTTTAGATCGTTTTCTATTAATAGGGTGGACATGATAGCTCCTACCCAAATTTGTATTTAAAATATACCACTTTATAGCAGAAGAACACAAATATTCGTCTTCGCTATCTGACATTTTAAACCCGATTTAAGCTTGTATCAATGCTAGTATCAAAGCTTCGTTGTGCAAACCTATAAGCGCTTATAATTTCAGCCACCATCTACCATAAATGCTACCATCTAGAATCCCAGCTGCGTACTGCACGTACCTTTGTATCGTTACATCGCTTCAAAAAAATGTAATCCTCCTGAATATTCTTTAACTCAACGCTTCTGCCAAGTCCTGCTTTACTGTATCAACACGACTGGGCGTGTAGAAGACCTAAACCTGTCAACTTAATCGTCAGGGAAGTACCTATACCTACATCACCGATCAGTGTTGCCAACTTAGCATATTTTCCACTAGATAAAATACTTGTTATAAATATTGATCTGATATAAGTTACACGAAATATATTTTGAATTTACAAGCATTCCTGAATGTAATCCTAAAATTTTTCAACTATGTGACGTTTAAAAATCTGCCAAATAGCTTTTATAAACCCTCTTTGTTTAAGGATTTACTATAAAAATCTTAATAATGATGTCAATTACGCGAATAAGTGAAAATATAAATACTAGAAAACTGAAAAACTAGAAAAGATCCGGATATGCAAATATTATACCATAATGAACAATTTCAAAATTTTTGTCCTCCCTTCTGTTAGTGCCTGTTTCTTTGTGTTTTAAAGACCACCAACAGCTAAGGTTATTTGGGCCTAGCACCAATTCATATTTTCAATTCATTATTTTTTTATTTTTTTTTTAATAATAAATTGGAAATCTAATTGACACTTTTACCAGCTCTCGGGCTAGAACCCGGGAACTGGGGACTTGTTGTTAGTGCCTGTTAATATTCTACGTATTTGATATAGGTCAACTGCGGTTTTTTTTGTGCTAAGGCAAAGCCAAGTACGTATTAATTCTATGTAGAACAATCTAAAATACAGGTTTGAATAATAAAATATTTATTTAAAATTTTTCTCAAAATATGATCGGAATTGTGTCATTAAATTTTTACGAGAAGAGGAGTGAATGTGAGAACAGTGATGATGTTGACAGTAGGAAATTACGTTGCATTTAAGCATACAAAGAGCTCATTGTGTAGCCCCAATAGAAGATTCCTGAATAGTCGTGTAGCTTTAGAGAATGCAGAGTAACTTAACCAAATTCGGGCTTGAGAATGGCCGAGAGGGTAGCAATGCTGTTGTTGCTATGGTTCCTCTATTACAAGTCCCCAGTTCCCGAGTTCTAGCCCGAGAGCTGGTAAAAGTGTCAATTGGATTTTCAATTTATTATTAAAAAAAAAATAATAAATTGAAAATATGAATTGGTGCCAGGCCCAAATAACCTTAGCTGTTGGTGTTCTTTAAAAAACACAATTTTTTAACCAAATTCGTTTTTTCTTATGTATGGCAGCATAGCTGTCTGATATATTAAATGTTATTCACTAATTGTTACGTGAATAAGGTGTGGATATTAGGGGTTCAAAATCGTTTGATATTAATTATTTATCTAAGTGTGGGTACTAAAAATGTTATTTCTGAGTAAATCAGTGTTCTTACAAACTGTGTCATTAATCTAGCTCCTTGAATAGTCCTTTGCCTTCATAGAAAGTGATTAGGCAATTCAGAATAATAATCTTGAGTGAAGATAGTTGTAAAAGTATTTTTGCCATACGCACTTTAAAATAGCTATTTTATATGCGTGTATGTATATACATGGAATGGGTCAGTTAACAGGAAGGTGTGTTGAAAGTGTTTTCAAAACACACTAGTGTGGAAAATACACAATGTACATTGTGATTAATGTTTATTGTTACTATGCAAGCGCACTGCGACAGCTTACGGCCTATATTATAAAACTGAAGTTGGCGACGCAAATGAACTGTCAAAATGTTTTGAAAATACTGAAAATGAGGTGAAAATTGCTATTTTACAGTGGGTTTGGCAAAAAACACCATATATTTTTCGTGCGTAATGTTATTATGACTCTTGTGACTGTCACTATACTCGTCAGTAATATACCTCATTACGCAACTAGATATACAATCTACTATTACTCCACTTTAATTTTCCTTTTCACATGTACAAGATTTATTTGGTGCATACAAATACGAAAGCTTTATTTCCTCTTCGAGATATAGCTTGCAAATTTAAATACAACTGTTTGAAATACATGCATAAGTAGCAGGCTTTTAAGCTATTTAACAACTTTCTGCTTTCACATATTCATCTACTAATTATTAGAACTCCACCCTGTTTCAGTGCCTTTGAACTGTAATGACAAATCCACTTGCGTTTAAAACTAAAGCACAGTTTGACAAAGAAATTTTTTAAAAACGTTTTACAAAACTTTTTTTAAACGTATTACCAAGAATAATAAATCGTCATAATTGAAAAAAATAAAGTTATGTCTTATCCAGGTGTGCAAGCTTTCACGGCCCGCATTGTTCCAAGTCTTCATGGTTTCCGGGCTTGTAGGCCGTGGTCCGGTGGTATTTCTACCTGACGTTTCGTCTACAACTGCGGTAAACATTCTCAAAGGCGATGTGGCAGCGGAGGAGGAGGACACTTTGACCGCTGCCATATCGCCTTTGAAAATGTAGACGAACCGTCAGGTAGAAAAATCACCGGACAACGGCCTACAAGCCCGGAAACCATGAAGATTATTTATTTATTGTAAATTATAGACGCGCCGACAACATAGGTCATTAGCGTCTTGATTACATTAAATAACAACTCACTTAAAACTAAATTACATCACAACACATCCATGAGCGAAGACGGGATTCGAACCCACGACAGTCTGGTCCAGAGGCCGCGACGCTAACCACTGGATCACACTGTCCTCTGTACCTAAATCAAATGGAGATATTTAAGTCATTAGTCAATATGTTGGTTGAAATAAAACGCACTGTTATAAACTACTGTTACGGATCAGCCTGTATATAAACGGCAGGCAAGAGTTCTGAGAAACGGGGTCTGCTTACTGAACAACTGGTACCTGCGCGAAAGTTCTAGAGAAAGCGAGAACACACTAGGCTTATGCTACGCAGCCTATATAAACAGCAGTACGAGTGAGTGAGGAATCAGTCAATGGTGAGTCACACATTCAAGTCTACGTTGGAGCAGTAAAATAAATAGTGCCGTGATATAAATAACCAAATTGATAAATAAATACTAGTGTAGTGGAAATAATTACGAATTATTGTATATAGTTGTTTTGTTTTGCTTTGTAATTACTGTTTAGTTATTGTTTACTTGTGCTGATTGTTAGAACTGACTTTTCGTTGTTGCATTTGTTATTATTGTGTTTTTAATTATTGTAAATAAATATTTATTCCGCCAACTCAGAAAACAGTTTTGTAACACTACGTATCTACAGTAGCAAAATTTTAGATCACCGGTGGTGGTTGATTAACTAAAAAAAAGGTCTTATTTTGTCTCGGTGTCGAATATTATGCAGGACTAAAATATATCGTCTGAATATGTAGAAACTCTCACTGCTTCGAGTTCCAACGACATTCTACCCGCCCCGCCCCCACATAAAATGTCCAACTGATAATTAGTTCAAACTCGAGCCCGCATTCTATCTACACATTTACAAACTTTGCCTAAGTTATTGAGTGCTTTAAACATACAAAAGTCTTTAGTTCTCTATAAAGCTCTCCAGTGATACATTGTATAAAATTATATAAAACTCAAACAAGTGAACATAGAAATGGCGGTACATAAGGAGCATTTTAAATAAATGAAAAGTTTCAACGAAGAATAATTATTTTCAAGTTTGTTTTCATATTGTTGTTAGTTAAACTTGTTATAAATGTTTTAGATTAAATTTAAAATTTAATTCAGATATGGTTTATTACAAACTAATGAATACATTAATAATATTATATTTGTGTGTTTCTCGCATTTTATAAAGATATTATTTTTAATCTGGATGATTTATTCGTATACCGAGTGTCCGGTCTCAAAGTCGAACATAGGGAATTAACGTTGTGTGACTTTTTTTAAGTTTTTTGGCTTTTACGTCTACTCGTATAGACTATAATAAGAAAACAAACAGGTACCTATCTAAGTAATGAAGAATTTAATTGGTTTTTTATTATTAAACAACGAAAAATAATACTTAATAAAGAAAAGAAAATTATAATAAATATTCAAATAACCCCCCATTTTCAAATAAACAATACCCCAGTCTTCATTGGAGTAATTATTCATTTTTACTTTAATTATTGTAAAAATGCTTACGTGCACCAATTATGAGTACAAAAGTTTTTTGACAATTTTATTACAGCACACTAATTCTTTCAGTGTTTTGTTTCTCTCCTACTTAATTTGACATCATTACTGCAAAATCGGTAAATTTCAAATCGGTATTTTAAGGTAAACATTTCATTTTTGGTCTTATTTTTAGAATCATTTAATGCGCAATAATTTTATCTTTCGATAGGTACCATTACCTTTCTTGTACGTTAAATTGGCGAACACGAATCAGAAAAAATGAACAATCTAAGATACTTAATTGAAGTATCTAAGATACTTTTTTAAAGTATCTAAAATATTTTTAAAATTGATTTAGAAAAAAATCATTCGGTGACATTACTTTTTAAGTATCCTAGATACTCTGAAAAGTGCTAGAACGTGGTGTAACCACGGGCTCATATTGTACTAGAATGTGGTGGGAGGGCAGGTGTGAGCAATAAAATGTGGTGGAAGAGTACAAAAACATGTGTGGTGTTAACCTAAGTATTTTCATTATATTACAATGAAAATACTTAGGTAAATACCCCACATTTTTTCATTACATTTAATCAGTGTTAAAAATGTTATTAGACATATGGACTATAAGATACCAAAAATATGACTATTTTTCAATTGCCGACATTTCGTCCATGAATTCGGGCTTTCCCAAGGCTCTGAAAATTGCCATTTAAAAGTCAAATTTAAATTGAATATCCTAACTTTATTCTTATGAAAACCATGTATTTTTATATTATTTGAATAGAATATTTGGTGAAAAATTCAAAATGAAGATTAGACATGTACTTTTACATTGTGCAATGTGCATAAGATTTATTTATTGTAGATTATAGACACGTCGACAACTTAGGTCATTAGCGTATTAATGTGCATAAAAGCTATTTTGCACTTCTAAAGAGAAAGTCGGAATTCATGAACGAACCGTCGGCAATTGAAAAATAGTCATTGTTGATATTTAATTGTCCACGCATGCCCAGTAACCTTTCAATCACCGATTTAAAAATGGACAAAACCCATCATATTCATCAACTATATTAGGTAATTAATGTCTTATTATGGCATAGATAGATATTATATACAGTCAAAACTCCATATAACGAAAAACTCTCTATAAAGTGAACATTAATTGAACTTGGCTGGTTTTTCGTAAGAACCGATACTCACTTCTTATAACGAAAACTCGCCACAACGAAAGAAATTGCTCAGTCCCTTAAGTTTCGTTATAGAGAGTTTTGACTATATTGACATAAATCAAACCCATCGGCTGTCTTGTAATGTTGATGTGCAAGAATTGTGCAATGAATATTATATACCTTTCAAATAAAGTATGATTCACATGTACCCAGTCTGCACAGACCTGCACCGGCATGTAACGGACCGACAAAATATTGAACAATGTATTGTATATGGCGCAATCCTCACCTATACTGCTGGATCCGCACAGACACAGCACGTAACAGCACAGCGCCCGCCGGCATTCTTTAAAAGAATGTTTTGCTGGTGACGGTCGGTGTCTGTACATCATGTATTTACGGTCGGTGCCGGTGTAGTGTAAATGACAAACGTGTGCCGACGGCCTGTCTGATTGCGATCGCGGCCAAATTTTCCAATGATAGGTGACCGAACATTTTCAAAAGCAAGACTGTCCACGTAGCCGGTTCCTGCGCAGTTACTGTCTGTCTTTGATCGGTTAAATGTAAATTACAGCTCAACTTGTCGGTCCGTTACGTGCCTGTACAGGTCTGTGCAGGTTAGATATATGTGAATCATGCTTAGTTCGTATATTTAAATTACGCTTTATCGGATTTTTAATAATTCTTTTACGTTTTTTAACATTGGAAATGTTTATGTTCGTATATGGGGGCAGAGTTACGAGTTTTCGTTCAAGGCCAAAAGACAACGGTGTCGCGATCAAGTGAGGAGCAATCATGCAAAATTGAACAAGTGCAATTTTTTCGAAATGTGTTTTATATCATGTTGTGGTGGAATAATTTTTATGCTGTCGACAATTACAAATTATAACTGAATTTGGATGTTCGAGTTTTATCAGCATAAAGGTAGGGTTGGGTTCCCCACATTAATTTATCTTTGGATGTTTACTCGTCCAAAGTGTTGAAAGAAAGGGGTGGAACTTCAATTGAGGGTCCTTGTTATCGAGACAAAGTGAAATATGTTTTCTACAAAAGGTTATACTTATTTTAACGAAGTTCACTGTTCTAATATTAACAGTGAGAGATGCTTAGTTGAATAAAAATGTCTTAGATTGATTCGAACAATCTTCACTAAACTTATTCAGATCCAAAGGTTCTCATCAATTAATTCATTCATACATGAAAAAAAACAATTTTATGTATCTTTAACAATCATAATATATTAACTTGCTATAAATTTAACAAGAATTTTACAAATCACAAACGTTACTGCAATAACAATTTAAATCAGTTAAGCGGACATACTGCTTAACTCAACACATTAAAAAGTTGAAAACCGCTGAAGAGCATTATAATTTACAAATCTCTATCTGTATCAAAATCTTAGATTGGTACTGAACAATTTTTATCAATTATGAAGATGCACAATTAGAGTTAATATGTAACCTAGTGTATAAAGAGGAAGGCAAATAATAAGAAGTTACTGACAAAGTAGTTAATAAAGAGTAATACGTTAAAAATCGATAGTATAAATCTGTCAAGCTGTCTGTTAAAGTGATAGTAGTCCGTGATATGGTATAAATATGGTTAACGAAGTGAAGTGAAACAACCGTCAAAGAAAAGGTGTAGTCACGTCTGATAGTCAAAAAACCACTACAGGATTATAAGATTGTTAATTGTTAATAAGGAACCGAAAGAAACTCAAATTCATTTATTTGAGTAAATCAGTTATCTTGTTAATTGTTAATATGCTATTTTCTATGACTATTAAGTGTTAACATAGGTAAGGAAATAATTCGCTGGAACTACCGTCTGTGGTCGCTGTCAATAAGAAAATTGTCCATACAGAAAATGTATAAAATTTAAGTGAAAAAAGAATTAATAGGATGTCTACCGAAATTATAATAAGCGGTAGGCAACCAAAGTTACATGAAAAATTAATCAAAAATAGTGCAATCTCTTTATAAACACACTAGATCACAATAGAAATCAAATTTAGTTAATAATAATGATAAATTACCTTAGTTAAACACAGGTGAGAATAACCCATCTGTGACATAAGAAAAAAAAAACAGATGATTTTTACAGGTTAGAATTATCGATCAAAGGAACAGTACAATCTTATTTCAATTAATTAATTAACAAATTCCACCAATTTGTAAAGATTGATGATATACCAAATTGGGGGATACTTCATTCCACTATACATTAGTTTGTTAAAGCCATATTATTTTGATTATCAAATCGCTTGTGCGAATCAAAATATCTTTGATTAATTTTATATTATATTCAATTCCGTTAAAATACAACTACGCCATGAATTGATTGTATATGATTGGCAAAATATATCCAGATTTTATTCCACAATTATTATCATACACGTGGTCGGTGTATTTTTAAAATACAACACTGATCAACAGGTTATATTAAAATATTAAATTTTATATATTAAATTTTATCTATAATTAAACGTAATATCGTAAATGACGCTGCTGACAGCATTAATCATTTATTTTACCTTTATGAAATTTTTATTCTAAAATGGCAGACGGCCATGTTATAAACTCATGCTTATAATTTTCACGCAACATTCATTCATCACTTATATTAGTTCTAAATTATTTACAAATATCTACTTAGCTGTTTTTGATTAATTGAAGATAATTAAAGCTCTGGGGGACTCCGATGGGCGATAATTATCCATAAAACCCCAGCTCGTCCCGAGATATGTGATTCCGTCTCGGCGATACTGGCTGCGAGCCGCGGTTCAAGCAAACTAGAAAGAATCGACATCAAGCCGATCACAAGAGGCACTTGGCAATGATAATGAATTACGTCGCACCGGAATTAAAACGAGCGCGCAACCATAGAGTATAAATATAAATTAGCATTGGCAACCTTAGATAAAGAATATTATCTGTTGTCATGAACTGTTCCATGACAATGTCTAGTTAATTGACAAGTATTTGCGACGATCTGCGATGTTATTTTTGAGCAAATGTTAATAAATACCGTAGAAAAATCCATTTAAAAGTTAAGTAATCAAGCAAAAGTGAACGCGTATATAACAGAAGAATATAAGGGTTATTCCTGACAAAACTAAACAGTGCATTGATAAATATTGTGTGTATAATAAACAGTTAATTATGTTTCATACATGCTGTTATCATTTCCAATGTCCTCGATGGTTGCAAGGATTGCGAAATCTGTGAATTTTTCGTCTTTTAATCGAGATAAGTAATTGGGTCGCTGCTAAGTTACGTAAAAATGTTGGGTCGCCAGTCTAATTTGTGTAAAAATGTTAGGTCGCCAGACGCCACCCTGATTTGTTTTAAAATTTTGGGTCACGAGTGAGAAAGGTTGGGAACTACTGTTTTAAACAAATAAGTATAATATATCTGTGGTTTCCGAATATCACGTACTTACGTCCACTCTATGTGGAACTCCCTTCCCTTACAAGGAATTTTACCAAGAATGGCCAGTAGTGAAACTTTAACAGAACTAGGACATCTAGTTAAAGTAAATGCATATACCGTTACTATTATACAATATGCATAATATTATGTATACGGATGATTCTTTAATATTACGTAAAATGTTCAAGGGGAGATTCTTTGAATAAAAATAAGAAAAGAAGTTCGTATGGAGATGTGTTGGGGAGCGATTCGTTTCCGATATTAATAAAAAAAATTTATCCCTGGAATTTATGTCGTACTCGTATATTTCGCTTCGTTTTTGTTACTTGTCGAGACTTTGTCACATTCCTTTAGTGTATTAATACCTGGAATAAATAAGTGCAAGATAGAGGTTATTATTTTTTTTCTCGAAAACGAAGCGAAATACGAAAACAATTGTAGATTATAGACGCGTCGACATCTAAGGTCATTAGCGTCTTTCAACTACACTAAATAACAACTAACTTAAAACTAAATAACATCACAAAACATCCATGAGCGCAGGTGGGATTCGAACCCACGGCAGTCCAGTCTAGAGGTTGCGGCGCCAAGCACGCTACCATCTAGGCTATACTGCCCTCTGTTTTCCTTATTTTTCCCTTATCTCCTCTTGAAATGTTTCGCAATATTAATGAATCAGCCTGTATATCTTTATCTACGGAACTTTCAAAGTGAGCAAGAGAACTTCGAAACTGCACTTAAGTTGTTAGTTTTTAATTTACCGGAAGCGTTGTATCAACATAATACCACAGAAGGGTTTACAGAAGAATTAGTGGCCAATATACGTAGGTATTTTTATACCATAGACAGTTTTATTATTTTTATTAATGTGAAGCGTTTGTCTCAAAAATCAGTGACAGTTACTAGTTTGTGAAAGCGCCACAAGTAACGCTGTTCTCGGTGCGGACATCTTCAAACACAACTGGCTAAATTTTCTGATTTTTTGGACTGCAGTTTGGATTTTGGACTTGGTTTTAGCAGATCTAGGCTCCTAGAACTGCTAGAAGCCTAGAACTACTAGAATCGAGTTCAAACAGGTGTGCAAGCTTTCACGGCCGGCATTGTCCCAAGTCTTCATGGTTTCCGGGCTTGTAGGCCGTGGTCCGGTGGTATTACTACCTGACGTTTCGTCTACAACTGCGGTAGACCAATCGTACAAGGACGGAATACGACCGAGTAGAGAACTCATCCCCACCACTACACACTGCGCAGTTGACCAATTACAGAGAGACGGACTACGACCGAACAGAGAACACACTGGCACTAGGCATAAAAGGAAGGAAGGACACCAGTCACTGACATACTGACCTGTGAGCCGCTAAGGAGGACACTTCGACCGCTGCCACATCGCCTTTGAGAATGTCTACCGCAGTTGTAGACGAAACTTCGAGTTCAAACAGTCCGAATAGTTCGAGAATTTTACCAACAAATACACAGGGTTCAGACAAACCCTGTGAGTTCTCACTTTAGCCTAGTTCAGACCTCGATAACAAACACACCTAAATTTTTTTACCAAATATTGATAAGTGGGCTTTAAGAATGAGCTGCATGAACGGAAGCGATTCATCACAAGAATGTAAATATGTATTTTCACAACGCCACTATTGAAAATTCGATTTTCGGTACCTGTTTAGCTGGTTGAATCTGAGAATTTCAACCCTAGGGATGAACATTTTCAGTTGTCGGTTTTCTCTATTTTTTAACGTTGTTAAAAAGGGGATAGAGCGATTGAGTCGCGCCAACTTCAATTCGTATATAATATTCGAAAACGTCAAAATGGCAGATATAACCTCACATAAATTTCACATTCTGACAGATCTAATATTTTTGCGGCTTTTTTGCGCGCCCAAATTGCAGGTACCTCAAATCAAATCATATACTCGGAACGAAACATAGCGTTTGCAACGCGTGTGATTGCTGCCCGAGATACAACACTGGTTGCAAACGCTATGTTTCAACCCTTGTAATGCAATATACTAATATTTTTATTTTTACCATTTTTGGTCGATTTATTTTTTCTTCGTCAAATTAAATCTGAAATGCATATTGAAAGTTTTTTATTTGCCTGAAAGTCTTCTTTTTCAATTCAGTTTTATTTTTATAATTAGATCCGTCATGACAAATTAATTTTGATTTATGATACAAAATAAGCGACTTCAGCACTTTATCTTTAGTTTTAGAATTAGAATAATTAATTATTGCAGCAGTTAAGACGCGTAGATTTCATGATAACTTTTGTTTGTACGGCTGTTTATAGAGTTTCTCATTATACAGAGGTCCCACAAGGGACGCCAGGTATTAGGGTATATGCTCCTTGCTACCTCAATTTATGATCAACTTGAGTGATCTTTGTGTAACTTTGCTCTCACTATACAGAGTGGCCCAATGAAAACAGTCACCCCAAGTTTTGGCCACTTAACATCAGTTTTGCGAAAAAAGCTCGCACACGTCAATTTTAGAATCAAGGGGAACATCTAAATCGATTGGTATTATTTACGTAACTTCAACCCTGAGATCAGGGTGAATTGCACTCCAAAAAATTTTAATGGAAAGGGGTGTCAAACGATTTGCAGTTCGAAAGGCCTCTCAATTCTTTTTGCAACAGTCTTTTTGTTTTTCAAATCCAATCATTAATTGCGGATAAAATGACATTTTAATTTGATCGCACTTGAACAAACTTAATTTTTTAATCCCGTAAGGTAAGCATAGGGATTAGGGATATTTTGGAACCGCAAATTCGGTCCCATTCCAGGATTTTTCATACCATTTTCTGATTTCCAAGAAACCCCGCATGGCGTTTTTAACCTTCTAACTCACCGGACAGTACAAAAAAAGGCATAAAATTTATATTTTTACCCAGTTTGACTTGTAGAATCAAGCCTATACTATATATTCCAATTCGCTACATCCGGATTAGGCGCTTATTACCTCTGATGTCGAGCGTCTATAATTTACATTACCTAGCTACATCCGGTATAACATATTATATTACAAATATACACCAGTTAAATAGATTACCAATGCACTCTCAACAAATTATGGTGGATGATTTCTGCACACTGCAAGCACTACCTACATGTTTTTAATTGAATGTAATTAAAACAGGGCCGTAGCCAGCTCTTGTCTGTGGGAAGGGCAAATGATTTTGTTGGAAGGGCAAAGTCAAAGTAGAGAAGCTCAAACGAATTCTGATGTGTATATTAACTATTAAATAAAACAATAGTTAATTCTTATTTTTAAAGGTATATAAGGTATATTGTAGGTATATTAGGAAAGCATTCATAGAAATAAATAAAAAAATTCGACTGATGACCAGTCCTATACTTCCCACCTAGTAAATATTTGCAAAAAATAAACACTCTTTTTTTATTCTTTGAAAAAAAGCATGGCCCTCTTTTTTGTTTGGTGATCTAGTGATTAGCTTAATATAGCAAAAATCATAGTTACCTTGATTTAGGTATAATTTTTATTTTTTTTAGTAAAATATTTTTTTTCTCGAAAACTATACATTTTAGAGAAAAAAAATATTTACATTTTTTTCATATTATAACATCTAGAATTCATTTATATTTTTTTTACCTATGTTAATATGTGACATTGAGAACGTTTTTCTTAATATCTCAGGATCCACTGAACCGATTTGACTCAAAATCTAATCAGATCTAAGTTAAAGGCTGATGAACACAATAGAACAATCGGCATGGCCGTATGTTGTTCCGTTTTTAAGATATTGAAGGCGAAAAATTGACCACATACCACACACACATACACACACACACACATACACACACACACATACAGACATCAGTCAGAAAATGATCTTAAACGATTGCTAGGGTCTCAAAACGTGAAATCTGTTAAAATCTCGAAATATTTTTTTCGGACTAAATCCATTACTTCCCTACCATAAGAGGTGGGAAGTAAAAAACAAATAGAAGTAGACATAGAAAACTTCAATAAAGCTGCAGCTTCCATCACGCCCGTTGTGAACTTTGTCAAAAATAAGTCCATATAATATCGGCTTCTTGCGGGTTCCCTGATGAGCATTGGGTTTGGTGATCTTTTTTTATTTTCAAATTTGTCACGACGAAAATAGAAGAAATGTTCGAAAATGTTCCAGGAATGGCAAAGATCCTCTCCAGGAAGGGCAATACCCTTCCTGGCCGTGTGCTGGCTACGGCCGTGAATTAAAATGCAGTAATTAAATAATGGAGGTTAAACGCAGTACGTTATTAGAAAGTTTGGTTTGGTCAATAAACTAAGTGCACACATAGAGATATCATAGATAAAGTAGGGAATCCAGCCAAAAAAGTTCCGTTGGAAAATTCACTTGAAAATTAATTAAATAATATGTTGGCATCTATTGACAACTACCCACCATACAAAATTTCGGGGAAAGCCCCAATATCGCGAGAAGTTTAAAAAAATTCCCGCAAAATTTAAGCTAGCCGGAGTTTATCCTTCTTTACCGAGTTACAAGGTTCCTGAGGTTCTTATATCATGAGATTCAAATTTATGCCGCCAGATGCTAGCATAAAAATAAGTTTTAGTACAGACAGATGGCGTGAATACCGTTAAACACAAATAATTGTATTCGCTGTCATGGAAAGAAATACATCCACTTTTATTTATCTTATGAAATCAGATGTTCGTAAAATAGGTATAATAAATACAAATTATTTTTTTTATATTTTAAATTGTTATCCAATACCTATATATTTTCATTAGATAGATATATAAAAAAGTAAATATTAAAAGACTTCGGGATTCCACCCTAGGCTTGGCGTTTGTACCTATCGGTAGAGTCATACTTTTCCACACGGCCACCTAGCTTAACATAGTTGTTTCACACGTCAACCACTTCCGACTCTTTCCGTTACATCTGGTATGTCTAAAATGCCACCCCAGTATGAGACATTATAAGACGTTATTGACGTCAAAACTAGAAAAAATATTTTTTTAGTTCTATGATCGGAAATTGATTTTACATATTATTTACATATAAAGTTCTTTGCAACTCAACATTTTACCGCACAGCAGCGTTTTTCAACCTACAAGTACGTACATTCATGCATGTTGCTGGTCACACACGCCCCCTCACCCGTCTGTTCCATTTTCCCAGAGTTTCTGGTTAGTTTTGCGGTAACATGTTCGGTTCGTATCAGATTCCAACAATGTGAATTTACACAAAGCGTACCACACGAAAACTCAGACAAGTAAACTTCTATTTGTGCCGGGTATTCAATACTGTGCCAATTCGATAAAAGGCCAGTTGAAAATGACGCCCCCTTATCTCACCCTCTGTCTTTTTAAATTAAATGTGTTATAAAAAAGCAAATGGAAAAAAACGAAGAAATAAAATTTTAAATTATAATCACACTCGAAATAGACCGAGAGCTAGTGACAATTTTTTGGTGTTACTTATTCAAGGCCTTATTTTTGTGAAGATGTTGAGGGAGGCATATTAAAGTGCCCTGAGTAAGGGAGAGATGCAGACCGCCCCCAACATGTAACAAAAAAGATTGGTTACAATTATTATTGCTTCTAGACTGAAATTGTTTGTATAGCTTGGTGACCCAATAATATTTGCAGATCGACCCTAAACGTGTCATGTACCCGACGAAATTTATATTATTAGTTACAGGTTCAAATTTTAATATGTTGTTACGGCGACTGTTTTAAGCATATATTTCAATTTTCAGAACAAAATGTCGGTATTAACCCCCTCTCTTAGAGGGAAACCTGCTCGCCTAGGTGTTTATATCGTTCTGCAAGGGGGTTAATACCGACATTTTGTTCTGCAAATTAAAATATATACTTAAAACAGTCGCCGTAACAACATATTAAAATTTGAACCTGTAACTAATGATATAAATTTCGTCGGGTACATGACACGTTTAGGGTCGATCTGCAAATATTGCAGAACGATATAAACACCTAGGCGAGCAGGTTTCCCTCTAAGAGAGGGGGTTAATACCGACATTTTGTTCTAAAAATTGAAATATATGCTTAAAACAGTCGCCGTAACAACATATTAACATTTGAACCTTGAACTAATAATATAAATTTCGTTGGGTACATGACACGTTTAGGGTGATCTTTCACCCCTTTATAATACTGACCAATCGATCTGCAAATATATAATGGTATTATTCAGCCTTGAAGCGATAATAATTGTGATCATTTTTTTTTTGTTACATATTAAGGACGGTCTGCATCCCTCCTATACCGCTTACTCAGAGCACTTTAATATGCCTCCCTCAACATCTTCACAAAAATAAGGCCTTGCATAAATAACACCAAAAAATTGTCACCAGCTCTCGGTCTAAAAGTCTTTTTTATATTTAGTCAATTTTAAAATAATGGTGATGGTAATTCCGTTGTGTAGGAATTACAATAGAAATATCTATAAATTCAATTCACTGAAGGATTAATTGACGTTTGACTTTTTGAGATTAGTTCGGCTGAAGTTTGAAAGTCTGAAATTAATGGTTTCTGAAATATTTGAGGTTAAAGTTGAAGAAATATCGCTATAACTAATATAGTTTTAATTTGCATCGCATGACTTATAGAAATTCCTGAAGATCTTTAGTTGTTAATAATATTTATATGGTTATTTCGTCAAAATTTAAGTTACAAACTCGGTTACAAAGTTGTGTGTCCTAAGGCCCAGGCCCGGATTTACCATGCAAGCAGAGTAGGCAGTTGCCTAGGGCGGCAAGAATTGAAGGGCGGCAAATTTTGACGGAAACTTTGAAAACTTGTTATATTCGTGGGAATTGAATTTCCCGCCTATTTCGTTGGCACGCGTACCAACGTTATAAGTGGACAATGCCCGAATCGAGAAAAGCATCGATTTATGCAAGTCTCGATATTGGCCTAATATCGAATATTCGATAAGTTTCTGTATCGAAAATCATCTTATTTTCTCCCCTACAGTATATTGTGATACACATAACATCCTCTGCGAGCGGCAGAAAAATCGAGGGTAAATGAAGAAGTCCTAGCAAAAACTCCAAAATATTTGCTTTCAGAAAGGTGCATTTTATTTATTGAAAAACTTTTCGTACCAAATTTATTCCACCATTGAAGAAGTTTCGAGGGGGGTGGGGGGGCGGCAATTTTCGTAACTGCCTAGGGGCGGCAAATGTCTAAATCCGGGCCTGCTAAGGCCCGTTAGAAACGGTGGAACAAATCGATATCTATGTCAAGTTAAGTGTCCCCCTATCAATTATCCAACCCCTCAAAGTTTCACATGGACACTCGGTATAATAAAGCTCTTTATATTGGATAATTTTGACTCAAAAATTGCATAAAATAAAATCTTTAATTTTCTTTACTTAAATATGTATTATGTTGCAAAATTTCAATGGAAAAAGTGTACGACATAAAAATGTTGATATCAATAAATAATATAAAGTACCTACCTACCTATTTTGTTATACTGGGAGCCGCGATTGGGTCAAAATTATTCGTTGAAAACACTAATGTTACTTTGAATAACGCGAGTATGCTCGAAAAAAACAGAAAAACTCTTGTGTAAAGCTTAGCTAGATTTTTCTGTCCGATTTGTTGTTTATGCTTTTATAATTCGATAAATAGAATTAATTAAATGAAGTCTTTGAACGGAAGATGTTTTAAAAAAATAAATAAATCTTTGTATTGTGAACTCTTAGGTCCATAAAGCTACTTTTTAACTAGCTGGAAGTAAATTCTCTATCTAATAAATGATTGCAGGTATTTACATAGATAACAGGTACATTATATTATGTTCAGTGGCGGAATAAAGACATATTTCGCAGTATATCTGTAATATTTTGTAGCAATTGATACGTCTTTTTTTAACCGACCTCAATTCGGTTGTATTTTTTTTTTATGTTTGTTACCTCAGAACTCAGTCATTTATGAACCGGTTTGGAAATTTTTTTTTATTTGAAAAGATATACTTTCAGATTGGTCCCATAGAAATTTCATCAAAATCGGTTCAGTAGTTCGGCTGATTTTAATAAAAGTTAGTAACGGCGTGTGATTCCTTTAAGGTAAATGTCACTTTTTGACACTAAAAAGTAAAAAATAAAAAACTTTAAAAAAAAAAAAACCTCCTTCAAAAAGCCACTAAAAAGAGGAAAATAATGAAATTTGAAGTCTGCGCCAATTTAATAAAATATGAAGTTCAGTTGTTTAAAAAGAAGATATTAATCACTATACTATACTTTTTAACCGACTTCATATTTTATTAAATTGGCGCAGACCTCACATTTCATTATTTTCCTCTTTTTAGTTGCTTTTTGAAGGAGGTTTTTTTTTGTTAAAAAGTTTTTTTGTGTATGCTAGTGAAGTTAAATAAATAAATAAATAATAAATAAATATTATTAATTTGATGGGAAAGATGGACAATTATTCGTATGTAAAACTTTTTTATTTATCGCCAACGTTTCATCAACATTGCTGACTTCCTCAGGGCTCTACATTCGTATGTAAAACTTTTTTATTTATCGCCAACGTTTCGTCAACATTGCTGCCTTCCTCAGGGCTCTGAGGAAGTCAGCAATGTTGACGAAACGTTGGCGATAAATAAAAAAGTTTTACATACGAATAATTGTCCATCTTTCCCATCAAATTAATAATATTAAATTACAATGGACTCAAACACCAATATAATAATAAATAAATTTATTCCAAAATATACACAAGTCACAATTTTTTTACACAAAATTCTTAGGAATTTAACCTACCCAACTTGGCAATGCCAGTTGAGACCGAAAGTTTTTTTTCACGTAGACAAAAAAATTAATGGTGTAATTTTTGGGGTCTAATTACTTTTTTTAATAAAAATAATAAAAGAAAATGCAATGGCCGATTTGTGAGGAGATAAAAATAATTGAAATACAGAATGTGCCGTTGTATGAATGGTATGCACCCCCTTTCTCAAAAATATGTTCTTTATATGTCCCTGAATTGGCACTATGAACAAGTTCATCTTTCAAGTACCTAGGTCGTTTGATTACTAATTTTGGAAATATTTCATATAAAAATGCTCCATTTTAAATTTTATAGCTTTTTTAAATAACAGATTTTTTTTTATTTTTCAGTTTACGTATCGGTGTTCCCAAGACCGTTGTATAAGTCAACCCTGTAAGTATGATAATATATACCATTTATAAAATCAGATATATTATGTCTTCACGTAAACAAGAGGAAATGAGATTGTAGAATCGGGAGCATACGCAACAATAACCGACATGTTATAAAGTGGTCGTCCTGCTTTTCGAACACTGATTACATAACCACTCGACTTCTGAACTACTGTCGTCTAGCGCAGTTCGGAAACATAGCTCGCTATTAAGCGTTAAAAGTAACTAAAACTATTCTCAATTTCTCAAAAATCTGTCAAAAATAAATTTTTCGCTTAAAAAATAAAATGTGAAAAATATAAAGTATCTTAGTAATTAGATAATGCTTACCCGAAAATAATGTAAGTATAGGACAATATTAATCCAAGGTCAATTTTTTTGACGAAAAATTTAAAAAAAACGGCGGTAGGCTGTGTCTTCTACACGGCCGCCGGTGTTTTGGGCGTGAATACGTTAAAACTACTAAACCGATTTGAGTAAAATATTAACTTCATCGAACCTTTTCTCCTCGAGATGTGTTTTAGTTATTATTTGGGCGTCATTTTGAAATCTGACGCCGTTTTATTTTTTGTGTCCTATAAAACTGAAATATCAATTTTCAAAAGGATCGGATAATTTTTACAAAAGTACATATGACCGCCATTTTGAAATCTGACGTAATTTTATTTTTTTGTGTCCTATAAAACTCTCAAATATCGATTTTCAAAATAATCGGATAATTTTTACAAAAGTAAATATATATGGTCGCCATTTTGAAATCTGGCGCCATTTTATTTTTTTGTGACCCAAAAAACTCTCAAATATCGATTTTCAAAATAATCGGATAATTTTTACGAAAGTAGGTACCTACATATGGCCGTCATTTTGAAATCTGACGCCATTTTATTTTTTTTTATCCTATAAAACTCTCAAATATCGATTTTCAAAATAATCGGATAATTTTTACAAAAGTAAATACATATGGTCGCCATTTTGAAATCTGGCGCCATTTTATTTTTTTGTATCCTTTAAAACTCTCAAATATCAATCCGTAAACATTATAAACTCAACGACGTCGAAATTTTTTTAATCGGTCAACCCCTTGAGAAGAAACGGTACACAGCCATATAAAATTGTACTTTTGATGCAAGTGTTGCAAAAAATTTTAACAATGGATGTAAGAGTATTTATAATTTATAAAAAATAGGCACTTACTTCAAATTTTTGATATTTCTATAAAATTACCATTTTTCAAAAACGATTTAACATTTGTAGTACAAAAAGACATTATTTTACGTAATATAATTAACACAATTTTGAAATTTTGGACCCTAATCTATTATTGTCTGCATTATTTATGTGTAGCAATAATGCGCTGTGAGATTGAATGTAGCGCTTTTATATCTTCGAACAAACGAAACGTCTTCGTGAAGTTATACCGCTGGCACGGGGGTGTCTATCACGATGAAGGGTGTATTATTGCGTGTACACTGATGCGTCCAAGTGATAAGGCATGAACGAGCGTGAGCATGAAATAAAAAGCTGGTGAATTAGGGTGCAGTCAGTTAATACAGCAGCTAGTCAGTAGAGACGAGATTGGTATTGGTTCATGTCATGTATAATAGACTCGCCAGGTTCTCATACGTTCATCAGGTGACCGTGGCGCGCTTTAGAAAAATTTAGAGAGTGGACTAGATATACTGTTGTGCCAAAATTTAAGGTGTGAGTCATGCACTGATGCAGACACAGTTTGTAGACACGTAAAGCATACACGTCCCATTCTTTCAAACTGTGCTTGTATAAGTGCATGAGTCACTACTTAAATTTCGGTATAGTTACGATCAAAAAAACTTTTTAACAAAAAAAAAAACCTCCTTCAAAAAGGCACTAAAAAGTTGAAAATAATGAAATTTTGAGGTCTGTGCCAATTAAAATATGAAGTTGGTTAAAAAGAAGATATTAATCACTATACTATACTTTTTAACCGACTTCATATTTTAATTGGCACAGACCTCAAAATTTCATTTTTTTCCTCTTTTTAGTGCCTTTTTGAAGGAGGTTTTTTTTTGTTAAAAAGTTTTTTATTTTTTACTTTTTAGTGTCAAAAAGTAACATTTACCAAAGAATCACACGCCGTTACTTACTTTTTTATTAAAATCAGCCGAACTACTGAACCGATTTTGATGAAATTTCTATGGGACCAATCTGAAAGTATATTCTTTCAAATAAAAATGTTCTTTTTAAAATCGATTCATAAACGACGAAGTTATCCGCGAACATACATAAAACATAAAAAATATATACGGTCGAATTGAGAAACCTCCTTTTTTTGAAGTCGATCGATTTTGAAATCGAGACGTGTTAACGTCATTTTGATCCGACATAAATTTTATAAAAATCGGTTCAGCCGTTTTTTTTTAAATTATTTTTAAAAATAAATAATAATTATGTTTCAATGATTAAAATGATTACTTTTCTGTGTAATATCTAATTTAATTATTATTATTAAATATTTATCAAACTGGGGAGTTCGTCGCACTTTAGTCCTAATAAACGACCCACCTCACGGCTTGTTTATTTATTTTGATAATATGATAATGATAAATTTTGTTTTATAAAAATTGTTGGGAATGGCCACCAAAAATTCAACACCCTGTAGCAAAAAATTTAAGCAGTTACGGACATATGTTCATATGAACTTTTCTTCATAAAATGTCCTGAGGAATGACACCCTGAAATATTAGTACGTCATTAAGGAACACCCTAATAAGCATAAATTTTATATTAGAGTTACAAGCATTAAATAAAAAAACCAGTTTTAGTTATTTAAACATTTGTCACGAAAGTGTTGAAGTATATTATTTTATTTATCTCCTCTATTATGTTATATAAAATCTCAGTAAATCCAGTCTGTTTCTCCTTTCAGTAAAAATTCAACTTTGTTCAACTTAGCAATGAAACTTCTTTATGTCGCTTTGTTTACTGTTCGTATTGAATGTAGAACTAAAATAAGAAAAGAGAAGTTGTATGGATTGTCGTATTGGGATTGGAAAACTTTGCCTTATTAAATACTCAGTTGCAGTACAACATCTCAGTGATAGCGACAATTTTCGTGTTTTAGAAAATGCTCAGATTAAACTCAATAAAATACTAATCCAATAGAGATTAATGCATTAAGATAAATTCTATAGAATTATCGCTAGGCACTTGGTAGAACATGATTGAATAAAAATTAATAAACAAACACTTGAAAAATTCTACACATTTAAAGTAAACTCTTGATGAGGGGTTAGAAGCCCGAAACGATCGTTGAGATGAATAAATGTGTAGAATTTTTCAAGTGTTTGTTTATTAATTTTTAATGCATTAAGGTTTAAAATTATTTTATTGTAATCATTTTTAGTGTTCCGTACTCCGTACCAGAACTCTGTGTCTGTCAGTCTGTCATAAACTTTTTCTTAGAGACCGTTTGAATCAGAAAATTGAAATTTGACATAGTTGTAGGGAGCAATAAGTTTAATTTCTTATCTGGAGGGGCAGTTTTCCGAGGTAGAAAAGGTTGGGTAGGTACCTATAATAAAACCTTATAAGACTGCGAATCCAACCTATCTTATCTTAAAAATTGCTGTCCTCTCTCACGTACTCATAAAATAAGGCTCAGAAAAATCAGAAAAAAATCAAGAATATTGGTAATAAAGTGTACATTGAACGAAAATTATCAGAATTGCATTACAGGAGATAGTTTTTGGTTTAAAAAAAAATAAAAAATCTGAACTGTACGGAACACTAATTTTTCTAAAGAAAATTTCAGAATATCTAAGTTATTATCCAAGTGTGCAAGCTTTCACGGCCGGCATTGTTCCAAGTCTTCATGGTTTCCGGGCTTGTAGGCCGTGGTCCGGTGGTATTTCTACCTGACGTCTCGTCTACAACTGCGGTAGACATTCTCGAAGACGATGTGGCAGCGGTCGAAGTGTCCTCCTTGGCGCCTCACAGGTCAGTGTGTCATTGACTTGTGTTCTCCCTTCATTTATGCCTAGTACCAGTGTGTTCTCTGTTCGGTCGTAGTCCGTCTCTCTGTCATTGGTCAACTGCGCAGTGTGTAGTGGTGGGGGTGAGTTCTCTACTCGGTCGTATCCCGTAGCTGCAAGGGATGCGGTATACACCAGGAGTATACCGCATCCCTTGCAGCTGCGGATCAGTATATATTGGGACAATGAAACGAAGCATCAACACATGTATAGCAGAGCACAAGAGAAGCTGTAAACTGGGACAAACGGAAAAATCTGCCATAGCCGAACACACTTTGACTCTGGACAATCATAAGATCCTCTTCGAAGAAACCCAAGCCATAGACAGAACGTTGAGCTATTACCCAAGAATATACAGAGAGGCCATAGAAATACATAAACACACACAGAATTTCAACCGAAAAGATGAAGGCCTCAATCTCAGTAAAACCTGGACACCAGCACTCCGACATACAAAACCAATGACCAATCGTACAAGGACGGGACACGACCGAGTAGAGAACTCACCCCCACCACTACATACTGCGCAGTTGACCAATGACAGAGAGACGGACTACGACCGAACAGAGAACACACTGGTACTAGGCATAAAAGAAGGGAGAACACCAGTCAATGACACACTGACCTGTGAGCCGCCAAGGAGGACACTTCGACCGCTGCCACATCGCCTTTGAGAATGTCTACCGCAGTTGTAGACGAATCGTCAGGTAGAAATACCACCGGACCACGGCCTACAAGCCCGGAAACCATGAAGGCTTGGAATCTTAAAATAATTTAATTAACAGATTACATTGAGAAAAGAAAAACTTCACCGAAAAAATGTTTACTTTATATTGTTCATAACTACGAGTTTTCCGCTAAAAATATTTGATAAAAATGATTTTTTCATGTGGATGAATTAAGAATTTGTGATTTTATTAGCAAGTATCATGTAACTTGTTATGGAAACTAGATTATATGCGAAGTTGTAAAATGTTACAAATTCGTTATTCTAAGGGCGCGAAAGCAATATTTCATGATAAAATATTACCGATGTGTGCGTTTTTTAAGCTCACTTCACAACAACGTTAATGTTTACGTACAAATTATAAAATTTTTACTCTTGTTTAAAATATTCGAAATAATTATTTCATTTAATATGTCAATAAATCTCTTGAAGAGGGGTGGAACCTTTGGTAGAAAGACACTGAATACTAAAAAGTTACCACAATACACAAAAACACTGACACTTTTTTCTCGACGCACGTTTTGCTAACCATGTTAGCATTATCAAGAGATGATTTAAATAGTTTTAACATGGTTAGCGAAACGTGTGTCGTCAAAAAATGCTAATGTTTTGTGATAACTTTTTTAGTGTTCAGGATTTTCATCCTTCATTTTGTTGTTTATTATAATTATTTTTTTTAATCTTTATTGCGATAATTAATAATAATTACATAGGTTATAAAATTTATTTTGTATTTTATGTTATAAGTTAACAAACGATAACATATCTATTCTAAACTGACGCTTACATTTGAAAAGCATGCAATACGATGTTAATAGTGTAACGAGAGATGTTCTCCTGTGACGTCACAACGGGAAATACCCATAATTCACTGAATACCAATAACGGTTTATTTAACCATTTAATTTTATAGCCATTTTGTTTATGAACTGATTTTTAATATATCTGATATAATTTATTACTAATAATTATTTTTATATTGGAATCAATATTAATTTATTAATGTTTGAAATGTTTTATTATGTCTACATGTCAAGCTATTTATTATTACACAGGATTAGTCAAAAAGATGTTACCACTTATATGTCTTAACAATAACCCGAATAAAGCTAACCCACTCACTCCCACACAAGTGCTAACATCCTTTTCACTAACCCCAGGTTTTTAACAATTTATTATTTGTATAACTAAAACCAATAAATCTATCTATCTATCTGTTCTGAGGAAATAACACATTAAGCTCACTGCTAGCTTAGATTTGTGACAATGCTTTGAAAACATTAAAGTAGTTACGGCGCCATTTGTAATTTCGATCGATATAAAGAGAGACGTGTTAGAGTATTAACGATATTAATGTTCGATAAATGAAGATTTGCGAGGACTAGTCACGTTTACGTTCAGTTGACTTCGCACTACAGTAGAACCGCATTTAGAATTTTTGCTTTTATTATTGTAATCTAATTACCTATGTGTCAACTTTGTGATCTTCCCATGAAACAGTGGCTCGAAAACTTTGCGTCGCGACTCCTCGAGGCGTCGCAAACTTGTGCCGAGGTCGTCACGTGTCTTAAGCAAAAGTTTATTTTTTTATAATGATTGCACAATCATATCCGATTAACAAAACTGAACCTACTTCAAAATAGGAATCATAATGTCTCGAGTAATGTCTCTAAAAAGATTAAAATTTAAGAAAGGTTGCAATTACTTTCCGTACCTACTACCTACATATAAATGTGTTCTAGATGAAAAAATATAAAACAATCCTTAATAAAAAAAATGTCTAAAATTTAGATTTCGAAAAAATATCTTTCTGAAAGAAAATTGCGCGGAAATCATTTTTGTCTACCTCAACAAGATGCCTGTGATTTTAGTTGATTGGTTAGATCAATAAACAAATGAATTGATCATGCGTTTTATATTATGAATATAAAAAGAAATTTGTTTTGTCGAGAATTTTTTGTGACAGTTTCAATTGTTTACTAGGAGGAATTTTTTTTATTCTAGGTTGCTTGGATAAACCCGAATAATGCGACTTCTCTAAGGTTTTTCCACATATAGTTCTAAAAAATATGGTAAAAATTTCATCCAAAACGGTATAGTAGTTACTACGGTAATCGCGGCCATATACAGATAAATATTATCCTCCTCCTCTTTGTCTTAGTGTAATAATATATAGCCTATGCTACTCTCGAAGAAGTAGGCTCAAATCGGTTCAATAGTTCTTGAGATTACCCGCGACAAACAACAAGTAAACTTATGAATTTTTCCTCTTCAGTTCTTCTTTAGTATCTATATTGAAACAAAAAAATTATTATTTTTTCTCTATTTTTATCTCTTTCTCTCCTTAAGTTTACTCTCTCGCACACGGTCAGTAAATAATTATCCAACCCTGGAACTGGCAATAGCCAAGTTGGATTGGAAAATTCCGAAACTTACAAATTTCTCTTTTTGTTGCAATGTAATTTTAGTCCAAGCGGCAGGTAATAAATGAATGGGGTTACCTGGAAAGTATTCCGAAGTTAATGATATTTTGGTGTATTGTTTGCGGGTGAGTTGTGAAGTCGAATCTGAGTTTTCGACCTCGAGGACCCTGTGCTAACGTGGGGGAAGCCGAAAAACCACGAAATTTTACCATCTTTTTTGCTTTTTTCGAAATCTCTCAGAAACGGTCGACTTAAGCAATCCTTTCATTATGTATATTTTTAAAGAGGATTACTTTTCCTACAATTTTCACTCCCACAACTTTTCTGTGGTACTAATGGTAAGCGCGCTGCAGCTTCTTGAAAATCACCCGCTCCGCTTTTTGTAACCTTGGTAACCAATGTGTAACATGTGTATTTTCAATTTAAAGTTCGATGAAGAAGAAAATAAATAAAACTATTTAAAAGAACACTACATTTTAACCAATGGTTACCAAGGTTACAAAAAGCGGAGCGGGTGATTTTCAAGAAGCTTCAGCGCGCTTACCATTAATACCACAGAAAAGTTGTGGGAATGAAAATTGTAGGAAATGTAATCCTCTTTAAAACATTAAATAACAAAAGAATTGCTTAAGTCGACCGTTTCTGAGAGATTTAGAAAAAAGCAAAAATGGTGGTAAAATTTCGTGGTTTTTCGGCTCCCCCACGTTAGCATAGGGTCCTCGAGGTCGAAAACTCAGATTCTACTCCACAGAGTACCCACAAACAACATACCAAAATATCATTAACTTCGGAATACTTTCCAGGTAAAAAGTATCTGACTGCTGGACTATCTACCTTGTTATTTATTTATTTTTGTTTTTGTATTTTTTTTTCTCATGGAATAAATCACATTTATTATTATTATTAATTAAAATTAATTTATTTTAACAATGTTAAACAATAAGTCCGTATTTCAGTGTTCAAGGTACTAAAATATAGGTAGAACTGCAGTGAAACAACACCTTTATAGCTTTGTATTATAGAAAGTATTTAAATTCCTGGCATGAAGTGAAGAACGTCGCAAGCCACAAACGCTGCCACTAGTGTGTCTGTGTAAGCTGCAAAAATGTTTATGCTCTGGATATATACCGCACTACACTACTGTACAAAAGTATCCTATCTATTGAGAATTGAAAGTATCGTAGGACATATAGAGGATACTAAGCTCGTGTAATAAATAATATCTGGTTGACCGAGCTTTGCTCGGATGAGTTCAAAAAAAATAGTACTTAAAGTTCCCATTTCATCAAAATCGTTAGTCGTTTTTAAGAAAAAAAAATTACATACCTGTAAGTAGATAATATTATTATACGTCAGTATACGTCATACTACATAACGTATGTACCTACCTACATATTTTCAAATAATTACTGATTTTTTTAATAAGTTAAAGATTGACTGTCAGAGTAATTTGACATAAATAATAAAAATAGTTTGTTTTTTCCAAAGCCTGCTCACCATACGACACTGTTTTATAACGTTAAAAAACTGTTTTTCAAAATGATAAAATCGATAAGAAAAAAAGTTTTTTCCAGGGATGAGACCTAGCTAGATTGATTTTTTGTCCCCCGAAACCCCTTTTCGGTAAATTTGATCAAAATCGTTAGAGCCGTTTTCGAGAAAATATTTATATAGGTACATAGAAACATAGATACATATATACAAGATTTGCTCGTTTAATAATATAGGGATAGGGATAGTGATGTGCAGTTGTTAAAATGTAATCTACCTACTGATTGACTTTAAGTCTTCTAGCGTCAACATTTTTTTGTAGGTACATAACTAACGATCCCAGCATATAACATGTGCAATAGGACAGACGTTCTTGTCAATGCGTATTCTACATATGGTATACCTACCATAAAAAAGCTCTGATTTAAACAGCTCGATCACAGACCTGGTAGCGCGCCTACCTCGCATGCAGAAGGTCGATGATTCGATTCCAGTTGGCTGCATGTTTTGTTCTTTTAACAATTATTCCACATTTTCTGTTTTTTTATATTGTCTCTAATTATTTTATTTTTACTTCCCACCTCTAGGTAGGGAAGTAATGGATTTAGTCCGAAAAAAATATTTCGAGATTTTAACAGATCTTCACGTTTTGAGACCCTAGCAATCGTTTAAGATCATTTTCTGACTGATGTCTGTATGTGTGTGTGTGTGTATATGTGGTCAATTTTTCGCCTTCGATATCGTAAAAACGGAACAACATACGGTCATGCCGATTGTTCTGTTGTGTTTATCAGCCTTTAACTTAGATCTGATTAGATTTTGAGTCAAATCGGTTCAGCGGATCCTGAGATATTAAAGAAAACGTTCTCAATGTCACGTATTAACATAGGTAAAAAAAATATAAATGAATTTTAGATGTTATAATATGAAAAAATGTAAATATTTTTTTTTCTAAAATGTACAGTTTTCGAGAAAAAAAATATTTTACTGAAAAAAATAAAAATTATACGTAAATCAAGGTAACCATGATTTTTGCTATATTAAGCTAGCCATCAGTAGATCACTAAACAAAAAAGAGAATGCCATGCTTTTTTTCAAAGAATAAAAAAAGAGTGTTTATTTTTAAATATCATAAAGGTACTGTGACATTTAATAATCTAAAAATTCTCTTATACAAAAAAAATAGCATTGGATTTTTAGAATTGATTCACCTAGGTATATAAAGTTGATAAAAAAATAATTGATGAATTGCTAAAATATCATACTTATATTATGTGTTAAGCCTTCGAATATATGAACTAAATCTGGAATACTGATACAATATTGCTGTTTGAGTATCCACTCAGATGGGTTCCATGTTGTAATTTAGTAATTAAATTTATTTAGGGTTGGTTGGAGTTGAAATTTTTGTGTTTAATTAGATTACTGCGCTGTCTATAGCAATTTTCACGCGTTTGTTTGACAGTATAATATATAAGCGTATATTGTTTGAACAAGGTAAGCTGTCATTTTTCGCACTTTACCAGTTTTAATGAAATACTCAATGTGTGTTTTATAATATAAAAAATTAACCACACCTGAAGATGGCAACTCGTTGCTGAAACGCGTCGTGTTAACAACATATGAAGTCACAAGACGGACACCAAAAATACAAGGTATTTCTAATACGAAGCTTTGATACTAGCATTGATACAAGCTTAAGTCGCATTTGAAATGTCAGCGAAGACGAATATTTGTGTTCTTCTGCTACAAAGTGGTATATTTTAAATACAAATTTGGATAGGAGCTATCATGTCCACCCTATTAATAGAAAACGATCTAAACATGGCGAATTTCATCATTTATACCAAGAATTAAAATTTTACCCAGACCGGTTTTTTGAATATTTACGTATGGAACATAACACTTTTAAATACGTCTTAGAAAAAACTCAAAACAAATTAAATAAAAACTGGCAAAATTTCATTTATTAAACTACTCACATCCATTGCGAAACTTGTAACGGCCATTTGACAGGTGTCACACGTTGATTGTAGTAGTCAGCGCGCTGAAAGATTTGTGAGATACATTCTTGTATCTAGCAGCTCTTGTAACAGCGCTTATACCTGCTACACTCACTGTTTCGTTGTGTACGCTCGCATATATACCAGTGCATTAATTTAAGCAAGCCCTGCTATGGTCTACGCTACCATCTAGAATCCCAGCTCCATACTACACGTACCTTTAGGTACCATTGTTTCAGACGCTTCAATAAAAAAAATGTTGGTACGCCACTGATTTGTTATGTAGCGCACTCATACACAATCCAACGAAGCTTACTTGTCAACTCTACCGCAGAGATGCTGTCTCAGACTTGGCACGACAAAACAGACTATATAGAACAACAATGTAATTGTTTGTCTTTTATTATAGTACCTGAATTAAAACATACTGACGTTGTATTCCCGTCTGGATCGTTGGGGAGGTTAGCTAATAGGATAACATAAATATATAAAGGACGATTTATACCGAAAGTTAACGTATTAACAACTCTCGTAAAACATTAATTTAGTTAAGACCGTAGCCAGAAAAAACTCGAAGCGGGGCATATGTAAGTCCAACATTTCTTACTACCCCGTTTTTCGGGTGTTAACGGGATATAAACGGCGTGCGTTTACTTTGATCTCTGAATGTTTCGGGGGGAAGGCATATTGAAACTTGGTGACCTGGCTACGACCTTGATTTGGCTTGTGATCAGAACAACAAACTAGTTAAAAAGCGGTTGTTAATTAAAATATTTACAATAAAAAAATTTAAAAAAACAGTGAGAACCCAGTAAACATTCTGATATGATGGTATAGTTACATAATATAACCTCAAAAATATTTACGAATGATCAAGGAAGTCGCTGTGGCACACGACTTCCGTGGCATTTCACCGAGTCACTCTAGCAGAAATTTGAAGGGGAGGTAGTGAAGTTTTTGAAGCTATGCTTCTATAGGTGCGTTAGACGATTTCTGCCAGGAGTAAAACTTATGATTTCGCGTCACCGTCACGCTCATGTTATCTAGAGCTATGGCCAGTGGTGAAAGTAATAACTGGCGCACGCGCAGTGGCCTATGTAAAATTAATATCTAAGAGTTTTATAGGACACAAAAAAATAAAATGGCGTCAGATTTCAAAATGGCGGCCATATGTACTTTTGCAAAAATTATCCGATCTTTTTGAAAATTGATATTTAAGAGTTTTATAGGACACAAAAAAAATGGCGTCAGATTTCAAAATGGCGACCATATGTACTTTTGTAAAAATTATCCAATCTTTTTGAAAATTGATATTTAAGAGTTTTATAGGACAGAAAAAAATAAAATTGCATCAGATTTCAAAATAGCGGTCAAATAATAACTTTTCAATTGTATTGTCTATAGCTTTAATAAATTCGGTCTTATATACAATGCGTAAAAAGCATAGCTTCTGTCGGGTGTCTCATGACATCTCTTGACTTTTTTTTGGTCAAATTGTTATAATAGAAGAGCCATGGAAATATATTATCAAGAAGTTTTTTTTTAGATTCTCGATATCAGAAAAATAAAATTTAAATTTAAAATTTATAATGTGTCCATGCAGCGTAAATGAGATGAGGTTTTAGTCATTTTAGTTCTAGTTGATGCCTATTAACCATGTCCATAGGGATAACGTGGAATTCAATCAATAATATCTATCTATCTATCTACCTATTTTGGGTGGGGGTAAGACAATAAAACAAAAGTGTCTTTGACGTTGACGGATTGCACAGAACTATGCAGTCGGTATATCGTAAAAATGTATTGTAAAACAGAAAAGATGTAAATCCAGCTGTATTTGTTCATAAAAATAAATTCGAAGCAAAACAAAAACAATGTTTTACAGGTAGATGCACGCGAAATGCTATTAGCAAAGATATTGAAAAGATGTTCGTTTCATTTGTTTACTAATCATTAATAATGAGACGAGATATATTACACTTCACTGTATAACGAATAAAAGAGAGATAAAATATTAGAAAAAAAGACTTTTTAGAGACAAACTTTTATTGAAATGTACTAAAAAGGATAAAATAATATTTAATAATTTTGGTTCATAATAATATTATTAAATATTTTTTTCCTTTTTAGTACATTTCAATAAAAGCTTGTCTCTAAAAAGTTTTTTTTTACTAATATTTTATTTTGTTCATTTTAGTCTTTTAAAATTTTACCCGCCTTTGACACTCGTAGGGGTTGAATTTCGAAAAATCCTTTCTTAGTGTATGATTACGTCAGAAAAGGAACCAACTGTCCAAATTTCAAGTTTTTAGCTTCAGCGATTTGGCATGGGCGTTGATTAGTCAAAAAAAACCCTACATGCCCGTTTGAACCCCTTAGGGGTTGAATTTATTTCTAAAAATGATTCATTCATGTATTGTCATCGGGAACGCATATGTGTACCAAATTTTAAATCGATCGGATACGTGAAAGTCGTTCAAAATTCACTTGCAAGATTTGACCTAAACAAACAAACACACTAACATACATTGCAAATTAAATAAAAGCTTGTAAAAAAGTTGTCATTTTAGTAATACATCTAAGGTACTTATGTCTAATATAGGTATCTATATGTTACGGGCATAGTCCACAGAGTTTACAGAGTTGACATTGCCCGGGCAATGTCAGCATTGCACATCGTTCCTCGGCAAAGTCCGCAGAAATGGTAATTCGTCAGAAGTACCCGGTTTGATGTATGCAAAGTTTGGTTTAGAAATTATTGCGTTTTCAAATTTTTCGATAAAACTTTATATAAACGCTCATATCTCCTAAATTAAAAGAGACACAAGGACGCGGGTGATCGGAATCGATTCAAAGTGGTTTTTTTTTCTATACACTGACAAAAGTAAGAAAGTATACCCCTTCTTCCTTTTGTCTTTTAAGAAACCTCAAAAATCTTTCAGATTCTGTTTGAATATAACTTTCAACTGAAAATATTCTTATAGAAAATTTCACTTTGAATCAATTCCGACCACTCTAAACATTGTATCTCGTTTTGTTTAGGAGGTATGGCATTTTTAAATTTAGAATTTACATACTCATTTTTCTATTTTATCATACAACTTTTACTAAAGTGTTTTAACGTACACTAATCATCTTCTTTTGACCTGTACTATCACCCATTAAAAAAAATAAGTAGACCGAAAACATCCTATATTCCAAGAATCATTATGTATTTTCGTGGAAATCCTAAATTTAAACTGGTTTCAGTAACTAAAATCTGCTGAAATATTCCCGTACTTTGAGTAAAAATGTACAACAAATAACAAAATTTAAAAGAAAAGAGTAAATAATTCGATGATGCTTTATCATTTCAATGTTAGTGCTCATAATATACAAAATACACAAAAGGATGAATGATGTTTTTTGCAAAAAAACGACATATTCCGTCCTTTTTTGAACACGTGCATCATTTCTGTCTCACGCACTTACGTATATATTTCTCTCTTTGTTACACACATTGACGAAAACGTACTGTTTGTCTTCGTTATACCCGCACGCGTGTGTATAAACCCAAGCGGCGTTATATTACGACGCTATATTTCATATTAATTATGTGTATATGTTCATGTGTGGTAATCAATGAACGGTAAAGGTACCCCTACTTGTCGCTAAACGACGCGACAAGCGACACCAGGGTTACCACTTAGGCTGCTCTATTATCCATGCTAATATATTGTTACAAAACTGTTTTCTGAGTTGGCGGAATAAATATTTATTTACAATAATTAAAAATACAATAACAATGAATGCAACAACGAAAAGTCAATTTTAACAATAAAAAAACTTGACCGGTAATTATTGAACTAAACGAGTCACTTAAATAACACTTAACAAATAACTATATATACAAGGATTATTTAACTGTAATTATTTATGTCACTGTATTTATTTCTAACGTTTATTTATGTCGGTCATTTAATCAGTTACTTCAGTACTATTTATTTACATCCACTCCACTATTTATATCACTGTACTGACTGATTCGACCGTTGATTGACTAATATTTATATCACTGATCCACTTGATGGCATGTCTCACCATTCACTGCTTACCGATTGCGTGACACCGTCGACTCATTGCCTGTTCGCTTCACTCACTCGTTTATATACCAGCGCTGCCTAAGCCCAGTGTGTGCTCGTATTCTCTAGCGTTGTCTAGAAACTTCGCGTAGACACCAGTGTGTTCAACGTCAGACACTGCTTCTCAGAATTGTTGCCCGCCGTTCGTATACAGGGTGATCCGTAACAATATAAAATGCAGGTAACGAAACCTCTCTCAGTAATTTCGTTTTCTTGCGGATTTTTTCTTGAGGTTTTTGGGTATTTTGTACATTAGAAGAATGTGCTCTCAGAATATTTGTCTATACCAGCATCAATCAGGAACGGCTGTAAAATAACAGTAACTTTTATAAACTTACTGAAGTTATAAAATATCTTTGCATTACCTATTTTGTCTTCACAATGCAAATGTATGAAAACATCAAACAATACCGAGCCTTCCACCATATACCCGTATTTCCACCATATATTTATTCTGTTAGTAAAAATAAACAAAAATAAACTTCAGTTCAAGACGAATAAAAAATGTTTTTATTTCAAAAATTAATACTGGGTTGCATAACGCATTGTCAGAAAATTTGGTTTGGCAATGACCTTATATATTTTTATTATTTCTTTATAAGAAGGGCACATTGTAAAATTTTAAATCGATCCTGCTTAAAAAATAACTGATCAATCAAAACGAAATTTTTTTATGAACTGTGTGTACACGTACAATTTAACATACTTTTAACATTGGAAATGTTTATGTTCGTATATGGGGGCAGAGTTACGAGTTTTCGTTCAAGGCCAAAAGACAACGGTGTCGCGATCAAGTGAGGAGCAATCATGCAAAATTGAACAAGTGCAATTTTTTCGAAATGTGTTTTATATCATTTCTAGTTAATTGAGAGGTATTTGCGACGATCTGCGGTGTTATTTTTGAGCAAATGTTAATAAATACTGTAGAAAAATCCATTTAAAAGTTAAGTAATCAAGCAAAAGTGAACGCGTATATAACAGAAGAATAATAGGGTTATTCCTGACAAAAATAAACAGTGCATTGATAAATATGTGTGTATAATAAACAGTTAATTATGTTTCATATATGCTGTTATCATTTCCAATGTCCTCGATGGTTGCAAGGATTGCGAAATCTGTGAATTTTTTTGTATAAATTACTCTTCGAAACAACATTTTCCCAGGCATTTTGATCAAAATTTAGCTTGAAAACTATCTTTTCGTTGTGGATCAATCATTTTTTTTCTGTGTGTATGTTCTACATATGAAAAAGTGACAATGACATTAGACTGTTCCTATATCTAAAAAATGACAATGCTTTCTACAACCCAGCATAGTAATATGAAATATCAAACAATACTAACCCCTCCACCATATACCCGTATTGCCACCATATATTTAATCAAGACGTTATCGCTAGAATGTTTGGCTTTAAAAATAGCGTAGGGAGAGACAACTTAACTGATGACCACTGTCTCTCGCTTCGATCTGTATGTATGATGAAGAAGTCGAATTTGAAATCGTCGGATTCCTCTATCGCACCCTGTACAATAAAAAATGGATAGACTACAAGATAAGCCGGTCAATCTGTTGTGATAATTAGACTATAAAGCTGTAACATCAACAGCCCTGTTTACAAATGTATACGAGACGCTTTTCGGTATTAATGTTAACCTCAGCTTTTATGAGCTTTTAACGATGTTATACCTATTCGTAGAGCTGAGCGGATTGCAATAATTTATTGCTAGAATACATGTGTGTAAGAGTGGTGCATGTATGGGTATTTTGTCTAAGTAGATGAAGGAGACCGGCATAATGAATAATGCACTGGGTATAATAGATCGAGAGCTAGAGACAATTTTTTGGTGTTATTTATTCAAGGTCTTATTTTTGTGAAGATGTTGAGGGAGGCATATTAAAGTGCCCCGAGTAAGGGATTTTGCTAGATAGCGATATCAGAGGGTTGCAGAGTGCCCCCAACATGTAATAAAAAAAAATTGTCACAATTATTATTGTTTCAAGGCTGAAATTGCTTGTATAGCCACTGTTTTAAGCATATATTTCAATTTGCAGAACAAAATGTCGGTATTAACCCCCTTGCAGAACGATATAAACACCTAGGCGAGTAAGTTTCCCTCTAAGAAAGGGGGTTAATACCAATATTTTGTTCTGAAAACTGAAATATATGCTCAAAACAGTGGCTGTAACAACATATTAAAATTTGAACCTTGAACTAATAATATAAATTTCGTCGGGTACATGACACGTTTAGGGTGATTTGCCACCCCTTTAATACTGACCAATCGATCTGCAAATATTATAATGGCATTATTGGGTCACCGACAAGCTATATAAACAATTTCAGCCTTGAAGCAATAATAATTGTGACCATTTTTTTTGTTACATGTTGGGGGCGGTTTGCATCCCTCCCATACCGCTATCTAGCAAAATCCCTTACTCAGAGCACTTTAAAATGCCTCCTTCAACATCTTCAAAAAAATAAGGCCTTGAATAAATAACACCAAAAAATTGTCACTAGCTCTTAGTCTATAACGCAGTAGGTAACAGGTTTATTATCTAAAGGCAAAAAGTTCATTTGTTTTCGATTTGAATAACACCTAAAACAAAAGCCCTATTTATCAAGGCTTTATTTTCACTGCAAATTTTATGAACCTAGAAAGTGTCATTTCCGATTATATCTTAACCTATATTATAAATGTGAAAATCGGCGCGCATGTTTGTTAATCAATCACCCCTCAACGACGCAACGGATTTGAATTAAATTTTGAATATAGATAATTTATGACACATAGCTTACTTTTTATCTCGGTAGATCTAGTAGTTCCCTAGAAATAAGTCTAAACTTTAATTTCTGTTTGTTACTTCATCACACCTAAAGGGGACAACCGATTTGAATTAAATATCACATAGAGTATATTGCTAAGAGTAAAACAGAAAGTAAAATTTCTGTGGTTAGAAAATCAGCTTATTCTTTTTAATATATTTTTCTATGATTTTAAATCTTAGCTAAGTGTATATCCAATAATTAGTGTATTTGCCTTATGGCACATACACTATTGGCGTCGGTCGGATGGCGGGACCTAGGGGTCGGACCAAAATTTCTCGACGTTTCATAGCCTCCTGAACAATTTGGCACAATTTTTGGAAATGTTTACATATATGTGTATATATATATTTATATATATATGTTTGCTGCATAACTCTCGAAAGACTTAATTGATTTGAACGAAATTTGGTACACACGTTGGAATCTATCACCGCACGGAACCTATTTAAAATGGGTCCAATCGGACCATTTTAAGGGTGGTTTTTAGGGGTTGAAAAAAGTTTTTGGGCCCTAAAATACCGAAAAAAATTTCAGAATTATTTCAAAATTGAAATTTAACCTTTTAGTAAAGATCAAAATGTGCTGCTAAAATTTTAATAAAGTCGGCCTAACAGGACCGGACTTACAAATTTTATGAAAACACTAGTTTGCGGATAGTGATTTACTTACTGAAGGGTGTATTTAATGTGGTACAGAGGTTGCATTGATAATAATATTGAAATTAAGAAAAAAAATATTGTTTTAAGGGATGTATTAAGGGGTTAAATTTTTCATTTGGTCCAAAAACAAACTTAAGTTCACGTATTAAAAGCCACAAGGCCTGTATTAGCAAATACACTATATTGTCAGCAGGGTTTTGGCACTGCGACCCGAGATTTTTCTTTTTAATTTATGCTTTAAATTATTGTGTATGTACTTAATTCTTGTTAATTTGTAAATGCAGTAACTTTTGTTAGGATTTATTAACAGAAAAAAATTAAATGTCATTGCCGGGATTTGACTCCTCAACGTAGGAAAAAATCCCGACAGTTACATGTATTTTTTCTTATGGATGAACCCTTGTAAAAGTTAATTGAATTCACAAATATTTCAAGGTTTTTTTAAGAAAAAAAAATTCGACTGATGACCAGTCCTATACTTCCCACCTAGTAAATATTTGCAAAAAATAAACACTCTTTTTTTTATTCTTTGACTAGGCCCAAATAACCTTAGCTGTTGGTGGTCTTTAAAACACAATTTAATTTTTATTCTTTGAAAAAAGCATGGCCCTCTTTTTTGTTTGGTGATCTATTGATGGCTAGCTTAATATAGCAAAAATCATGGTTACCTTGATTTACGTACAATTTTTATTTTTTTTAGTAAAATATTTTTTTTCTCGAAAACTATACATTTTAGAGAAAAAAAATATTTACATTTTTTTCATATTATAACATCTAGAATTCATTTATATTTTTTTTTACCTATGTTAATACGTGACATTGAGGACGTTTTTTTGAATATCTCAGGATCCACTGAACCGATTTGACTCAAAATCTAATCAGATCTAAGTTAAAGGCTGATAAACACAATAGAACAATCGGCATGCCCGTATGTTGTTCCGTTCTTAAGATATCGAAGGCGAAAAATTGACCACATACACACACACACACATACACACATACACACACACATACAGACATCAGTCAGAAAATGATCTTAAACGATTGCTAGGGTCTCAAAACGTGAAAATCTGTTAAAATCTCGAAATATTGTTTTCGGACTGAATCCATTACTTCCCTACCATAGTAGAGGTGGGAAGTAATAATTTTACCTGTAAATTTAACTGCGATCTGCGTGAATACAAACCTAGCAAATCATACTTGATTTTTTTTTCAGTACATAATGATTAAATTAAAAATTAAGCATAATTATTTAGGAATAATTTACTTTATGTAATTAGTTGTCATGTCCATCGTAACTTTATATAAGAGATTAATGGGAACTTGGACCGTGGGTTGATTGAAACTCAGTTAAAGTTTTAATTCGCAACGTTTCGTCTATATTTTAGACTTCTTCAGGCTCGTGTTATGTTTTAAGAGCCTGAAGAAGTCTAAAATATAGACGAAACGTTGCGAATTAAAACTTTAACTGAGTTTCAATCAACCCACGGTCCAAGTTCCCATTAATCTCTTATATTTACTTTATGTTTTCATAAGAAATCAATAAATATTTGACAGCTTAATAGAGGAAACCAAGAACAGAAAAGAGCAGACTGTAGTGTTCATAACCTTTAACAAAAGATTCAAATGATTAAATCAGAAACAACAAACTGTTCATGAAAAAATAAATAAATCAGGACCACAATATGTCCTCTCAGAGACTCGCCAATGAAAGCTTTCAACAGACAGATTAGAGTGGTTTTCTATACACCGAGTGCGTTAACAAAGTATTCGTTAACATTATTATACAATGTGTCCCAAAAAACATTCAGGTGAGCTGCAGATTAGATGTCGTCCATAAACCACGTAACGCTCTTGAGATGGAGGGAGGGGTGACCTCTAAAGTCTACCATGGCTTACAATAGGGGAAGATAGGTGAATTATTATTGTTGTGTCACACTATTTCCTCTTGTAAAAAGTTGATTGTTGTCATTGTTCTGTGACGCTAAATGGTCGTCAGATTTTTATACTGAGGATGTTAAAAGTTACGTAACCTTTGAGAGGAGAAAGAAAGGGATCAGGCTGAATGTTTGCATGGTGTTACATGGAGAGGGGAGGGTAAAAAAACGCAAGAAAAATTTAAAAAAACATTATGTGGTTTATGATTTATGGGAGGGTAGAAACTGGATTGAGGTAGCACAGGATAGGGAGGTGTACATTCGACTTGTTACATACAGCACTGTCACTGTAACTAATAAATATCTATCTATCTACCTATGAATTTCGGAATTCCTAATGCCACATAATAATAATAATTATATAATATGTGGTTTATGATAGAAGGGTGATTCTTCTTATCACATTTTTTGTGGGGGTTCGCCTTTCGTGACCCTCAAACGGCTCAAACAAATGAAGAAACGATCTTTGCTACTCGTACACTGGATCCAAACTATTTAAATAGACTATTGAATTTTTGAACGGATTGTATTGTAAAATCTAACAATATGTGAACACATATACTATATAGGTTTGACAAGACAAGAGAAAAAAAGAAAAATATCTTAGTATAAGCTTGAAAAAAGCTTGTATATAAATACAAGCTTCTATCAAGTTTAAACTAAGATATTTCTCTTTTTTCTGTTATAATACACGCATGGAAAAGATATCATAACAAAGAAAAGTAAAGCTAAATAAACGTAAAAAAACAATATTCTTATCTCTAATAGCGCTTACTTCGGCAATTTTGTCAAAAAATTAGAGAAAGCGATAATTTAACACAAAGCTGTAAAATCTATGTTTTGATCAAAATTTTAGTTTAACGCGATAACAAAACTCATATAGGTACCATAATATCTGTTGATAAATTAAGGATGCTAAACTATATAAACTTGCCTGAAGAAGTAGATAAACATCTACGAAACGTAGCAAATTTATAAAATATAGCATTAATTGCTTTATTTATTCAGTCCAAGTTCCCATTATTCATATTATATTTTCCATTCTGTTGATAAATTTTATAAGCTTTTGGATGAAACAAATTTTTTAAAACAATCTTTTTTTTTGAAAACACGGAAATATTGCATTTCGCCTGGAGAAAAAAAAGTGAGTGTGCGTGCTTATGACCACACGACAGAAGTGAAAACTTGATTATATGCAAAACATACATAATATTATTTTATTATTATAATACGTAATAATAAAAACGTAATTCTTGAAACGATGCACTCCTTGTTAGACAGTAAACGTGGTGACCGACCCGAGGGCGTCTGATGTCGAGTGGAGCCGAGTAAACTCGATTCAGCGTCACCGACCCGAGCGTGACGGTTCACTATTCAAAAAAAACGCAAAGTGCGCCTAAAGAAGTTGTCATTTCAAAAACGGAACATATAAATGTTTATGGTGGAAATTACAAAATAGTTATGGAAATTTTGATAAAAATGGAACTGGTTATGCAAATTACATTCCTAAAAAAATATTGTATTGTCATTGGAACTACGTTCATACGTGTGCAAAGTTGCAAGTCGTCGGATATGTGGACGTTGGATTACAAGATTTGAACCTAACCTTGAAACTATAACAAGTGAATAAAAAGCTTGTAAACATGTCCTTGTTAACTTCCCACTGGAAGTTATTGTAATGGGTCCGAAAATCGAAATCAAAATGATAACAAATTTTTATGTTTCAAGGCCACTACACTATTTTTAGAAAGATGTCGTGTGTGTGTGTGTGTGTGTGTGTGTGTATGTGTGTACGTATGTGTCCATTTCTTTCAAAGACGAAATCTCGAGAATGAAAAATGATATCCACTACGTTAGGGTACCAATCGACGCGTATTAACATAAATATGATCTGAAAGAAATTTTTTCAAAATCGGTTCAGCCGTTCTTTTTTCTTAACCAAATAGACTCCAAAAAAGTAGATTTTACACAATATCTCGCGAATAAAAAATTATATCGACTCGGTGTGTCAATCGAGGCGTGTTAACATCATTTTGATCCGACATAAATTTTATAAAAATCAGTTCAGCCGTTTTTTTTTAAATTATTGTTAAAAGTAAATAATAATTATGTTTTAATGATTAAAATGATTACTTTTCTGTGTAATATCTAATTTAATTACTATTATTAAATATTTATCGAACTGGGAAGTTCGTCGTGTGGACCTCAAGGGTCGCACTTTAGTCCTAATAAACGACCCACCTCACGGCTTGTTTAAAACAAGCTTTATGCATAACATTCTCTCATAACAAACGACACAGTGTATACATTATAATGCATTATAAGTTCGTACGTACCTATATGTATGTGTGAGTATGTGAAGTAATAAATTAAGTATTTAATCAGTCCCTTGTCGGCTTGTTATCAGTAAATAATATATTGCGTTACTCTCGATGTTAGTTTCTGGTAGCCGCACGAGAGGCGCTGTACACACAAATACACACGGAAGTGTGATGCTTACATCAACGCTCTCAGAACAAGAGAGAGCTTTGAGGTGTAAAGGATCGGATATAAATTGAAACAAGCGGTTAAAATGGGACGCATGGCACGTATTTCCATAGTTTATACAGTTTTCTGTCACTCTTTACCTAACAGCATTGCATAAAATTCTCTTTTTCTGCATTGCAATGTAATCCGGGCAAATTAAACAAAAAAAAAAAAAACGGATGGAAGAAATAATTTGTAATTTGAAATTTTGGATATGAACCCTCGATGGGAGTAGAAATAAAGATCTGGAAAGTTCCCGAGGGTGGAACCACCCTCAATAGGTAAACGTTTAATCGTACAAACATGCAGACATAGGTAAATATTAGTCATGAAATTCTATGTCCAGATTAGGGTTCAGTTTATTCTAAAAGTAAGTCCCCAACACAAACAAAAAATGTTATTTAAAACCGGTCATAAAAAAATTTAAAAAAAAATTGTTGTGAGTCATCAGTCGATTTTTTTTTTATTTGTAACAACTTGTAGATTTTGTTTATTTACCAGCAGTCAGTTAGTCACTGAGTTGTACGAGTTAAGAAGAGACGTATGTGTACATTATATTACGTATTGCGTAACTGTTGGTGTTGGTAGTTTGCAAGTTTGGTGATCGCATGATCCATCACTAGCTATTATCACCATTAATCACCGCCGCACAATGGCACGGCTCTCACACACACAAACGCACACACATAAGCATTAGTCAGTGTTGCTCTTTGCCTCTGCCACAGACACAAACGATTCAGAATTACTTGTACAACTCCTATGTTTTTAGTTTACTTAGTGTTTAATGTTCCTTATTGAATTTTATCAAATAAAAAAAATTCCAGCCAATTGAGCGCGGGACCATTCCAACTTCAAAAATACTGACATTTGGCATAATATTATAATAAATAAAATAAAATTTCTGTTAACGTGTGCGATGACGCGGGTAACGGCTAGTATTAAATATTTATATTATATTTGCTTTTCGTTTCCATAGTTACATATAATTTCACACATAAAAATTAACCTAATAGGCTATTGATTATGTCCTAAAAAGCAGGCAATAAGGAACTAAGACGTTCACGGGTTTTTATTGCAGGAATTGGTCAATGGGTCATTTAAGAAGAAAAAACCGCGGAGTGCTATTAAATTAAAGGGTGGAAATTGGAGATAGAGGTGAAAATGCACCCTTTTCAGTTTTTTCAATATATCACGCAAACGAAGCAAAATTTCGATATACTTTATATGAAACTTTTTGTACAGAATTGAATTTCCCATCGAAATGGCTTCTTTAAAAAATTTAAAAACATTTTTTTTACGCCAAAAATGTTGAAGCAAAAAGAAAAAAAAAGCAAAAATTACGATTTTTTGCCTTTTTTTGTTTTTTTGCGTAGCACTTTTTTGGGTCAAAGATAGGTATAGGCATTGCTTTGTAGGAAAAAAAGTAGACAAAATTTCCTTGAAAATGCTGGGTCGAAAAATGTTTTGGGCTAAACATTGACCGAAATATGGCCACTCTAACATAGCTTTTTTTTCGATTGACTGACAGACAACACCCAGGTTAAACCGCTGAAGATATAAACTTGAAATTTGGAGAGTAGGTTCCTTTTGTGACGTAAGCACCCACTAAGAAAGGATTGTTCGAAATTCAACCCCTGAGAGGGTTAAATAGGGGATGAAAATTTGTATGAAAGTTCGTCATTTTTGAAGTTAGGAACATGAAATTTTGCACAGGGGCTTATGAAAAAATTCTTAAAATTTTTAAAAATAAAATATCACGCTGAATCGATTTCGATCACTCCTAAGCCTACAACTTTTTTAGTTTAGGAGATATTATAACCGTTTTAATTATTTTAATTTTTTTACACTTTAAATTTTACGACTATTTATTTACATTGATGCGGTTTTTTAGCAAGATCACATAAATGAAAAACGGTTATTCCTGTGCCGACAATCCTGATTAAGATTTTCCACGTTCTCCAAATAACTCCAGTATATAATAGTAGATATGAAAGGAGTTGCGGCAGTTATGACATAGTATTGTCAAGAAACAATCTTAAATTCATTATTAACATTATTCATATTATTATTAATTTGAATATTCATGAAGTTTCGCAAAATTTTAATGATCATTAAGTGAATATAAAATACACCACAGGTCGTTTACTCTTAATATATTTTTAACAATCAGCGGTAGTACTTCAGTTCGTGTTTTTCTAGTACCTATACAAAATGGCCAGAAGTTTTGTAAAATTAAAAAAAACTAGTTACGGTTTTATGAAACCACGGTGCAAGTGAAACTTTATTAACTTCCCATTGGAAGTTATTGTAATGGGTCCGAGAATCGAAATCAAAATGTATAACAAATTTTTATGTTTCAAGGTCACTACACTATTTTTACACTATTTTTAGAAAGATGTATGTGTGTACGTATGTACGTACGTACGTGTGTGTCCATTTCTTTCTAAGACGAAATTTCGAGAATGAAAAATGATATCGACTACGTTAGGCAAATCGACGCATATTAGCGTAAATATGATCTGAAAGAAATTTTTTCAAAATTGGTTCAGCCGTTCTTTTTTCTTAACCAAATAGACTCCAAAAATGTAGATTTTATACAATATCTCGCGAATAAAAAATTATATCGACTTCGTAAGGGTGTCAATCGATGCGTGTTTTGATCCGACATAAATTTTATAAAAATCGGTTCAGCCGTTTTTTTTTTTTTTAATTATTGTTAAAAATAAATAATAATTATGTTTTAATGATTAAAATGATTACTTTTCTGTGTAATATCTAATTTAAATATTATTATTAAATATTTATCAAACTGGGAAGTTCGTCGTGTGGACCTCAAGGGTCGCACTTTAGTCCTAATAAACGACCCACCTCACGGCTTGTTTAAATTGTTTTTATTGATAGCCAAAAATTATTTTCAAGGAACTTTAAAAGCAAATATACCTATAGGAACATACTGTATATTATGTATTACAGGGGTTACGTATTTGCAGAGATCTTGTGAATATACCGTAAGCGGCATGAAGTCTAGAGTGGTTCATGTAAGTAAAGACTTTATCTGACCATTATAAAACACTGTTATAAAAACGCTTGTCTAATTATAAGTATTTGTTTTAGGCAATTTTCAATAACTATCCTACTTTTGTTGGTGTTAAGCAAAGAATAGTGTAATGTAATAGATGCAAACCTCTTTCATATTTATAACAGGCTCCCAATCATATAAAAAACACGAAGAGAAAAGAAATAAATTATAATTTAAAAAAACTAAAAAACACGCTTTAATGAACTAAAAAGTAAAAAATAATTAATTTTATTGTAAAAAAGCATGGGGTGCTTTGTACCATATTTTCATACTACCCCACGCTTTTTTACAATAAAATTAATTATTTTTTACTTTTTAGTTCATTAAAGCCTGTTTTTTAGTTTTTTAAATTTTAATTTATTTTTATTTTTTTAGTCCTGGAGATCCTGGTCAGGATAATGGAATAAACTTATGGAATTATAGTATTGTAATCGTTTGGAGATTTTAACAGATCTTCGCGTTTTGAGACCCAACAATCGTTTAAGATCATTTTCTGACTGATGTCTGTATGTGTGTGTGTGTGTGTGTTCGATATCGTAAAAACGGAACAACATACGGCCATGCCTATTGTTCTATTGTGTTTATCAGCCTTTAACTTAGATCTGATTAGATTTTGAGTTAAATCGGTTCAGTGGATCCTGAGATATTAAAAAAACGTTCTCAATGTCACGTATTAACATAGGTAAAAAAATGTAAATGAATTCTAGATGTTATAATATGAAAAAAATGTAAATATCTTTTCTCTCTAAAATGTAGTTTTCGAGAAAAAAATATTTTACTAAAAAAAGAAAATTGTACGTAAATCAAGGTAACCATGATTTTTGCTATATTACTAGCCATCAGTAGATCACCAAACAAAAAAGAGGACCATGCTTTTTTCAAAGAATAAAAAAATAGTGTTTATTTTTTGCAAATATTTACTAGGTGGGAAGTATAGGACTATGCATCAGTCGAATTTTTTTATCAAAGATCTCTACTTACTTGTCTAACTATAGTTACAATAATACTGATATAGTTAGTAAAGAGAACACAAGGACAAGGACGAAGGCGTTGTAAATGGCGCTGACCGACGTCAGTGTTCACATGATGACGTCTCGGGACGCACAATAACCTAAGCCCTACTGGAAGGAAGCTTACATATATGTACATTGTACACAGTAGAATGAAAACCTAGAAGATAGGAATTGTAATGGTAAATACCGTATGCATTAAACATTAATTGGGTGTTTATTTTCTGGAAAAAGATTTCCAAAATGTATCTGATGCTTCACTTATAATGGTCACTAAAGATTGTTTAAGGCTTAACTATACATATAGATTGTTGCAATGCATCTTAAATGCCCCCCTAAATTAACTAAGAAAATATAAAGACTCCTCTAGTTATGTTTTAGTGAAAGGCGGGCTGTGTGGTGTTAGTAACACGGAATTCTCTCTCTAAAAAAATTATGAAGGTTTTGGCTTAAAATTAGCTAATAGATTAGAAAAGGAAAGCGTGGCGGAGTCGGAACTGTCTTCTTCTAACTAGAAACGTACGTTCTGAATTGAATTTGAATTAGTCTTTCCCATAACCTCGTTTTTTTAAACACGTTGTCGTCGTTAATAATTAGAGCAATTTTTCATGGGGTGATGTTTTGTACCTGACAGCAGTCATAATGAAAATTATGACTGGATCTCCAGGACTAAAAAAAAGGCAAAAAACTTCAGATTGAACTGAAATTTTGCACACTTATTAAGGACCGATGACAATACAATAATTCAATAAGTTTGTCCTATTATCCTGACCAGGATCTCCAGGACTAAAAAGCAAAAAAAATTATAATTTAAAAAAACTAAAAAACACGCTTTTATGGTAAACTGAACTAAAAAGTAAAAAATAATTCTTATTGTAAAAAAGCTTGGGGTGCTTTGTATCATATTTTCATGCTTTATAGCAACTGATATCGAGCACCCCGTGTTTTTTTACAATAAAAATTATTTTTTACTTTTTAGTTCAGTTTACCATTAAAGCGTGTTTTTTAGTTTTTTTAAATTATAATTTATTAATTTTGCGTATGTATCCAGCTTTAAACAATTGTTAAACACTCAAAAACACTTTAACAATAATAAAATGGATACATTATTTCAAATACCATTTTTCAGAGAAAAAAAACAAGATTTCATATATGTGTTAGGGAGCTGTTTTGAAGGAAATGTAATATTTTATACTGTCCGTAAGATGTCCAGAGAGAAAAATATCAAAAGCTTGTAAACTTTTATGTGAGGTTGTAAAAGGAATGAAAACAGTGCAGTTTACAATGCCATCTATGAGTGCGCTTTTATACTATAATATGGTACATTGTACACACACAACTGCCTTTAACTATTCTATTGTTCAGTGAATGAAAAATGGTGTTTTTACTATTATGTAAAAATGGAAAAATCGTGTAATATATTTACATCATGGAAACGTTAAACTTTAAACATTTACGCAATAATACAAACGACATTATCATTTGTCTATTTCAGCAGATTTTTACTAAATCTTTTTTTTTATATTTATTTTTTAAACGAGCCATATTTTTTTCTTTTGTGAAAAATCTTACGAGATCTCACATTAAAAATTTTATTTTAATAATATAAATGTTCGATGACTTCTAAATCTTTTTGCTGAAATGATTTAGGGCTCATTCAGTCACGGCGGAATCCGCGTGTTTTGAGCCGTGGACAAATATACTGTGTTCAGACAGCCGCGATAAGCGTGCGGATATGCAGAAAAGGGGCGAAGTTACATTCACCTTATTTCAATGGAAGTCGACAAAAATAATGTGTTGTATTTGTTCACACGTTCGAAAAGCGCGGCCTCCGCAAAGCAACTGACCACCGTCAAGGCACGCCATAGTATTTTCGGGCGGTCGAGTGGGGACAGTCGCGCGGATTGACGATGCATGCGGGCATGTATGAACGAATATGCTTACGCTAATGTAAATAAGCTCCGCGCGCTTGATCCACGCGGATTCCGCCGTGTCTGAACTATCCCTAAACGTACGTGCAGTACGCAGCTGGGAATCTAGATGGTAGCATGTATGGTAGATGGTGGCTGAAATTATAAGCGCTTATAGGTTTGCACAACGAAGCTTTGATACTAGCATTGATACAAGCCTAAATCGCGTTTGAAATGTCAGATAGCGAAGACGAATATTTGTGTTCTTCTGCTACAAAGTGGTATATTTTAAATACAAATTTGGGTAGGAGCTATCATGTCCATCCTATTACTAGAAAACAATCTAAACATGGCGAATTTCATCATTTATACCAAGAAATAAAATTTTACCCAAACCGGTTTTTTGAATATTTACGTATGGAACCTAACACTTAAATACGTTTTAGAAAAAACTCAAAACAAATTCAATAAAAACTGGCAAAATTTCATTTATTAAACTAGTCACATCCATTGCAAAACTTGTAACGGCCATTTGACAGTTGTCACACGTTGATTGTAGTAGTCAGCGCGCTGAAAGAATGGTGAGATACATTCTTGAATCTACCAACTCTTGTAACAGCGCTTATACCTGCTACACTCACTGCTTCGTTGTGTACGCTCGCATATATAACTATGCATTAATTTAAGCAAGCCCTGCTATGATCTACGCTACCATCTCAAATCCTGGCTCCATACTGCACGTACCTTTAGGTACAGGAAAAATAAATATAAAACAGTTGAAATAATTTTAATTAATTAAAACCGTCATTGAAATTATCGAAATAGTTAAAATTCTCGACGCAAAATGTTTAATTTCCGAACAAAAATTTCAGGCTGTATTTTTAATGAAAAGTTTATAATGGAAAAGCAGGAAAGAAAAAGTTTTAATTAATTAGTTGTTTATTTTTAAAAAATATAATGACGTACTGTTTATACAAAACAAATGTCAGTTTTAATAACATGAAGCAATCATTGTGGATTTTGTTCTACAACATTAATACCTCTGCGTTGTCGACACAACATTCTTTTGTTTATCAAAACGGGATCTCATTCATTTCGCTCATTCGGTCTAGTTAAAGCGGAATATCACTCACTTCGCTCGTTCAGTCGAGTTAAAACGGGAATTGCGTGCGGAATCTCCAACTTGCTTTATATTTTCGCTCACTGCTCAGCCCACTTTTCCTATGTTAATCGGGAAGAAGTCTGTAGATATATTTCGTAGTTTAAAAAAATAAATTATTTTAGTTAAATTAGCATTAAATAAATGTTTGAAGTAAAACTTCTTTACGCATGGTAAAGTGAATTGGATGGACCATAAATATAAAAATAAATCTGACAATAAATATTATAAATATAAATAGGGTAAATGCGAGAGAGATGCCGCGGTAGGAGAGACGCCGCATGGCTATTAACTTACCTATTTACCAATGGATCGTGCTACAAGTACGTATGTTCGTTCGACGTTCATCTTATCTTGACACATACGTCGCATGTGTTGAATATGATTTTGTGCGTATTTAAGTCAAAGTTTTTCGAAGGTATCTCTAAATTTTTGTGATGAAATTTTTTTAGTGGTTTTATATACATCTGTAAAAATGCTGTGGTGAAATTATCGCAGCATTTCATGGTTTCAGATGCAATGTTTTTTATTATTTTTATTTTAGTATGATTTTTATCAGAATTTTTATTTTGTTTTTGTGTATAATTAAGGCTAAATGAATGTATTAGGCTGTGTTAAAATATAAAATCATAAAATACAATATTTACAAAATTATGATATTTTTCCGAAACGTGCGGCATCTCTTCCGCATTTACCCTTCTTATTCTCTAAATGGATTAATTTTTAACATTTTTTCATATTATATAATATGTACTATGTAGGTACATTTTGAGTAAGCAAGTTTCAGTACTGTGGTGTGTAGTGTAAGCTACACGGTCCATTTTCCTCCTTGTAAATCAATTTACAAACATTCCACTTCTGTAACAGAAAATAGTGCACGTGTAAAGAAATAAGTGCATATCTCTTTAAGTAGATAAAATCGAATAACTTGCAGTACATTTAACTGAAAGAGTTTTACAGTTTATTGATAAATAGTGTTTATATACCGAAAAGAAGTCTTTGGAGCGTATAGTTCTTACATAAAGACTATGAAGTACTCTGCCATTGAGCAAGAATTCAAAGGCAGAGTCGCTTCCAGCAAGAAATAAATAATTTTACAAGATGTTATAACACTGTAAGAAATGAGAAGGCCGATTACATAGATTATCGATGGTCCATTTGTAGCCAGCAATTAATCTGGTAATAGGCACACAAAGAGACAATGACGTCGCAAACAGGTATCGTCTGCACATCGCGTAGATTCCATAAAAACACATTGCGCATGCCTGGTTACTAATTTTACATTAATTTGTTTTGTATTCATCCATTTTATATATGTAACTATACATTTTATTTTGTAATTTTTACAGATTTTATTGGAATATTACACAAATTATGTAATTTTAATTTATTTTATGTAAAAATTACAAATTTGTTTAACTTTACAGTAAAAGTCCAAGTTTTTATGAAGTTTTCTGTGTAAAAATAAATAATAATGTAAAATCACTTAGAAAATCGAGCGAATTCTACCTTAATTTAAGCCTCAATTTAAGCCTACTAGATATCTCACTTTAAGCGGACGTATCGAAAATAATTTTTTATAACGACTGCTTCTAAAGTTTAATAGAGAGAAAAAAAATTATGAAAACGGAAAATTCGCTTTTCTAGTCCTTAGTACTTTACAATTACATACTAAGTTAAGATTTAGTTTATTTTTATTAAAGTTATTAACTTCTGTATAAATCATTAAAAACATGACTCTCTCATGATGTGGACTTTGTACGCGCGATACTATATATAGGAAGTTAGGAACACATCGATCGATAGCCAGTAAGTGCTTGTATTGTACAAAGTGCGGAGATTTCGAATTTATAAGATGTAGAGATGATTGTACTTTTACGCACGCTTTGGACTTTTACGCACGGTGACTAAAATACGCCTCTTTACGCCCGCGTCACAGTGCTCGAATATTGAACTTTAGAAGCAGGAGTTATAAAAAGACCTTTTAAGACTTTGGGATATTTGGAGTAGGTAATCGATTCTTATGCTTCGAGCAATCTTTACTTTGTATTCGTTACCGATTACTGGGTAGGTATTTGTATTCTACATTTGACCGGTTACGCGCAACACTCGGCGCCAAAAGCAATTCCATATTATGCAACAATGCAACGTATCGATGTCAAGGTCATGCTGGTAATGGTGTGTCAAAAGAGAAAACACAACCTACTGCAACTACTCGACCATTAACTACACATAACAATAACTACACATTTTGTATTTGTTTGTTTTTTATTTCTTCTATTTTTTTTTTCAGTCCGATCAATATATAATTTTTGTGCTCCCACCCTAGCACTGGCTTGCCAAGTTGGGTGGGAAAATTCTAAACATTTTATATTGTTATAGATAAATGTGTATTTTTTTGAAGGAATAAATAAATAATAATAAAAAAATAATAATAATTAATAATCGGAGTAACGAATACTTTTAACTACAGTTATCATACTTTCGGATCTTCTCTAGTAACGATTACTGCGTAATACCTATACCTACTTAATTAATACCTACTTAATTAATAGTAATTTATGCAACTATCTTAAGTGACGGATTATATGACAGTCGCGATTTTGCGATACGAGCCTAAGGTTATGTTGCATTTATGCCAGAACGAGTGTGTGTTTACCGCGCGAGCCGAAGGTTATTGTAAAATGGCGGCTGTCAGATCCGTCACTTTAGCCACGCGTTACATACAATATTTTTTGTAACTTAACTGCTTCAAAAGTTCAATTTTAAGCAAATAAAACACAATTTGGATTAATATTTTATTATTGACATTATAGCAAAGTAATCTATATAGTATCTACTTTATTACGCACGTGTGTTATAAAGTAAAACAAAACAGTATTACTTTATAGAACGGAGTGCGTTAAAATTTACTTTAAACGCTACCGTTCGAATGCAGTAGAAGCTTCCATAAAGATTCACTTTTCAAACGGTACACAGCCATCTAAAATTGTACTTTTGATGCAAGTGTTGCAAAAAATATATTGATATCACTAGTGCACAAAACCTGACCCTAATATAATCAAATACTTTCGCACCGAATGACTTAGAATGGACTAAACTGAAGAGAGGCTTAGTGTAGAGGCAGCTAGAATATGGAATTAATATTTATAACGTATGTTCGTTCTCTGGTAATAAGATTATACGGTCAATATACTGATTTGCAGACAAATCGTCAATGTGAATGCAGACAAACAGGTAAGCTTACCCTTTATGCACAGTGTTGCAAATTGAACTGTCTTTATATTGATACTCACACCTAGGGCATGCAAATATTCGGATGTTTCAGGTATTCGAATATTCGCTCAAATTTTAGCCAATATTCGAATATATTCGAATATATTCGAATAATTGGTAAAAATAATAAAAACACTGGAACTTCAATAAATGACTTTTAATTATTTAAAATCAACACGCCTACTACACGTCCATAAATCCAATCAATATTTTAACAACAAAAGCAGCTTACTTCTAATTAAAAAGAGATCAAATAATCATTTTTACTTTACTTAGTTACGTAAAAATTCAGATCAAATCAACTAAATATTAGAGCACACATAGCTTCCGAGAACCATAGATCAAATGAACATATTTAAGTAATCAAAAAAATTCAAAATTCTTTCTTTCTGTTTTTCCTATTCAAACAAAAATATTAAATGAGCATCTAAGACGCATTTTTATTAATTAGTACCACAAAAGTATGGGATATTGCTCCCCTATAAAAAAATACTTCACAAATAAATAATACGTCTATTAGCACGTGCGAAGAGCAAATCAAGCAATTAAGTACACGTACTTAACGTAACGTAAGTAAATAGTTATATCAAATAAACATGCAATAATTAACAAAAAAAAACTTTCCTCGCCCCGTTTCGATTCCCCTCCCACGCCCTAGCGCGAACTTAGAGCTAGTGTAGCGTTTGTAAGATATTTTAGCGCCGCCGTAAACCGTTTTTAAACAATTTTAATTCTTAACAAATAATTCGAATATATTCGAATAATAGGAATTACTATTCGAATAATAAATGCAGCCGAATATTCGCTTTATTCGAATATTCGAATTGCATGCCCTACTCACACCAAAATTTAAGGTGTGAGTCATGCACTTATACAGACACAGTTTGTATGCATGTAAAGCATACGCGTCCCATTCTTGCAAACTCTGCTTGTATAAGTGCATGAGTCACTCCTTAAATTTCAGTACAACCGTATAATTTTTTTTATTACAGGATTTGTAATCCGGATAGTCTCAAAACCCAGACGGTTGAGGCGAAATCGAGACGTATAACAGGCCTAGATAATTCAGAATGTTGAATAAAAGAGTTGGATAGTGATGCGCGATACGAGATGTTTTAGTCGATTGTCTCGATTCTTCTCGATGACTCTCGATGGTTGTCACTTGGACTCGATTGTTGTTGTTTCATAGTTCACCGAGACCGAGTTACATAGTACTGAATCGAACACTGTCGAGAGCCACCTAATATACAATCATTAATCACTCAACAACTGTGGTCGAGTCGATGGTCGATTGTGCAGTAATCGTGTAATACGAATTCAATAGTGAAAGTAGTGAATACCGACTGAACAGTGAACAATCAACGAGTCGCGCGAACGTCAGTCGACTAGCATATAACCTTGAATCGCGATTATATGTTTTCTCATTCGCTGCTATTGCTATTTTGATCATAACTACTCGACAAGAAACAAAAATAATTTTAAAACGGTAGCATCTTGGCTAGCTGTAGTTCAGAGAGATGTCCGCAACGCTATGATTCGGATACATAATAAAGTACCTGAAAATATAAAAGCAGGGCTTAATCTGAAAAAGAAGTTAAAAGAACTCTTAGTCAAAGAAACCAATTACGACTTGAAAAAATATCTAGGATAATAATATGATACACCTGACGCTGTTGTACTGACTTCTCCTATACATGTATATTATGACTTTGGAGCAATCAAATTATTATTATTATAACCTATGTGGCAAATAATCGACCCGAACAATTCGATTGTAAAATCAAACTCCGAGTCGATTGGGAACTCGATTGTTATTATGAACGATAACATTTGTTCCGATTGTAAAAATATCTCGTAATCGCCTATCACTAGAGTTGGATAATCGGAACATTACTGTATACTGGTGTTTATGTATTGGTATCGTTAGATTTTGCAGTAATTCGATGACCTTACCTATATGTAGATACACTTCCACAGTCACACTATTTCATAGTCGCTGGTACACAAAGTAGATCTCTGACAGTGAAGTAGACAGGGTCTCTTTACTCAGAGTTCAGACAGAGTATATCCGTGCCGACGTCGGTATTTCTCGTTTATACGTACATTCAGCAGGCAAGAGCTCTAACCTAACCTAACCTAACCAATCTAAGCTAACACATACATGGCCGTGAATGTATAGGTAACACCGTTCACATGTTATACGGAAAAGCATCTCATTCCCATTTATCTCTGCAGACATTCTCAGTGCATCCTGATAATGTAGAAACTCTCTCTCTCACTCTCTCAGTACCTACAATGTACACTAACACTGCAGCTGATATCGTTCTATCTTTCCTCTCTTTTTACCGTCCTCTTACGTAGCTTTGAAGTTCAGAGGTGGCTCATATTATTCAATTGTAATAAGCTAGTTAATGAACAGTTGACTAGTTCATAAAAAAATTGTTGACCCATACTTTTTACTTCCCACCTCTACTACGATAGGGAAGTAATGGATTTAGTCCGAAAAAAATTCGACTGATGATCAGTTCTATACTTCCCACCTAGTAAATATTTGCAAAAAATAAATACTCTTTTTTTTATTCTTTGACTAGGCCCAAATAACCTTAGCTGTTGGTGGTCTTTAAAACACAATTTAATTTTTATTCTTTGAAAAAAGCATGGTCCTCTTTTTTGTTTGGTGATCTACTGATGGCTAGCTTAATATAGCAAAAATCATGGTTACCTTGATTTACGTACAATTTTTATTTTTTTTTAGTAAAATATTTTTTTTCTCGAAAACTATACATTTTAGAGAAAAAAATATTTACATTTTTTTCATATTATAACATCTAGAATTCATTTATATTTTCTTTTACCTATGTTAATACGTGACATTGAGAACGTTTTTTTGAATATCTCAGGATCCACTGAACCGATTTGACTCAAAATCTAATCAGTTGTTCCGTTCTTAAGATATCGAAGGCGAAAAATTGACCACATACACACACACACACATACAGACAGACATCAGTCAGAAAATGATCTTAAACGATTGCTAGGGTCTCAAAACGTGAAAATCTGTTAAAATCTCGAAATATTGTTTTCGGACTGAATCCATTACTTCCCTACCATAGTAGAGGTGGGAAGTAAAAATTGTTGACCCATACTTTTTACTTCCCACCTCTACTATGGTAGGGAAGTAATGGATTTAGTCCGAAAAAAATATTTCGAGATTTTAACAGATCTTCACGTTTTGAGACCCTAGCAATCGTTTAAGATCATTTTCTGACTGATGTCTGTATGTGTGTGTGTGTATGTGGTCAATTTTTCGCCTTCGATATCGTAAAAACGGAACAACATACGGCCATGCCGATTGTTCTATCGTGTTTATCAGCCTTTAACTTAGATCTGATTAGATTTTGAGTCAAATCGGTTCAGTGGATCCTGAGATATTAAAAAAAACGTTCTCAATGTCACGTATTAACATAGGTAAAAAAAATATAAATGAATTCTAGAGGTTATAATATGAAAAAAATGTAATTTTTTTTTCTCTAAAATGTATAGTTTTCGAGAGAAAAAATATTTTACTAAAAAAAATAAAAATTGTACGTAAATCAAGGTAACCATGATTTTTGCTTTATTACTAGCCATCAGTAGATCACCAGACAAAAAAGAGGGCCATGCTTTTTTTCAAAGAATAAAAAAGAGTGTTTATTTTTTGCAAATATTTATTTGGTGGGAAGTATAGGACTGGTCATCAGTCGAATTTCTTTTACAAGAATTGTTTTTGATGGGATTTCAATTTTTTTTTAGGATGCTGTTGCTTATACACTAAATCTTGCCGGCATGCCAGATTTCTTTTTTCCTTTTATATACCTATAGAAATCTTAGACGCTATTGACGTCAAAAATCCGCTGTTCGCACACCCCTATATAATATCGATAACGAGTTTAACGTTAACACTGTCATAACAAACGCTTACTCACTTGATTACTATAATGTTACACCTTCTCGTTATATAATATGACATTTTTATATTTGACTTAGTAATAGCACAGTACGAGCAATTCATATAAAATTTTAAAAAATGGCGTTTTCATGCTATTCTATTAATCTAGCAGCATATCTAAAGCATATTTAATCGAAAACTTTGATGTTATAAACAAAGCACATCCTTTATTTTACCAACTTTTATACTACTTATAGTTAAAAAATGTTTGGAGAAAAATATTAAGGTTTTATAAATATTTCGATGCACGTATTAAATGCGTGAGATATCAGAAAATTCCCAACTCGACAAGCCGATTTGAAAGTTTAAAAAGTCAGTCCCTGAAGTCAGTCGGCAGACTTGAGGAATTTCCTCGTGGCTGTCTAACTCAGTGCATTCATATACACTTCGTAGCCATACAAGTTTGGTAACCGCTTTTGTTTACACTTCAACTACTAGCATTCCCGTTTTGCCTTAATTGGATACGTTTAAATACAAATACAAAAAACTCGGGTCGCAGTGCCAAACCCTGCCGACAATATAGTGTATTTGCAAATACAGGCCTTGTGGCTTTAATACGCGAACTTAAGTTTGTTTTTGGACAAAATAAAAAATTTAACCCCTTAATACATCCCTTAAAATAATATTTTTTTCTTAATTTCAATATTATTATCAATGCAACCTCTGTACCACATTAAATACACCCTTTCATAAGTAAATCCGTATCAACAAACCAGTGTTTTCATAAAATTTGAAAGTCCGGTCCTGTCGGGCCGATTTTATTAAAATTTTAGCAGCACGTTTTAATCTTTACTAAAGAGTTAAATTTCAATTTTGAAACGATTCTGACAAATTTTTCGGTATTTCTTTGCCCCAAAACTTTTTGGAACCCCTAAATACAACCCTGAAAATGGTCCGATCGGGCCCATTTTAAATAGGCTTCTTGCGGTGATGGGTTCCAATGTGTGTACCAAATTTCGTTTCAATCGATTAAGTCTGTCGAGAGTTATCGTGTACACACATATATATATAAATATATATATATATAAATATATAAATATATATATATATATATATATATATATATATATAAATATATACATACATATATATATAAACATTTGCAAAAATGGTGCCAAATTGTTCAGGAGGCTATGAAACGTCGAGAAATTTTGGTCCGACCCCTAGGTCCCGCCATCCGACCGACGCCAATAGTGTATGTGCCATATTATGGCAAATACACTAAAAAGCGGCCAAGTGCGTGTCGGACCACGCATAGCGAAGGGTTCCGTAGTCGGGTACCACGTTCACAGTTAAAATTCAAAGTTAATAATAAATTTAATAAATACAAATTTTAACACGGACGTCGTGAACAAATACATAATTAAATGAATGCATAATGACTGCAAACAGTATATGAAACACCTGTTGTAAAGAACAATGACGTAACACAATACTGTAATCAGCATTGTGTTACGTCATTGTTGTTACAACAGGTGTTTCATATACTGTTTGCAGTCATTATGCATTCATTTAATTATGTATTTGTTCACGACGTCATTATGCATTCATTTAATTAAATAAATTAATTAATAATTTAAATTTAAATAGCGTGTAAGTAGTATATTTATCCGATAAAAAAATAATATTAAAATTAAATATTAATACCTATTAAAATTTATTTTATATTATAACCAAATCAGATTTTTTTGCACAGTGTAAACTTTTTAAATTTGTAAAGGGTACACAATAATTTTTTACATGTTTACATGTTAAATTTTTCGTATTTTTTACAGTATAAAAATAATTTGTAGATATTTTGAAAATGTTTACGAGTAAATTTTAAAAAGTTTAATAATAATTTTTTACTCTATATTTTACGTTATGTTATTACAACGTAATAATCAATCCTATCTGATGCAATTTTCAACTTTATATTTTATTTCAATTTTAAAGAATGCGCATTTATGCAGCTGTGTTTTCGAATCCTGTGACCGACACATTTTGCAGGTGTAGAGATTTTAGGTCAAGTCAAGTTACAAGCCGACCGTGATCGTGAATCTTTTAACAATCCGCGTCTACCGTTTACAGATTTGACGCACTATTTCCGGTATGAATAATAACGGTTTGACCAATGAGAGATTAAAGAGTAATTTATTAAATTCAAAATGGAGGAAAGCATAGTTTAGGCTATCTTGTAGTAGTTTAATAGAAGACTGTATTCTGTAGAGATGATACAAAATACTAGGAACAGTTATTTTGGAATAGTTTCGAACGAGGAACAGATTGGAACAGTTGTCAGTTTAATAAAATACCTGTTCCGGGCTGTTCCAATGCTTCGACTGTTCCGAGTAACAAAACGGGCGTGGCTTCCAAAGTCGGTGTCGCGACCCCAAGTGGGGTCGCGGGCTAATTTTTTAGGATCACGGCCTGTTTTCGTGATTAAAAAATTATAACTCTCGTGACTATACCATTAAATTCTAATAACATTAAAAAAAAATACTAAATAAGAACACGAAATCAAATAAAAACGGAGTGAAGAGGCCGGGGGGGGGGTGTCTGGGGTAATTTCTATATTAATTTTACTGTACTTTTTTATACTTAAATTTTTGAGTAAACGACTTAAATTTGAATTGCTGCATTTTTTTACTGACAAATATTTTTATAGACTATTTTGTAAATTGTGGGAAAAAAATTTTTAAGGGCCGCGAAGGTTTTTGCAATTTTAAATTAGGGTCATGATCAAAAAAGTTTGGGAACCCCTGCTATAGACTAACGAAAATTCGCACATTCGCGTTAATACATTGTTATGACTAATGTTTCAGTAAGCAAGAATAAGCAATAATGATTTACATATTCACATTAATTACAAGCAGTAAATTGTTATGTAGACTGCAAAGATCAGTCGACGCGGAATACGCTGGAGAGAAAGAGGAAGAGGACGTCAAGGAATGTCGAATGAGTAGAGTAGTATCGTTTTAAAAAGATAGTAGAGTACATACATTTAGAAAAAACCAAATTCTAACGGAAACCTGTGCACAAAAACTGGTATGGGAATTAATCAGTGTCGTACGCAAAACAGATTAATAAGACAAAGGAAATAAAATTAGTGTTGCCGTCTAGATCTAGACTTTCTAGACTCTTGTCTTGTCTTGTCTAGATTTTCAAGACATTCCGTTTAATTGTATTATTGTCCAACCTTCCCACGATTTTCAAGTCAACAAATACAAAAATTTAGACACGATAATGTTACACTATTAATTCTAAAATTTATTTATTTTTAACGCCGCCTATAATTTCCCCTGGAACCAGTGGCGGCGCGTGAACATTTTAAATGGGTGCTCTGCAGAGTCAACCTGGATATTGGAGTAGCCCCCCCCCCCTAATGAGGGAACCTCGAAAAAAAAATTTAAAAATACATTTGATGCAATTTTTAAGTGTATTTTTGATTTACATAATTTGTCTATACATTATACAATGTTATGCAAAACAAAAATAACTCCAAAAATTTTATCCCGCGTGCTAGTACTAAACGTTTGTAAAAGACGATAAAATAATAAAGATATTAAATAAATTATTAATTTATTAAATATATTTAGTTATGATATTTATATCTAATTATTTATTAAAAAAAAAAGTATGTTTGTCTTGAGATTTGAACCCAAGACCTATTGGTTATAAAGCCACTACGTTATCCATTAGACTACGGATACATTTAATCCTATTGCTATATAATATGGTTACCGTGTGTGCGTATGCCAACAGACTAGATATATTAAATAAGAGTTCGTACTGTACGTTCTGAGAACCTAAATTGCTTGTTTACCCGCACAGATCTGTCTCATTTTTTACTCTCTTTACTCTCTTTAACACATTGATTTTGGTGCAAAATATAATGCAGAACGCGTCACGTGCGGACGGTTTATAGAATATAGGCCCCATGGCATGCCGTCATTTATAATAATTCTATGTGATGGCTTCATAATTAGGCTTCATAATCAAATTTATAATACAATTTTTTTAGATTTATAATACAATTTTTTTTTAATTATGCGTTATTTTTTGGCAGTGCGGCAGCTCTCATACAGGAGCCGCCACTGCCTGGAACTACAAATCACGCCGCTACTGATCGCTTTTCTGCGCAAATTCCCCACGTCCTTGCTACTATCTTTTTAAAATGATACTACTCTACACCGAAACCATATATTTATCTGGCGTAAGATAATTCTGCAATTAAAGTGAGTGGTTGGTTAATGTCAGCATGATTGTTAACTGCCTAACGCCATAGATGAAACTCGTACTATGAATTCACAACTATAAACAGTAGATATTAACCATCTCTAAACACAATAATTGCAACGAACCGTATGCTTCATGGCAGGATTTGGTATGAGTTACAATTATTATTATAAAAACTGTCAGAAATAGATCAAGGAAGAGATATTGCTTTGATTTTTTCTTAATTAGTGAGTAATGTATTAATAAATGATAAATTCGAGCGAACGAGCGATACGAGTGAGTAATAATAAATCATGAATTCGTAGCACCCGGGCGAACCGGACCACTAGTTAATTATAAATCAAAGAAAGAAAAAAAACTACAGAGATGGAAAATCAGGAAAACAATAAATTATTTTAACTTTGTTGACGCAACAACACCAAACTGAAAGATAGTGAAGCGAACAAGATGTACGTACTAAAAATCTGTATGTTGTACAAGTATCTATAGGAGAGTGAGTGAGAGAAAAAGGGTGACGAAGAAGTGGGAGAGGTTCCGTACGAAGGCTAAATCGCCGTGTGCATTGAGACCAATTTCACGAAAGAGCGAAGACTTAGAAAGCCTCTAAACGTGGCCGCGCAACATCGGGTATCTTCGCCGTAAAGCACGGCACTATGACTGTTACAGAAGGCAAGCTTGTATTCAGGACGGTCAAAAGCGCTCTAACTTTGAACAAAAATATTTTAGTGATCGTTGAAGTTTTAATAATTATTAGTTACCTACGGGGATATTAACATTATAGTAATAACATTACCCGCTAAAATATAATCATCAAATTAATACATGTATCTGCCAATGGCAAATTAAGCATTTGGGGTTCCTCAAGGCTCAACCTAAAAATCACCAAATTTGATTTTTTCTCTACTGAAATTTTTAACTTCCCATTGTAAGTTATTGTAATGGGTCCGAAAATTGAAATCAAAATATATAACAAATTTTTATGTTTCAAGGTCACTACACTATTGTTACACTATTTTTAGAAAGATGGTTGTGTGTGTGTATGTGTGTGTGTGTACGTACGTACGTATGTGTTCATTTCTTTCTAAGACGAAATTTCGAGAATGAAAAATGATATCGACTACGTTAGGGTGCCAATCGACGCGTATTAACGTAAATATGATCTGAAAGAAATTTTTTCAAAATCGGTTCAGCCGTTCTTTTTTCTTAACCAAATAGACTCCAAAAAAGTAGATTTTACACAATATCTCGCAAATAAAAAGTTATATCAACTTCGTAAGGGTGTCGATCGAGGCGTGTTAACGTCATGTTGATCAGACATAAATTTTATAAAAATCGGTTCAGCCGTTTTTTTTTAATTATTGTTAAAATAAATAATAATTATGTTTTATGATTAAAATGATTACTTTTCTGTGTAATATCTAATTTAATTATTATTATTAAATATTTATCAAACTGGGAAGTTCGTCGTGTGGACCTCAAGGGTCGCACTTTAGTCCTAATAAACGACCCACCTCACGTCTTGTTAGTTTTAGTTTTTCTGAATGGAATCCTAGTATTGCTTTTATTAATGTTGATACTGAATTATGGCGGAAGAGACGTTACTTGCGGTGGAAGTACGGGTATATTTCAAGAATACAACATTTCAGTTCAAATTTATTGTACTTTTTTCATTCGTAAACGTGCGTTGGTGTATATACATAAATCAGTTTTAAAAGCATAGCCTAGAATAATGTAAAATTACTATGAATACTTCTCACAGCGTCTGTCTAACAATAGAATGTATATATGTATGTGTATATAGGGGACAGTTGGGACTATAACGATGGACTATAGTGGCGGTGGCTTGCGGACATGTCCGGCATTGCAATGTCTTCATTAGGTTTCGCGTTCGAACCGAAACCGTTGATGCGAAACTCTATCAGAGTCCCTTAATTATTGAAATTTCAGAGTATAGGCAAAGATGCGACACTAAATAAGGAAACTAATTTTCAACAGAGATAAATTGGTACGTTCAGTACGCAGCTGGGATTCTAGATGGTAGCATGTATGGTAGATGGTGGCTGAAATTATAAGCGCTTATAGGTTTGCACAACGAAGCTTTGATACAAGCTTAAATCGCGTTTGAAATGTCAGATAGCGAAGACGAATATTTGTGTTCTTCTGCTACAAAGTGGTATATTTTAAATACAAATTTGGGTAGGAGCTGTCATGTCCATCCTATTAATAGAAAACGATCTAAACATGGCGAATTTCATCATTTATACCAAGAATTAAAATTTTACCCAAACCGGTTTTTTCAATATTTACGTATGGAACCTAACACTTTTAAATACGTCTTAGAAAAAACTCAAAACAAATTAAATAAAAACTGGCAAAATTTCACTTATTATACTAATAACATCCATTGCGAAACTTGTGACGGCCATTTGACAGTTGTCACATGTTGATTCTAGTAGTCAGCGCGCTGAAAGAATGATGAGATACATTATTGAATCTACCAGCTCTTGTAACAGCGCTTATACCTGCTACACTCACTGCTTCGTTGTGCACGCTCGCATATATAACAATGCATTAATTAAAGCAAACCCTGCTATGATCTATGCTACCATCTAGAATTCCAGCTCCGTACTGCACGTACCTTAATGCTACCAGTTTAATCGCCCCATAATAGATTTTTAATCACATTCGGTCAGTACGTAATATAACACATATTTTCATTGGACAAGACCTACGTTTCTCTTCATAGCATTACCACCTATTATAGATAGATAGATAGATAGATAGAAGATTTATTTGTCGCAGCTATATAAAGATTGACAAAACGTCAAAATACAATGATAATATAAAATACGTCATGTTACATTAATATTCAAAAAATCTTTAAAATTGTATAGACAAATTTCCATTAGTTGCTTTTTGACAACTTTTTGGAAATTATTTTCGGGAAGAGAACGCGTTTCCAAAGGTAGAGAATTATATAATCTTAGTGACCAATAATTAGGTCCATATTTCTGTTTGTTTACAGAATGAAAAGGCACTCTGATGTCTCTCGCATCACGTGTATTGTGAGAATGTACTTCCTCAACAATTACGTATGTTCGTTCATCTTATCTTGTCAAGATAAGATGAACGAACATACGTACTTGTAGCACCATCCATTAATGGTAAATAGGTAAGTTAATAGCCATGCGGCGTCTCTCCTACCGCGGCATCTCTCCCGCATTTACCCTACATTTGTTTATTAAAGCTATAGATGGATTCAACATTAAAAAATGATAAAAACAAAGTTGAGCTCGGAACTCTAGGAAATTATACGATTAATTTAAGTTCTCGGACAGAAAAGCGCCTTGTGGTTTAAATATAAATTTTATTTAACCTTTCAATACCCTTTTTCCAGTTTCTGTTAACTAAGGCCCGTATTCACCGAGTTTAGTTATAGTTATTTATTCCGTTGATTTATTCCTCTGGTAACTATTACTCAGAATAAATAGTGATAATTTAAATCACCAAACGTAGTTAAGTTTACTGCAGGTATAAATCGTAAGAATAATTATTTTCTCGAATTTCAAGGGTATAAATATTTATTCGCCTAGAAAAATTGGGTGTGCACGAAATGCACAAATTACTTTATGGCCTGGCGACCTTTACAGGTAAATATTAATTTCATATCTTTCAGGTAAAGGCTTTTGTCAGTAAAATATGTCAATATTCACCATTTTACATTTTCGATCGATGCGCCATCGGTCGGATCCTTGGTAAACGTGCTTTAGAATCAAAATATTTGACAAAATCTCCAAGGTGTATGGTATATAGTAAATTTTTACCTGAAGTTACTATTCTATCAAATGAATTGCTTGGTGGATAGAAAGTTAATTTTATTCCAAGGAATAAATTTATTCTAAGATTAGTAACTTCTATCTTTAACAGTGTTTGGTGAATACGGGTCTAAGAGAGAGGAAACTGTGTTGAGAAAATTTTTGAAAATTGAGGGACTCTACAATCTATATACGCGCCAGAGTTACCAATGACGGTCACCTAGCAATGAACCGCTTGCAAGTTTTACAACAATTCCAACTGCACCCTTAACACTTTGTACACGGTATCAGATCTCGTCCACACGTCCCTTACTTAACGCTTGAATGATGTCCCGTCTTGATTTTGCTATTTAACACGTTCTACTATTCATTTAACAATGTCCGATTATACAGGTCATAAATTCGGGACTGAACTGCGGTCATAATAATCATAAACAGGAATAGAATTAGGATAAACCGATAAGGTGCATTTTCATGTGACGCTAGACGCTGGCGTCTAGCGTCAAATGTGGTCACGTGACATAAACGCCATCTTGAAAAACTGTAGCGTCAAGTTCCAGCGTCAAATTTTAGCGTCAGCAGACAGCAAGGTTTTGACAGTTGTAAACTTGTAAAGAGAGCGTCAAATAAAGACATCCATAAATCAAAACCCTGGTGAATTTGTTATAATAATTAATAAATAAGCTCTTTGTAAATTTATTAACAGAAAAGACAATGTCTGAATACGATTATCAAAAATGGATATATGAGTGTAAAAAAATAATTTGGCAAGCGCAAATTAAACGGCTTAGATGAAATAGGGTTATAGCTACTCTTGTACTTAATGAAATTGCTATACAGAATAAAAAAAATATATCAGAAAAAAACGTTTTTGGGTTCATCCATTATTTGAACTGCACTTTTTGTAATAAAACTTTATTGATACTTGATGCACTAATCTGTACCTAGCTGTAGAAAACTCGCATCACTAATGACCAGAAACAACTAATGACGCCAGCGTAAAAGCTAAACAATGTTTAGCTTTGACGCTACAGTTTTTCAAGATGGCGTTTATGTCACGTGACCACATTTGACGCTAGACGCTGGCGTCTAGCGTCACATGAAAATGCACCTTTAAGCTCTCTATACTTAGACCGAACTTAATGACAGATTTGTGTAATGGTGGCTTTATGTCTATTAATTTAATTTAATGATTCATGATTTCAGAAAATGTGTTGGCATTTTAATCAAGCCTGTTAAATATATCGTCAGTATATAGTAGTGTTAACCCAATGAATGTTAATAATTGAAGGAAGGTTTGGTTTAGGGTTAAAATAATGAAGTTTTACCAAAATATCGCTTGTGGCCAACGTTTCGAAATATTTAATTTCATCTTCAGGGCCTATGTTAAATATATTATGGTTATTTGTTTAAATAGAACTGTGAATTTGTTGAAAACGGGACATCAAACTTTACGACAAAAAGTTTTGTCAAAAATTTATAATAATATGTGAAATATCTAAATAATTGTTTTTTCCAAAACAATGTTAATAAACAAAATAAATAAAGCTTAAACAGCTTAAAAAATATATTTTTTGTTTTGGTGCAAAAAATGTTGTTTGAAGCAATAGGACTTATGAGTTAAAATAAAATAATGTTTTTGTTATAGGTATTTGAAATCAGAATGAAGTGATTTATGTGTCATTTTGTTCACAATTTACTGCTCTATTAAATATAACACAATAAAAAAATAATTTCGCTAAGTTGCGATATAATAAAATATTATTATTTAACAATAACAATATCTTATAATTATGTATGTGTTTGCATTTTATTTATAACTTCAGTAAACAGATTAATAATTTCTTTTAATAAAAAATCGGTACCTATTCTAAATGAAATAGTCTTGCGTATAAAATGCGTTTTTAATCAGAAAATATTCCGATTATATTAACATTAAATATTTAAAAAATAACAGTCTTTAATACCTACTTTTTATTACGGATGTTGATTAAAAAAAAATGAGCACCGTTAGTATAGTATCAATGTATAAAAAGAAAATAAAAGATAAAATATAATTATGTTAAACGTTCTAAAACTGGTCGAATTAAGACAACACAATAAAAAGAAAAAACAAAACGAGAAGAAAATAAATCCATATAAAAAAAAGGAAACAAAAATCTGTTCAGCACAATAAAAGATTTTACAGTCCATACAATCAACAAATACTTTAAACAGTCGGTTATAGTGCAAACGCATCAGATTTACGATTTCCCACGTCTGCAACTAAAACCAGCCCCGGTCTCGTCACCTTCCTACAGCCACATTTCACTTCTGCGCCGTCCGCCCACCGTAAACAAGACACTATACACACCAGTCCACGATAACAATTTTTAACCCAATACTGAAAGCATTCAACTGAATTTTTATAAAAACGATTAAAGCAGACAGATTTTTAATAGATTAGGAAAGGAAGGCGTGGCGGAGTCGCAACTGTCTCCTTCTAACTAGAATCTGCGTCAAACGTGCGTTCACCCATTGACACGACACACCTGTCAAATTTCATTCATTCTACTGACATAACCTCGTTTTTTTAAACACGTCGTCGTTAATAATTAAAGCAATTTGTTATGGAATGATGTCTTGTACCTGACTACAATTATAATGAAAATTATGACTGCAAAAAGTTTAAATTTCCGACTGAGAAAAAAGCTAAAATAATACCTAGATATCCAATAACTAATTGATGAAAACATGTGTTTTATCCACACGAAATAATAAAGTTTTGTAACCAATAATGACGGGATTTATTAATTATTTTTATGAAACAGTCATTGCTTTGGTAAGAAATGTGTTTTAAGAGAATAGTAATGAATATTCCGTTAAACTCCATACATTTTTGAACGCCAATCGACTCCAAATTAGGACCGCCTACTTCTGTAGTCTATTGCGCAGCATTCGGTCGGCTGATCAACGGTTTGCGTACACAGGCGCAACTAAATGATTTAAACTATTTAATCGGCTGATTTAACAGTTGCAGGTGAAATCTTGATAGTCAGCAATAAGACTATCGATCGACTAAAAATTTCTTGTCAGCGTCGACAACTCAGAAATTTAAAGTAAATACACTTGAAAAATTCTACACATTTATTATTCTCAACGATCGTTTCGGGTTTTTAGCCCATCCTCAGGAGAGTTCACACTTTACGTTTATTAAAGTATAACAACTATAATTGAAGGAAGGATTGGTTGAGGGTCAAAATTATTTTGACCCTCAACCAAACCTTCCTTCAATTATTAACATTCATTGGGTCAACACTACTATATACTGAAGATATAACAACTATATAATAATTATATACTCTCCTGATGATGGACTAAAAACCAAAAATTTTCGTTGAGAATGATAATAAATGAGTAGAATTTTTCAAGTGTTTGTGTATTTGCTTTATTCAATCATGTTCTACCAATTGCCTTGCGATAATTCTACAGAAATCAAACTCATAAATTTTTTCCACATTTACAACTTTGATTGTAAACAATTAAATGACCTATTTCAGCCTAATGTAATTCTGGCTCAATTTATACAAGATTTAAACTGAACGGGTTAATACTAAAAGATTCGATTCGTAAAATGTAGATTATAAAAATAATTTCAAACAGCTGTAATTTAGTTAACCATTTTAGTACATCATAAACTGACTGACCTATGTCTTAGATTTTTCCGACAGGGAAATATAATCAACTAACAAGTCTAGTATGTGTTATCAAGAACTCAAGGATATTTTTAAACTCTTAAAATTTATTTATTAAATTAACCGAATATAAATCCATTATTTAGAGTATGATTGAAAATAAATAAATCGAAAGTTTAATAAAATTGAAATTAAATAGCAAACGATTCAGCAAAAATTCAACGATTGTTTTCATATTTAAAATTTTCGAGTTTTTGCTAATTCAAAAATCAGTCAACTTACAAAAGCTATCTGAATTCAAATAAAAATATTAGATAGATAGATGAAAACTTTTAACCTAGAAGTTATACAGACCTACTATAATGACTAGTAGTCGTGCACCTTGATACAAGACCCAACCTTACCCTACATCAACACCGTCCTTTATAGTCTATGTATATGTATCTACAGTTTGTTCGTAACTTTATACATTGGAAATGTTCGATTTGATCGTTGAGCAAAATATTATTAAACACATTGTATAATAACAATTCATTTTTAATATTGTTATGTTCATTTAGTGAGTTTAATCATTAATTGGTTTTATTGTATTTTGATTGGTTGACAGAAGCCAGTTTTAATCAAGATTTAAAAATCTTCATGAATATTTTTCAAATAATTGTATCTATGTCAAAAAATTGTTTTGAAAACTTAATAAAAATGCTTTGCTATGACTTTTTAAATAAATCACGACGCCCCTGTGAGATGTTTTTGTTAAACTATATAATTAAAGACCGAATTGGCAAATAATGGTCCGTCTGTTATGCCTTAAAACTGTCGCAAATTTCGTGAAAATCGGTCCAGTCGTTTTGCCAGTAAATTATCAATCTTATTTATCTAGGTTGTATTCACAATTGTGAATAAATTAAATGAAAAATAGATTTTTTACCTATTCAGTTAATGAACATAATATCTATAATATTTATGTAAGGCCAAATACCGAAAACGCTCACTTAGCGAAAAAACCACCCACATTTGATTTAAATAAATAATTTCAAGTGGAATATACAGTTCAGTCATTATTTTTCTAGATGATTTTTTTATTATAACAAAGCGTTGTGGCACTTTATCCATTACCAGAAGTCAGAACGCGTACTGGTCTATTCTATCAAGAGTATACCACATTACCACAAAACTAATTTCGCTTTATGTTTTTTTTTACATCACCACAACATGTTGTGGCACACTTATCCATAACTAGAATGTATTCTGGTCGATTATCAAGAGAACCACAACACGAATTTCGCTTTGTGTCTTTTTACATTACCTACCAAAACGCGTTGTGGCCGCTTTTCTAATAGCCACACCACAAATTTCAGTTTGTGACCTTTGCGCTTGTGCCAGCCGCTAGGACGCGTTGTGGTTGGTTTTTTTGCTCTAAAAATGTTTACTTCTTTTTAACTTTTTTTACTTTTTCTAACATTACAAAATGTGTCTTGAAATTGGATTTAAATTTTAAGTATACTTATTGTTACGGATCACCCTGTATATAAACGTCAAGCAGGAACTCTGAGAAGCGGTGTCTACTTGCTGAACAGCGACTAACTGCACGAACATTCTAGAGAACGCTAGAACGCGCTGTGCCTAAGCCAAGCGGCCTATATAAGCAAGCGAGTGCGAGGAAGTCAGTCAGTCAATGGTGAGTCGTGCAACCAAGCGGATCAGTGATATAAATATTAGTCAATCAACGGTCGAATCAGTCAGTACAGTGATATAAATAGTGGAGTGGACATAAATAAATAGTACTGAAATAACTGAGTAAATGGCCGACATAAATAAACGTTAGAAATAAATCTGATATAAATACAGTGATATAAATAGTTCCGTGATATAAATTCACCTGATAAAATAAATATTAGTGTAGTCAATTGTATACATGGTTTCATCAAAGGCAGTTCCATAAATTTATCAGTTTTTAAAGTTCTCGACCTAATCTATAACACATGGGAAGGTAAAAAGCCTGCATCTCTACTGACGTTGGACTTAGCCAAGGCATTTGACAGTGTCGACCCAACACTACTAATGTATAAACTGCAAAAATATGGAATTAGGGGCACGGCTCTCGATCTTCTAGACTCGTATATGACAAACAGAATACAATCCGTCAAAGTAAACATATTTGAAAATAATATCAATAAAGATTTTTTTTCGGAATGGCAAAAAAATATTAGGGGTATTCCCCAAGGTAGCATATTAGCACCAACACTCTTTTTGCTTTTTATCAATGATCTGCCAGCATCCGTAACAGAAAACTTATTTCTATTTGCGGATGATACTGCAGTGATATGCGAGGCTGAAGATCGAGAGTCTTTAACCACTACTATGAAAAAAACCACATATGCTCTTGAAGAATGGTTTACAAAAAATAGTATTAAAATAAATAAAGATAAAACCACTCTTATAAAGTTTGGAAACTATTTTGAATTAGCTAACCCTATAAACTTATTGGGAACGGATGTAATGTTGGGGGACACTGTCAGGTTCCTTGGCCTTAATATCGATAAAAACTTGGATTGGAAATTCCACATAGATGCAATAATGCCTAAATTGAATAAAGCGATGTATATATTACGAATCTTGAAAAAATATGTCAACGATCAAATGTTGATTAATGTATATTATGCATATTTTCATTCCATAATACAGTTTGGTATCATCTTTTGGGGCAGTTCAGTTCACACCGTAAAGATTTTTAAACTACAAAAAAAATGCATCAGAATCATGGCAAATGTGACACCCCGCACTAGTTGTCGTGGATTATTTATTAAATTGTCAATTCTCACTGTGTATGATTTATATATTTTTGAATGCAGCAAATTTGTAAAATATCATCCAGATTTATTTCATAGAAACCATAGAACTCATGCATATACTACTCGTGACAAAAATAGTTTGAAAACAGATTTCTCGGCACTGACAGTTACGTATAGGGGTGTCAGAAATGCCATGATTCGGATTTATAATAAAATGCCAAATCATTTGAAAGATGAACCAAAAAAAAATAAATTCAAAAATGACTTAAAAACATTCCTGTTGGGACTTTGTAGCTATTCGTTAAAAGAAATTCTGTAATGCAATGATTATGACGCTATTTATACTTTATGGTTAATCAAATAAAGATTTTTTATTTATTATTATTATTATTATTATAGTTAAGTGTTAATTACTTGTGTTGATTGTTAGAACTGACTTTTGGTTGTTGTATTTTTAATTATTGTAAATAAATATGTATTCCGCCAACACAGAAAACAGTTTTGTAACATTATATTTGAAAATATTTGTCAAACTATTCTACAACCTCCCATTTAGTCTTTGCATCGTAAATGGACCAACGATCAACGAACTAAAATCAAAACTTTTTTCAAAGAACCTATAACACAAACAGTATACCGAAATCTGCTTCAGAGTTAATACATACAAAGAGAAAGTCGCTACATCGATTTGGTTTGGTACAAATTCGAATGACGAATCCGATTTCCTAAGGAACATTGCATTAGAATAGAAAAAAACGCGTTTTCGTAAAGAACTTCGATCTAAACGAGCTTCTTATATCAAGACTATAGAGTAGCAATCACAGTCTCACAAGACAGTACATGTATATGAACAAAAGTGAAAAGTATTGTCAATAATTTTTTGTCAGCAGATTTTTAAAACGTTCCGACTTAAATACGATTAATCCTGGTTTGATGATTAAGCGCCATCATGATCTGCATTAATACAGTGCGTCAAAACTGTCTGTTACATATAATAATTAAATAATCCTTTTGCTTAATCGGAAACCATGATTTGAATTTGCGCTCAGTATGCCAATTTTCTATCTGATATTTTGTTCGAATGTAAATTTCAACATACCATTGGAAGTTATTGTAATAGGTCCGAAAATCGAAATCAAAATGTAAAACAAATTTTTATGTTTCAAGGTCACTACACTATTTTTACACTAGTTTTAAAAAGATGTATGTGCGTGTGTATGTGTGTGTGTGTGTGTGTGTGTGTGTGTGTGTACGTGTACGTATGTACGTATGTACGTATGTGTCCATTTCTTTCTAAGACGAAATCTCGAGAATGAAAAATGATATCGACTACGTTAGGGTGCCAATCGACGCGTATTAACGTAAATATGATCTGAAAGAAATTTTTTCAAAATCGGTTCAGCCGTTCTTTTTTCTTAACCAAATAGACTCCAAAAAGCAGATTTTACACAATATCTCGCGAATAAAAAATTATATCGACTTCGTAAGGGTGTCAATCGAGGCGTGTTAACGTCATTTTGATCCGACATAAATTTTATAAAAATCGGTTCAGCCTTTTTTTTTTTTTTAATTATTGTTAAAAATAAATAATAATTATGTTTTAATGATTACTTTTCTGTGCAATATCTAATTTAATTATTATTATTAAATATTTATCAAACTGGGAAGTTCGTCGTGTGGACCTCAAGGGTCGCACTTTAGTTCTAATAAACGACCCACCTCACGGCTTGTTTTTATTTAGCACCATCTTTATAATAAAAAGATGGTGCTAAATAAGAAAAATTACATTCGAGCAAAATATCAGAGAGAATTTAAAATTTTATTAAATTGTTATATTATAAGAATCTAATGAAATTGTAAATTCTAGTATACGTTCATGAAAGAGTAATAAACTTTTATAAGGAGAAGATTTTTCAATTTAATATGTTCTAAAATATAATACTTTTCTCACAATGTTTTCTTTTCACTGCCATAATCCTAACTCTACAGTGTTTTTCGCACATTTTTAATTTGATTTTCAAAAATTCGGGACGTTATTGATTTCAGTCTGATTTTCTAAAATCGAATTTTCAACAGATCTCCACGTATTGAGATCCTAGGAAACTATTCTGACCATTTTGGGATGGACGTCCGTGTGTGTGTGTATATGTAAACATAAAATATCTTTGGAACGAAGCGCTCGATTTGGACGTTCGATACAGCGATCGAAAGGGATTATCAAAACTTAAATATGATTAAATTTTGAGCACAAATGGTTTAGGAGTTATATATCAAAAACGTAAAAAAAAATTTTGTTTTTTGTTTTATATTTTGAATTTCTTGAAAACTATTTATGCGATTAGGCCCAAATTTTAATCAGATCAAGTCGTGGATAACTTTTTCAATTGTCGCAAGATTCATCAAAATCGGTCAATTGGTTCACGAGATATCGCGCGACAAAATTTATTTTTTATTTTTTAACTAAATTTTGTTTTCTCATAATTAATAAAGAAAATGTTAGTTTTGAGCTCGTTTTTTTATTTATTTAATAATAAAAACCAATATTTTTAAGCTTGAAGAGCTCAAAAATATATAAATAATAACTCAAATCTTGTGAATAAAAAAGTTTTTAAAATTTTTTATTTATTACTTTTTAACTTCCCATTGGAAGTTATTGTAATGGGTCCGAAAATCGAAATCAAAAAGGAAAAAAAAATTTTATGTTTCAAGGTCACTACACTATTTTTACACTACTTTTAGAAAGATGTCTGTGTGTGTGTATGTGTGTGTGTGTGTGTACGTACGTACGTACGTACGTATGTATGTGTCCATTTCTTTCTAAGACGAAATCTCGAGAATAAAAAAAGATATCGACTACTTTGGGGTGCCAATCGACGCGTATTAACGTAAATATGATCTGAAAGAAATTTTTTCAAAATCGGTTCAGCCGTTCTTTTTTCTTAACTAAATAACCTCCAAAAAAGTAGATTTTATACAATATCTTGCGAATAAAAAATTATATCGACTTCGTAAGGGTGTCAATCGAGGCGTGTTAACGTCATTTTAATCCGACATAAATTTTATAAAAATCGGTTCAGCCGTTTTTTTTTTTTTTTTTAATTATTGTTAAAAATAAATAATAATTATGTTTTAATGATTAAAATGATTACTTTTCTGTGTAATACCTAATTTAATTATTATTATTAAATATTTATCAAACTGGGAAGTTCGTCGTGTGGACCTCAAGGGTCGCACTTTAGTCCTAATAAACGACCCACCTCACGGCTTGTTAAATAAAGTATTTTTCTTGAATTGTTGTACCTTGAAGATTGTTCTGCAGTAGTGTAGTTGAAGGTGTCTCCATCTATATGAACATTCTTCTTGACAACTGTTTCTGTAATTTCGCGCCTGAAACGAGCACTCGGCTGCAGATAGCGTCGCTTTACTTTATTAGAGCAACGGGACTATATACTACAACCTATTTTGTGAATACCCAGTAATTACCACACGTCTTCATACTGTACTCTTTGTAGTTCCATTGCTCTTATCTTACGATACGTTTAATGCACTCAGAAATTAAGGCAGCCAACGTACAGTTCATTTCACAAACATTGAACTGACATTTCCAAAATGTTAACTCATAATTCAATTTCTAATAAAATACCGACGGCCGTGAGTAAGGATTGCAATCTGCGATATTGGTATTTTAAATTGCAAAAATTGATTTATTATGTATAATAATTCTAAAAGTGACAAAATCACTTGATTCTGTGTTTGTAGATTATTTTTAGATTATTATTACCAAATACATCCTTTCAATTAATACTACATACAAAATACGACTTATAAATGGGCAAAAAATAATACTGTGCGTCGCTTGTAACGCCAAAAAGTGGAAAGACGTTCACTATTTACACCATCTTAATCTTATTTTTGATCTTAGAGGGTCCGTTATGATTTTGAAGTCTTAAATTAAAGATAAAAACATTTTAAGAAAAATATTTTAAATATCTTTCAGTAGAGCTGACGCAAAAGCACCTAATACCTATTCAGGACTAATTTTTTGATCCGGGTTTCAGCGCTCTAAGAGAAAAAAGTTTGCTTCAATTTAACGGAAAAATCTGTCCTCGAAACAAAAACACGTTCAGCAGTTTGTAATAAAGTTTTTTTCTGGGAGGGTCTCCCTCCCACATAAAACTTTATTACATGCTGCTGAACGTCTTAATGTTTAAAAATCAAAAACATCTTCAAATGGAAACACTATATTTAATGTAGGAAATCGATTCTCGGGAACAATAGACTTTATAATGCAGTGTATTAAATAATTAAAAATTAAATTATTAAAAAAATTAAATAATTAAAAAGTAAAAATATCTTATTGGCCAAAGTAAATATTAACTTTATGAAAATTATTGTATGTTGAATATATTTTATGAGTACAAAATTGACTACGGTGTATAAACAATATTTTAGAGCCTTGATAAAGACTTGATTTAAGTCGAAACGTTGGCAAATAAAATGTATTAAACAAATACACTGCATTATAAAGTCTATTGTTCCCGAGAATCGATTTCCTACATTTGAAATTTATAGACAGATCACTCAAGCACTATATTTAATATTATTCATTCATATTATTGTATTTATTATTACAAACGTATAAGTGATTAGGTAATTATCTGTTACCGATTTGTGGTTAATTAACGTTTGAGATATATTGTACTTTTGATTTATAAATATGCTGAAGTCTTCAATCTTATTAACCTCTGATCTTTGCTTTTCTGTATATTCACAGAAATCTTTTTTATACAAAGAGGTGAATTTGAAATTTAGCGGAAGCGTTTTTCACTTTCCTGTGTGATAGAAAAACTTTTGAGATTGAAATATTTTTTGTTGTAGTGACTGAAAAAGAACTTGATATATAAAGAAAAACTCAACTAATTTCATTCCATAGGGAAATAAGTTTTTGTCCGCATTCTCATCATACACACGAGTTTACTGATATTCATACAAATATTTCTCACATAATTTTATGTTCCTTTGAGTAAATTTATTCCAAAGAAAATTTAGCGAAATATAATTTTTCATTCTACTGTAGATGAAGTTTACAAAAAAATAAGCTGTATAAATTTGTACACATAAAACTATATTTTTGAATTCTATTATTTATATTTTTTGTTCGGTTCTTCGTTTAATTCGCAGAAGGAGACCGAAATAATTTATTCGTCTCAAAATAATTTCACATGACCTTCTCTGATCTTTGTTTGCCAGTAACTAAGAGCATCTTACATCTGCCCCCTACTGTAAAGTGTAAACTAAACTAATACACTGCAAATAGATTTAAATTCTATTAGTGGTGGAAGTAAAGGTATCTTTATAATTTTTTTCTTAATTAAAAATAAAAAATTCAGCCTTTTCGCCTGTGTTTTTTTACTTTATTCAGCAAAATTAAAAAAAAATTTACAAAAAAGGTATGAGTCTCATCCACATTAACTCACGGAGGAAGTGAAAACTTCATTAGAATATTTTTTTGAAAAATTATAAAAAATATTTGCTGTTTATATAAATTAAAATGTCAAAATTGGTAAGTTACCTAGGTGATACAAATTTCCCCTCAATTCAAGCATTTCCCCTTTATCGTTACATAAGATTTCAAATAGATGCGTAGCTAAAGAAGTTTTAACTTCAAAAATATAACAGTCGTAATATCTTCACTTCCACCATCAACTGCAAAATATGCCGCCTTATATATAGATTTACGTAATAATATCTCTTCTCTACATAGTATGTATAAATTGAAGTCGCTTTTCGCGCGTCTGTCTGTCTGTTTAACCGCTAACTCCTCCTAAACCACGCAACGGATTTTGATGCGGTTTTTACCATCAGTTAGATAATTTTTCACGGAAGATTTATATATATAGCATAATTAATAAATAATAATAATTAATTAATTAAATTCGTAACCCGACCGTAAGAATTCACAGCATACTTATATCATAAAAACGACCGTACATAACTGTTCCACTCGTAGCGTAGAGGTAACGTCGCAGCACTCTATGCACAGGGACCCGGATTCGGAAACTGATGGCATCGTAGAATTTGTGGCTTTTTTTTCTAAATTCTACATAATATTTATTTATATATTTTTTTATTTTTGTTATATTCTTTCTTTGACAATAATTATAATTTTTTTGAAACCAAAAATTATATATAAAAGCGAACGAGCGAAGCGAGTGAGTAGTGTATTACACCCGGGCTTTCTTAGCGCCCGGGCGAAGCCGGACGGGGCCGGTAGTACTTAATAATAATTATAATGTTTTATTATAGTAGATAGGCAAGCCCACATAGATTACGACAACAAAGTTACAATTTAAGATTTGTACATCTTAAAATTAATATTTAAAAATTCACTGATGGAATACAATCCACTTAATCAACAATTTTCTTATACCTATTCTCCTAGCGACAATCGTCTCTGGAAAGAAGTATTTCAATATTTGAAATTCTCAGATCTGCATATATATTTAATTTATATTTTTTTATTCAACAATTATTGCTGTGTAGCATATTTTATTTTTAGCTTCAAATTGTTAGCTTTTTTAAACTTTCCTTTAATAGCTTACCTTGAATTTAACACATAGGTACCTATACTTACTCAATGTCAATCAGCATTATAGTAAAGTATTAGTACCCAATCATTATTTTTATTCTGAATACACGATATATTTTAAGAAAATTTCTTGCGTAAAAAGTGATTTAAAAAAAAAATTTTTATAATTTTTTTATACTGGAAGTCACAAATAACTTTTATCTTACAATAAAGACAATTTGTTCACTAACTTTCCACATTAAAAAATAAATCTCTTTATATTTTCCATTTTTTTTTAAATCTGAATACTTCAAGTTGGAAAGTTGCGAGATTAGAGTTTATCATTCAAAAAGTAGAAATATCACGACTGCATAAACGAAACGTTTGAAAGAGAACAATTTCGGTGGGTTGGTACAAAATTACTCTACGTCCAACTTGCAATGAATTAAATAATACATAAACCAAAAAAATACTATGATATAAATGCGTGTATTATATTGTTGTGTCTTTTTGAGTCAAATTTTGTTGTGTTTTATTTATTTATTATTAATTCAATATAGAGATCTAAGATATTATTAAACCACGTCAAGAAGATCTTTATAATATTATTTCTTTTTTTAATCATTATGAAAATGTATTCTTATCTAAATTATAAACTATTTAACATTTTATTTTTATTATAATTACTTTTAAGCTTAAGAAAACAGCTTACATTTTTTATGACTATGAAAATAAGCATTTGTAAGTAAATAAATAATCTCCAAGTTACTTTTTTCTCTCTTGTAAATTTTAATTAACCTCTAATTGTGACGCGATTATACCAATTTTATTGGTCCTAATAAAGATTTATTATTTATTATTATTATTATATTAATAAATCTCGTTTAAAGCATTTTCATTTTTGACATTTCCAAATAAAGATTCAAAATTGTCACTTTAAAACATTAATTTGAGTTTCGAAAATTTGAAATCCTCTTCTCTCGGAATTAGTTTACTTGTTAGTTTACTTTATACTATAGCTATCAAAACACAAACTGGTTTATACTATTTTTCGAAGTACAACTTTAACGTGAAAATAAAGCAATAAAGCGAGTGGATTATTTTATTAAGTTGAACAGGGTTATAGCACGAATCCAGTTAACTGTGATTCATAATGACTTACGTCACTCACCCGCTTTGTTAACGCATCTCATTAAAATGCAATGAGCAACCTGTAAACGTCATTTTTTGAAGTGAAAACGTCCTTAGGCGCGCTTTGCCTGGGCTGTTAACAACAGTGATGTGAAACGCATCCGACGGTGACAATCGGGGCTACTCGGCTCAAACACGAACACATATTTGCAATATGCTGGTTATAGTGTGTAGTTCATAAGTGTGCTAATAGATGACACTAAAAGCTTAATACGAGTAAAAAGTAATTTGTAGTTCACAAGTGCGCTGACACTGTTACAAAACTGTTTTCTGAGTTGGCGGAATAAATATTTATTTACAATAATTAAAAACACAATGATAATGAACGCTACAACGAAAAGTCAATTCTAACAATCAACACAATTAAACAATAACTAAACAGTAATTACAAAGCAAAACAAACAACTATATACAATAATTCGTAATTATTAACAATATACCAGGACTATTTATTTCTAGTTATTTAAGTTCAAATATTTATTTTCACTGTATTTATATCAGATTTATTTCGCACTATATTCGCTGTTCAACACTGTCACAGTATAATCTACACTGGACTGCGACTTCACTCGTACTCGCTGCTTATATAGGCCGCGCGGCGTAAGCCCAGTGCCTCCTCGATTTCTCTAGAACCTTTGTGCCGGTACTAGTTGTTACAGCAAGCAAACACCGCTTCTCAGAACTCCCGCCTGCCATTTATATATAGGGTGATCCGTAACAGTACGTAGGAAAAAAATACGAATATTGGTGGTTAAACCTTAATTTTAATTCACCGTTAACATAACAATGCGACAACGCAAAGTCGTTATGAACCAGTACTTAATGTTACAATAGCCCAGTGTGAAATGATGTTGAGACTACGTATAGAACGACTACGAAATGGATTCCCAGTTAAATGGACGTCGTAAATTCGTCCTCTTTAGTTGTAATTCCATTCCCTGAAGCTTTAACATAAATTATTCGAAGTGTTGGAAACTGGATTGTGGTTTACCAAGTCAAATGTTTGATCCACAGCGGGGAGATTTCATCCCGCTCGTCCGCGAGACCTCAGTTTGTATAAACTTCAACTTGAACCGCCATCTCTCTTGCACATTCTTCTCGCACCGCCTTCTCTCTGTCGTATAGTGTCTTTGCACATTTAATGGCGATGATGGGAAAACTACAGTAATGTGCATAAACTAATTCCAAATGCAGTTTATGTTTGTTTTACAAACTGGATATGAAATTAATGAAGATAAGCGGCACGAATAAGCGATGTGGTATAAATTGCTATGAGAGATAGATTAACATGATTAAAATGGATGAAAATTTATATTTCAAAATCATTCTTTTTTCTATAATATTGAAGATTACTGACCTAAGATCATAGTCCTATATTATACTACTGGGTTGAAAAATCGGCCATTTAATGTGTCCGCTTGAAAGAAAAGAACAGCGCGAACGTGTGAACTCGAATTGTAATATATGCCGCACGCATGTTCTATGTTCTCTTATTTTGGGTTACCACTTTCAACACCGTTGAAAGATTAAGATTGTTCAGTTTAGTGTAGTATAGGTCTATTTTTAAGGTGAAAATCTTCAAGAATACTAAAAGAGTTTTTGACATGACTTTTGAAAAAAACATTTGATGTAAATATTCTCACAAACAAAATTAAATTCCACATCTAATTTAAAAAATCTAGAATACATTCCTTACAATTTATTGTCGAGTGATTGGTTTTTGGAAATTTGTTTTCAACTATTGCCAAAACTGGGAAATAATTTACTCTCATCGGAAAGTAAAAAATCGTTGGCAAAGCCAAAAGTGCACATCTCGCTAATTGTTTGCCACTGTATGATAAAACTAATTTTTAAACAACAGACTTTTGTTAATTAGCAATTAAACTACTGAACGCATTTCGATGAATTTCAATTTAGAGTTTTATTCTGATAGTAGACAAAGCGAATAAAAAATAGGATTATTTTTTATTAATAAAAAATAAACCTAGTCTATCCGTCAAGAATTGCGACCTGTAGAGCTCGGACGTACATACATACAGACTAACCGACAACTGCGGTTCGCGATTGTCAATTACAATTTAATAGAACTTAGTATGAACTCGAATCAATCTAAAAATGGTTCCATTAGCTATATGAGCGAAATAAACAACAAAAACATTACCTTTCTTCTTGTGTATTCGGGTAAAAAGGTAGAAATAGGGTATAACAAATTGTTTAGTGGCTCGCGAATTTTTTGATACTGTCATGCGATCCATCAATAAAATAAAATTATTGTGTATCGTTGGTATTGAAGAAGCATAATTACATTGCCCATCCTTGATCGTAACAGCTAGACTTGGGGCCTCATCCGCTGTGCATTAGCTTTGTCTTTGCGAGATGCTCGACCCGCCACGACTAATTCATATCCATCTCTTCTTCACAAACACTTTTCATACAGAGATAAAACAACTTGACGTAAGCAATAAATGTGCTATACAATTATTTGCAACATTTATGTCGCTCTGAATTTACTTAAATATCTTTGTTTATTGTTATAAACTAAATATGAGGAAGTTACTGTCGAGATTATCAACTTTTGTTTTATTTGCCTTTAAATTTCAAGGGAGTTGTGCTCTGAATTTATATTAAATGAATTCACTGAAATTTTGTGACAAAAACGTTAATTCCTTTTTTTGTATTCTTAGAATGTTTACAAATATTCTAAGATAAATTCGTATTGCCTATTGTCTTAAAGTCGCAACTAGAATTCGTCTTCAAATTTATGGAAGGCTCCCAATCATAATTTATAAATAATAATAGTTTTTTTATACGGCTGAAATGCAATTGAAAGATTTTTTTGTTGGAGAGCAGCTAATTATATAATTGTTTCGAAACATATAGGAAAAAATCATTTTACCAACCAGTGGTCACAATCAGGATTCTAACCTGAACCTTTTCACTTTCGCGGCGGAATGAGCTTACAATACTCAATCGTGACAAGATTGCTAAACTAACACTCTCCATATATGCTTCAAAATCTATTGATTCTGAAGCATATATGGAGAATGTTAGTTTAGCAGTCTTGTCACGATTGATAGATTTAGGGAATCCCCGAAAGTCGCCTCGTCAAATTATGCCATGGTGTCATTAGTGGAGAATCACCAAAGCCTTGGGTACTGGTTAAGTTAGGTTAGGTGTCTGTACAAGAGAACATACTGCCGTCAAAATGTTGAGAAATTAGTGTCTGCGTCCACTCAAGGGAGCTTCCGTTCAAGGGAGAGTTATGAAAGTAATATTCTTATGGAAAGCTACCAGGACCAACCAAAAGTGTCCGTATATATAGAAGGTGTCTGCCTGTAGGGGAGCGTTAAGAGAAATTTCACTGTATATTATACCTACTTACTCGTTTTAGAAAAGCGAAGGAGAGATATTTAATTAGATTATATAGGTACGCTCGATAATTGAGATCATTAGCGTCTATTCGTTTTAGAACTATGGTAATTAATTTATAATCACAGATTTTACCACAAATCCGTCTGTATTTTTATTGTGTCTTTTAGTTGATGTGAACACAAATGACAACCATTAATCAAGTCAATCTCCTGAGTCGTATCACTCAAAGCTAACTCAGAATGCAGATCTAACACAACACAGAAATACGCTTGTATCTACTCATCGTGCCTCATTCAATTGTACAGTAGCGCATCTATAACAATTATCAAAGAGCTTCAAATATTATTGTAGAATAATAATTAAGCTATGTTTTATTTCTAAATATCAAGGTACAATTCCCATTTTCGAATAGTCCTATACTAAAAATACTACAAACATATTTTAAAACAAGCCGTGAGGTGGGTCGTTTATTAGGACTAAAGTGCGACCCTTGAGGTTCACACGACGAACTTCCCAGTTTGATAAATATTTAATAATAATAATTAAATTAGATATTACACAGAAAAGTAATCATTTTAATCATTAAACATAATTATTATTTATTTTTAACAATAAAAAAAAAAAAACGGCTGAACCGATTTTTATAAAATTTATGCCGGATTAAAATGACGTTAACGCGCCTCGATAGACATGCTTACGAAGTCGATATAATTTTTTATTCACGAGATATTGTGTAAAATCTACCTTTTTGGAGTCTATTTGGTTAAGAAAAAAGAACGGGTGAACCGATTTTGAAAAAATTTCTTTCAGATCATATTTCCGTTAATACGCGTCGATTGGCACCCTAACGTAGTCGATATCATTTTTCATTCTCGAGATTTCGTCTTAGAAAGAAATGGACACATACGTACGTACGTACACACACACACACAGACATCTTTCTAAAAATAGTGTAAAAATAGTGTAGTGACCTTGAAACATAAAAATTTGTTATACATTTTGATTTCGATTTTCGGACCCATTACAATAACTTCCAATGGGAAGTTAAAAATTGTTTTTTCTCTCTTATTTCTTTATTCTAAGCTTACATATTATTTTTAAACGTTTGTATTTATGCATTCAAAACAACATTGATATCAAACGATATGACAAAATTTTAATTACTTTGCTTAATCTTCTGCGATAACAAATGTCAGTTTTTTTAAACCTGGTTTTGTAATTATGTAACGCTTGGCACATGCAAGTTTCCAGAAGTAGAGGCAGACGTCATCATTATTTTAAAAGTCGTTTTTAGGGTTCCTTACAACCGTACCTCAATGAAAAAAACGAACCCCTTATTGGATTACTTTGTTGTTCCTCTGTCTGTCTGTCTGTCCTTCAAGACTCTGAACGGCTAAAGGTATTAAGTTGAAATTAATATCAAATACTAAAGTCTACAACCCTATAATCTTTTCAAGCTTACTAACTCAATGCAACAAAAAATACATATTTTGATACTGACTCACTGGATCACTCATCAAAACCTATGGGGTCCTTTTCCTTTACCTAGAATCTTGAAATTTGGCACGAAAAAAAGACTCAAGTAAAGGAAAAGATACGAAAATCATTAATTTGTAATTCAGCTATCCTGAACAAATTTTGGTCAGTAAATTAACTTACATAACTGTACGATAGTCGATAGCTATGCTTTTGCTGTTTGCAGTTTTCGCGGTCATTAATTCAAAGTAGGTAATATAACATAGTTGATGGTATTAAACTATTAACCCTCGGCGCGAGAGTTTAACTCGTACTTGTCCGTTTTTTGAGTTTAGTTAACGTCTAATAGATGCCACTGTTAAAAGCATAAAAGTTTAGTACCATTTTAACGGTTATAAGATCCGTAGATGTCTGAAGATGATTGAAATTGTTCAATCGAAACGATCGTAACATTAAAATATAATATTTTGGATTTGGTCTAATTTTATTTAATTCATAATACATAAAAGTTTCCTTAAATAGATAGGAATTAATTTGTCAATGAATAGGAAGCACTACAATGCTCAAATGGCGGAATCTGCACTAAATATAATTTTATGTATTTCATAAATTAAGAAAGCGTATACCTTACGTCTGTATATAATAAAAATTGCCTCCATCATTCAAAAAGACAGTAAACTTGTCTCCAAAACTTTTTAAGTTTAATGTATTTATGGAATAGCCGATGGCAGTTTTAATTTTAAAATTCAACCGCTGCTTCTGAAAGTGCTTCTCATATTTCATGGCGAAGAACAGTTTATAGTTGTCCCTGCGGAACATTTATTTAAACAATGAGTAATTTGCCAGCGTGCAGTTTATTAAAAACTCCTCTGAAGGGAATACGCATATTGCACGAGCTAGGCAACATGTTTTACACCACACATGTCCATATATATGCTACCGACAATCAGTCCCCGTCGACTGCCATGTTTTCAGCCTCACTTACGGAAAACAAAACAAATAATAGCGCTGAATATTATTCATTTAGAAAAACAATTATTAATTTCCCATTGGAAGTTATTGTAATGGGTCCGAAAATCGAAGTCAAAATGTATAACAAATTTTTATGTTTCAAGGTCACTACACTATTTTTAGAAATATGTCTGCGTGTGTGTGTGTATACGTATGTACGTACGTATGTGTCCATTTCTTTCTAAGACGAAATCTCGAGAACGAAAAATGATATCGACTACGTTAGGGTGCCAATCGACGCGTATTAACGTAAATATGATCTGAAAGAAATTTTTTCAAAATCGGTACAGCCGTTCTTTTTTCTTAACCAAATACACTCCAAAAAAGTAGATTTTACACAATATCTCGCGAATAAAAAAATATATCGACTTCGTAAGGGTGTCAATCGAGGCGACATATATTTTATAAAAATCGGTTCAGCCGTTTTTTTTTTTAATTATTGTTAAAAATAAATAATAATTATGTTTTAATGATTAAAATGATTACTTTTCTGTGTAATATCTAATTTAATTATTATTATTAAATATTTATCAAACTGGGAAGTTCGTCGTGTGGACCTCAAGGGTCGCACTTTAGTCCTAATAAACGACCCATCTCACGGCTTGTTTTTAATGTGTATATACAGCTTTCCGTTTGTCTCTTTACTGACTCCTACCCACCCAAATTTCTGCTATAATAGCTTGACGTAATGTCACTGAAGCGTGTCGTGGAAGTGATGTATGTGGTGGGGAGTTTAAACAATTTAGTGAGGTGGCCTAATGAAATTATAAATACTGATAAAAGAACCAAATTTGGTATGATGGTACCTTATAAATGTTAGCTTAGGAGCCCTCTGGGATTTCTAAAAAACAACTTTTGGCGGCCGAAAAACCACAAAATTTTACCACTTTTTTTGCTTTTTTCGAAATATCTCAGAAACGGTCAACTTAAGCGATTCTTCTATTATGCAATGTTTTAAAGAGGATTACATTTCCTGCAATTTTCATTCCCACAACTTTTCTGTGGTACTAATGGTAAGCGCGCTACAGCTTCTTGAAAATCACGCGCTTTTTGTAACCTTGGTAGCCAGTGGTTAAAATGCAATGTCCTTTTCAATAGCTTTATTTATTGTATTTTTCATTGAACTTTAAATTTAAAAAACACATGTTTATAAAGGAAGGGACGCTCTGAACCGTCCTTTTTGTCCCATATAGATATCTTTTAAAATTGAGAAGTTAAAGGCAGTCAAAGTTGAAATCATCACAGAGTTTCACGTGTTTTTTAACACGCGTTTCGAGTACCTTCCATACCAAATAAAAAAAAATCCGTCTAGAAATCCATAGAAAATTTAATACCCTAAACGATGTTTTCTGTCCTTAATTAATGTATTTAATGTAATTCTAAACAAAAATTAAAAACATATTAATTTTTAGAATTGACGTTAATTACTTTATTTTAAGATGTTATTTTTAAATAAGAACACATTTTTTACTCCAGAGGAAATTTCACTTGCAATATAATAAAATAATCGGGAGCAAATCGCGGAAAGCAGATGCAGTTGACTATAACATATAGGTACTACCATAGAGATATACATGTAACTGTAAACATCTTTATACAACTGTCCTTCTATCCCATTGTCCCACTGTCTAACACATATGCTTGCCAACAATTTATTACAGGCAGTTGTTAATTAGTCAAACTAACATACATAAAATAACAATATTATATCATCTATGACGTTGTACCATCAGTTACAGACCCGAATTTCATAATAATTACTCCAAATTAAGTTTAGTAACTTTGATAAAATAACCCAAAAATTTTAAATAGTATTAATTTCAAAATTGGAAAAGCATAGAAATAAATTTATTTTTCTGAAAAAAACATTAAAATATCTTATCTTTAATTTCAATTTAGATAAAAATAAATTTATTTTTCTGAAAAAACTTTAAAATGTCTTTAATTTCAATTTTTCAAGTCAGCTTGCAAAAATCATCAGTTGCTTTAAAATAGTTTAAGACGTAAGTTTTCTCTAGTGTGCTCTGTAAAATGCAATAATAATAATTAAATATCTACGTAACGTGGAACAAAGTAAAAGTTGGTTCTACAGAAAAAATTGCACGTTTTCCATTTAAATTAAGTAGGTACAATGTACAATATACATGCTAACTTCAACATCATTTAACTTAAAAACGTACTTTGAACTTATATATGTTACGGCAACATATTATGCCCTAAAGTTTTACCGTTTGTAAGTTTAAAGTTATATAGCAATAAAAAAGTGTGTGTGTCAGCTCCGACGCACGACTGGAGTTTACTCCAGGTTTACTCCTTACATGCGTCAGCTGTCGCGCAGCATACCCTGTACACGTCAGCTGTATACAAGTATACACATACCTATATGATTTTAAAGTGAAAGGTGCGCAAGGTACGTTGCGCAGAAAAACATAACGCTTTTTAGTTAACGCTTGTATAAATTTTACTCCTCATAAAATTTCCATACCGGGGGCCTTATATGAAATTCGATACTTAAGGAGTAAACTCCAAAAAATGTAGATTATAACTATTTCTTATTAAACAACTATTACACCAAAGAAATAAATTTACTTTAGAGAATATAAAAATATATGAGCACTGTGGCTGGAATAAAAACAAAAATAAAGATAGTTACTTCTTACCACAACAGTTTTATTGATCAATGTGCATTTCGAAAGCTATGCTTTCATCTTCGAAATGTACATCCATCAATAAAACTGGTGTGGTAAGAAGTAACTATCTTTATTTTTGTTTAGAGAATATGTGTAGGTACATTACTTTTAAGTTCAGAATGACCCCAAGAATACGTAATTTCAATTTTTACCTCGTGTGACGAGACACCCTGCAAAGTTTACAGACTGCCATCTTTTGAGAAAACTTATAGACTGAGATCTTTTGTTTATTTTTGAATGAAGTAATTTCTTGTATTGTTATCGAGCCCGTTTTTACCTGCAGCGATGAACGAACTTGGGTACAGGTTTCTCAGAATGAATGGTGTCAGGTTTAAATGTCTGCACCCTAATTTGTCACCGAGAACGATTCAAGTCAATGCTGTGGTCCTATAATAAAAATAGAGCTGTCCGATTTTTAACTTGTTAGGTTGCTATCATAGATCAAGTGTTCCCAACATATAAATACAATGCATGTTTCGAATATATCTATGGTCACAAGGTAAAGTAACTTAGGTCGAATTTCTAACATTTTTTTATATCTTTATTCTTCAGATAATATAGTAGATTGTACTTCTAGTGTCGTAATGGGGTTTATTACTGACCAGTTGTGATAGTATGTAAAAACGAGATTAAAATTTACATTAGAAAAATCATCCGCTAATGACCTCTGTTGTCGAGCGTCTATAATTTACAAAGAAATCATCAATGGTGTAGGTATAGACACTAGTTCTGATTGAGTAAATTTTTTATTATATAGTTTTGAATTTCTTAGCAGTTAGATTTTTATAGGAAGATGATTAAATAATTTAATTGAGACGTAATTAAAATTAGACTGATTGGCAGTTAATGTGTGTAGTGGAGTACTAATAAAATAAATTATTACAATATACAGGGTGTCCCAAAATTGCTGGGACACAGAGCTACCGCGTGTAGTAGAGGTCAAAATAAGTCGATTGGACCCAATTTATTTATAGCCCACAAAGTACCGTTTGCCCGTGAGAAGAGTTCAAAGTTTACATAAAATTTTGTATTACAATTTTATTAAACTTAGGAATATCTGTTAGCATTATATAAAAAAACATTTTTTTCCTTCGGAACTATGCGAAATACGAAATTTTTACAAGAGTAACAAAATGAAGATAATTAATCAGTCTTCTCGCTAAAAAAATTTGAGAACCGTATTACCACCCCTAAGAAAATTCTGAAAAAAATGTCAGGGGGTGAGGGTGGTTTTAACCTTTCTACAATTTCTTTTGGGTTTCTTTGATTACCGAAAGGAGAGTAATCCTCTAAAATGCACTTTTGTCAAATTTCATTCAATTTGTTTCACTCATTTCTGAACAGCGTACAAAAATGTGTTTTTTATGTAAACTTTGAACTCTTCTCCCTGGCAAACGGTACATTTTGGTATATAAATAAATTAATTGGGTCCAATCGACTTATTTTAACCTCTACTACACGTGGCAGCTCTGTGTCCCAGCAATTTTGGAAAACCCTGTATATACAGGGTGCTGAATCGTTTTGCGGGTAATAGGGATTTAACCCGTAAAATCAAACTTTTGCGATTTCCTGCTTCCTTAATTATTTTAGGAAAAATATCTTCGAATAAAAGTTTTAAAACATAAAATTCTGCATCTAAATCATTAAACAAAATTAATTTTGCATGCTTTGTGACGGCAGAAATTTGATATGAAAATGTCAAAATTACCTCAAAAACAGATAGCGATAGCCATGGAACAAAATGATGACGTTTTAGCTGTCAGAATAATTTCTAATCATTTTGTTCAAGTTCCATGGCTATCGCTATCTGTTTTTGAGGTAATTTTGACATTTTCATATCAAATTTCTGCCGTTACAAAGCATGCAAAATTAATTTTGTTTAATGATTTAGATGCAGAATGTTATGTTTTAAAACTTTTATTCGAAGATGTTTTTCCTAAAATAATTAAGGAAGCAGGAAATCGCAAAAGTTTGATTTTACGGGTTAAATCCCTATTACCCGCAAAACGATTCAGCACCCTGTATAGGTACCTAAATGAACAATTTTGTCAGTATGTGTTCAAAGTAAATATAGATATGAATTATAGAAATGACAAAATTGTTTTTAATGATGTCAAAAAACAAACAAATTTTCCAACAGTAAAAACTACTTAAATACCTATGCAAAAGGACATTACCTATGTATTTTTATTTACTTTTCTTTATTTTTTTCAGCAGTCAACTTAACTATGGGTATTCAGACATACAATAAAACATCGTAGGGTGAGTAATTTACACATTTTGTAATAATATAGTTAATTATTTAGTCAAGTTCCAAAATTTAAGATAGTGAGTCATGCATAATTCGTAACAAGATTAATGGAGTAGAAACAATGCAAGCATACGCGTTCCATGCATAAAAGCTGTGCCGCTTATATAAATAGTGAAGTATAAGTGCATAACGCACTATCTTAAATTTTGAAACTTGACAATAGTGTAGGTTTCTGTGTAAACCAGAATAGCCATTTCTCGTCGAGAGAAGACGAACAATCAGCTAGAAATATTAAAATGAACTAAGTACATAATAATTTTATTATAACTAGTGACGAAAAAACAGCTATAATTAAACAACTCACCATTATCGGTGTTTCAAAATAGACTTCAATTTAATCTACAGAGATATTTTCAATTATACCGAGATATAATAGTCATGCAACAAGTGGCTTAAGTTTGGCTCGCGCGGTAAACTCACACTCGTTCTGGTATAAATACAACATAACCTTAGGAGAGTATTGTAAAATGGCGGATGTCAGATTCGTCACTTTAAACACGCGTTACATACAATATTTTTTGCAACAACTGCTTCAAAAGTTCAATTTTAAGCAAATAAAACACAATTTAGATAAATATTTTATTAGTGACATTATAGCAAAGTAATCTATAACTATACTTAACACACGCGTGTTTTAAAATAAAAGAAAACAGTATTACTTTATAGTACGTGTGTTTTAAAATAAAACAAAACAGTATTACTTTATAGCACGGAGTATCAGAAGCTTTCATAAAGAATCACTTAAGAAACGGTATACAGCCATCTAAAATTGTACTTTTGGTGCAAAAAAAATATTATAGCTGAATACGCTACTGTTTGCTAATCAATAATTGCAACAGAGAACTTTAAAGAACCCCAAATGTATTTTCAAGGTAATCAATTTAGTGAGCAATGGCAGATGCAGAGAGTAGCGTGTTCAAATCCCATCACGGTTTTAACTTTCTCTTAAAGGTGTGTGTGGAATTGATTGCGCCGGTTTAATAACTAATGATTCGTTCTAAAATCGACAAAACGGGTCAGCGGGGTAACATATTATTATGATTTATAATCACTTCTCTTAAGTATATTTCTGTATCTTCCACGTATCTTCCTATTGGCGAGCTGCCATTCCCTGAAATTTAGGTGTCTATTCTGTAATTTTACATGAGTCTATAACATTACAATAGTAGATTGTACATCTAGTAGCGTAATGAGACATATTACTGACGAGGAGTTACAGTATGTTAAAACAAGCGCCAGCGAATTTTCAGTCACACGAGTCACAATATCATTACACACGAGAAATTATGGTATTTTCTGCAATACTTACTATAAAATGGCTACTTTTCACGTCATTTTCAAAAAACTCTGACAGTTCATTTGCGTCGCCATCTTTTCTTCTACAGTGTACCGCGAAGTTCGTGCAAGTAAGTAATGACAGGCGCACACAAGCGTACACAGGCGTATAGAGCGAATAAACAGAAGTTGCTATGGCAACCGTTATTTTCTGCGCTACTGCGGAAAATAAAACATTTTCCGCACGCCTGCCTGTTAAATGACTCATTAAAGGTCGCTATACATACATCGAAAGTAACTATTTTGTAGTGGGTATGGCAAAAATGTATTTTTATATCTGTTTATTGTGTATTTATGTTAAAGTCTGTATTCGATTTAAAAGTAATTTGGTAATGCGACAAGTGTGTTTTATTTATTGTAATAATTCCAATAAATAAAATCGAAGTTATGAAAATTAATAATTAATGTTCATATTTTCGATTTTGCTGATACTAAGCAAGAATATCCAACAAACGAACTGTAAGTTCAAATATTCTAAGAGCACTTAAAACGGGTGCACTGTATACAGTTCTTAGAGTTTTTCGTTCATTTTGAATAAGTGTTATTCGAATCATTTGTTAAGAACTGTAACGATCGCCCTCTGTATGTGCCTTATCTAAATTCTAGTGTGTGATTGACTCGGGAATCAAGTATGAAAGCGCCACAAAACTAATTAGTTCATTCCTCATCTCTCTTCCCTTTAAATCTAATAAGTTAATGGCTGTTTATATTATATAATATACATATATCGTTTTAAAATTATAAACTTTTAAATAGGTTTCTGAAAATAAACTGAAATGCCTGTAACGCAAAGATAACGCTATTATTTAATATGTCGCTTTTTATTAACTAGTTTGTTGATTTTTACAATATTCTTTACTCGTTTAATATACGTTCATTCATTAATACCATGTCTATAATAATTATTAACATGTCAGTATTGTTGACAGAAAATCAGCTAGTATCAATGATTTTACTTTAATTATTTACGATAATTTTTTAGAAAAATTGAACTAAAGAAATCAGAATATAATGTAATACTCACACACATTTTTTTTAAACCTTAGCAACTATATAAAAATATATATGACCACTATGGTTGGAATAAAAACAAAATAAAATATAGTTAATTCTTGTGTTCGCTGAAGATGAAAGCTTAGCTTTCGAAATGTACATCCATCAATAAAACTGTTGTGGTAAGAAGTAACTATATTTTATTTTGTCTTAGCAACTATACTTTGGAGAGGAAAACGGTAAAAGGATTTTCGATTCTGAATTTAACAAGAAAAATATTTTTAAAATTCGCGACAGTCTTGTGAGACATCCTGTATAAGTAAATTAAGTCCCTAAGTTTTATTTTTATTTTTTTTTTAACGGCAATAAATTATACACGGACTTCTTGTATTTGAGCATGTTGAGAGCATGTTGAATACCCAGGTATAAAACGGTAGTAACTAGGGGTAGTAACTGTTGTGGAGAGGAAACCTATACTTATGAGTTGAACTGATTAAATTGCGCAAGGGACGAGGCAAATTGGTTCACGCTCATAACACTATAATGTGGCAAAATTTTCGCCAGCATATTAACCTACATTACGTAAAAGCTTTATTTTACAAGTTCATCAAATAAAATTTTAGTATAAATAAATAATAAGTTTATAGTTTGACCGCAAATATCCCCAAGTTCGATGTTTTTAATGATTACGGATGCAAAATTCTAAAGAACTATCCTTTCTAGATTATAGTTATAATATTATTAGAGAAATGATAATACTGGCTTATAAATGTGCTACAAAAAAGTGAAAAATAAAACTTTTCATAAAAAATTTGAACCGCCTTCAAAAAAGCCAATAAAAAGTGAAAAATAAAACTTTTCATAAAAAATTTGAACCGCCTTCAAAAAAGCCAATAAAAAGTGAAAAATAAAACTTTTATATCAAAAATTGCACCGCTTTCAAAAAAGTCACTAAAGAGAAAAATAATTAAATTTTGTGACATGCCCACTACAAAATAGCTACTTTCGATGCATGTATACCGGTTTGTATTGGGTCATTTAACAGGCAGGTGTGCAAAAGTGTTTCCATTACATAGCAATTACGATAAGTAAACGGATGCCGTAGCAACTTCTGTTTATTCGCTCTATCCGCCTGCTATCGCCCGTTTTTACATACTGTCATCTCTCGTCAGTAATATACCCCATTACGCATCTAGATATACAATCTACTATCATTAATTATTGGCGCCGACCACAAAATTTAAATAGTTTTCTCTTTTTAGTGGCTTTTTTGAAGGCGGTTCAATTTTTTTTATAAAAAGTTTTATCTGTTAATACTGTATCTCCGTTATTTCGCGGACCTATGTGTAAATATGTACTTATACCAACACTTCGCCTCCTGCTCCTTCCCCTCCATTCTGCACACATACGCGCAGAAATACGCACCTTTACATTTTATTGTACCAAAAACATGAAACGGTAGGTTAACAGGTATGTGGTGGACGTACGGGTATATATGGTGGACGTACCGGTACGGGTGTATAGTACGGTGATTTTGTATTGTTTAACCCTCGCTCCCATACATGTGTAATTTAAATTGAAGATTTCTTAATTGCCTCGTTTTATTTAATATCGTTTCAAATTTACTGATAATTAATAGGAAAATAGTGTATTTATTTTCTGATGTAAATTTTGAACAAAAAACAATCGAATGCAAAATGTCCAGAATTTAAAGATGATTTGCTTATTTATAAGTGATAGATTTACTATTATTTTACAGAAACAAGAAAATGTTTTCGCAGCTGAACACTGTTATATTATGAATACAAAATAATGAAAAATAATCTTCAGGTTGTTGATACACTTGCAACGTATAGATTGTCACTTTTATCGATCCATATAATAATAATAGTTTTTATTCCATAATGCCATATAGCGTAGAACAAGTCAAAAAATTACATATCGGTAAAGTTTTCATTGAGGTAAAATCCTTTAAAGAGTAGGTAATGACAACTTTCAATCAGTAATAATTTTTTTTTTTTTTTTTTTTATTAACAAAAACAATGTGTGCATCGACCTTAAGGTCATTAGCACTGATACAATTTAGTTACATTAAGGTAAGTATATTATTTCAACAGCTATGATATTATTTACATATAGTACTTAATTATTAGTTGCCACTGGTTGGGGGTTGTCGGAGTTGGTAAGTATGGAGATTGGAGGTTGGAGGAGTTATTTGTTATATCTTTGTTATTAGATTTGTTGCGTATAGATATTGTATAAGTTGTTTGATATTTTTCTCTTCATTAGTAATAATTTTAATTTAACTTTAAATTTAATAGTGGGCAACTCCCTCAAAGAAGTGGGAAGTTTGTTATACAGATCTAGGCAGTTGTTTATAACACCTTTATGTACTATTGATTTTGAAGTTAATGTTTTCACATAATTATTTTTGTGCCATGTATGGTGCGAATGCTCTATTAGAAATTTACTGAAAATCTCGGGGTTTTTATGTACAAAGACGCAGCAGTTAAAAATATATAGGTCTATAATGGTTAATACCTTAAACTTGTTAAATAATGGGCGACAGTGTTCTCTAATATGTACCCCTTCAATAATGCGTAGACATTTTTTTTGAAATTTTAATATTTTGTCTACCTCTGCACAGTGTCCCCAGAAAATTATACCGAAGCCAATTACAGACTGGACATGCGCTTGATAAACCATAAGTAACGCGTCCTTCGTAACAGATTTTTTTAAGTTTCTTAAAGCAAAGACAAATTTCGATGTTTTCTTGATTACGTGGTTGATTTGCTCTTTCCAGTTTAATTTATTGTCAATGATAATTCCAAGGAATTTTGCTTTGTCTGCAAGTGCGACTACCTTCTGAAACTGTCTCATTTAAATTTTAAATTAATTAAAAAATGTTGACAATTTTAGTGTGTTAAAATTTTAAGTATAACAATCTGTAACTTATCTTTTTGTTTTCGCTCAATAAATTTAAATGAAAAGATAAAAAAAGCTTTTGCTAAAAACTACATAAAATTAAGCACTCTAACACTTCAGTATTACACTAAAACTTAAAAAAAGTATAGTAGAAAGATAACATCTGTCTGTAATTATTTGCAAAGCCTCGTTTCCGAATGAAGAACGCCGACACTACAACTGTACAAATAAATTATTTCAACTGAAAACAAACTAAAAAGTCAACTTGTGTCCCTTAAATCAGTGTTTCCCAAACTGTTTCATGCTACACCTCTGGAGCCAGAGCAGGGATTTCTATCCGGCGTGCTGTGGCATATTTAGAGTTTAGCGTACCGCCAAATGTCGGAAGTGTACATGAGATAGGTCAGTCTCTTGAAAGGAAAAGAAATTATTTAATAAACAAAAAATCCAACGGCATTATTTAAGGGAGGCGGAGTTCATTCGATGATTTAATAAAAAAAATCGTTTATAAGCTCATTATTATTGACATTTTAATGACATAAATGCGCTTGCGAAGAATTATTTGAGTTTGATACAAAAACAAGCCGTGAGGTGGGGCGTTTATTAGAACTAAAGTGCGACCCTTGAGGTCCACACGACGAACTTCCCAGTTTGATAAATATTTAATAATAATAATAATTAAATTAGATATTACACAGAAAAGTAATCATTTTAATCATTAAAACATAATCATTATTTATTTTTAACAATAATTAAAAAAAAAAAACACCTGAACCGATTTTTATAAAATTTATGTCGAATCAAAAGGACGTTAACACGCCTCGATTGACACCCTTACGAAGTCGATATAATTTTTTATTCGCGAGATATTGTGTAAAATCTACTTTTTTGGAGTCTATTTGGTTAAGAAAAAAGAACGGCTGAACCGATTTTGAAAAAATTTCTTTCAGATCATATTTACGTTAATACACGTCGATTGGCACCCTAACGTAGTCGATATCATTTTTCATTCTCGAGATTTCGTCTTAGAAAGAAATGGGCACATACGTACACACATACACATACACACAAACAGACATCTTTCTAAAAATAGTGTAAAAATAGTGTAGTGACCTTGAAATATAAAAATTTGTTATACATTTTGATTTCGATTTTCGGACCCATTACAATAACTTCCAATGGGAAGTTAATAAATTTTTACGTCGTTTTGCTCGGTCAGAACGCGACGCTCTAGAGTCCTCGACATAACCTCGAAGGCGTCACGACGCGACGTATAGTTTGGAAACCACTGCCTGAAAAGATATGTTGTATATGTAGAGTAATAATACTTAAGTATACACTTGTGAAATATCAGCCATTTAAAATTTTCACGATATAAAATTATGTAATCTTTGTACGAGTTTGCTTTAAATAAATAAATGCATTACAGTTTGCCACACTTCAAAACAACGTGCTATAGTCGTTGTACAAACTGTATGCAAATTTAGACAGGTTTGAACAAAATCTGTACGGTCCTTTGTCGTAAAAGTAACCAAGATGCGCACTGAATTAACTCGGTTCAGCTCGGAACAGCACAGAACAACAGACACTTTTAAAAAATACAAAAATAAATGAAACCCGGCGCACTGGATCGGATCAGTTTGGCAGAGAATCGTCACGATGCAGTACACGAATCTTTGTTTTCTAAAAATACCGAATGTTTTGTGCTGTTTCCAACCGAACTGACTCGATGCTAAGATTTATTGAACAGAAATTAATATATATTTATACATTAGATTCAATAAGACAAAACAAAAACGATATCTGATACAGGGTAAGGCACATAAAGTGTTACAAGCTAATATTTCAGAAAGTATTGGTTGTAGCAAATAAAGTTTCGCATAAAAACTGTTTGGTATCAAGGGGAACGTATGTTGGTAAAATATATTTTTTTCTCGATAGGTATGCTGAGGTTGGATCAAGGTCACCTCCATTTTTTTTTATCAGACTGTGGATTTTTTCACGGAATCTTGTAACCGTTATTGAAACGAATCCAACGGCCTAAGACATAAGGTTATTCAAGGTCATAAATAAAGAAGATGTGTAATATGAAAATAATTAATTATTAATTAAAACGTTACTATCAAGTAGCCTTGTTTCACAATTGATTTGAATGTTTACATGTGACATTTTTACATTTATAGTAATTTTATAGCTATTTTAATTAATAATTAGTTATTTTAATATTACACAACTTCTTTATTTATGACCTTGAAGTGGCTGAATAATCTAATGTCATAGGTCGTTGGATTCGTCTCAATGACAGCTACAATATTCCGTGAAAAAATCCACATAGTCTGATTTAAAAAAATGGAGATGACCTTGACCCAACTTCAGCATACCAATCGAGAAGAAAATCTATTTTACCAACATACGTGCCCCTTGATACCAAATATTTCTGGAACTTTATTCCTCTTTACCTCAATGGCGGAACTCATAGAGAGAATCGATTGCACAATTTTTCAGCTTCACTTTAGAAAATTTCATAGCCTTACCTGCAGGATATCGTAACGCGTATGGTCGACCCTGGACGAGTCTTAAAGCGGCAACAAGACACTGGTCCTGAAGCGAGGCTCGGAACAAGTGACACTCTTGGCTACAGATACGAGTGCTATATATGTATGTGGAAGAAGCACTAATGGTTTTTTCTTCTCTCTTTACACTTGGCTGTGTTTTTACATAGAGTTTTAATTAGAGAAGTTTTACTACATGTAGCTGCGGCTAAAATATAAATGAAGTTATGTAGACTGTCGCGGCTATATGTACTATAATTATGTACGTACAGAGTCCGACACAAATAAGAGTAGCGTGTGTTTATGTGCACTATACTTACCACTTCTCTTAAATTCAATAGTCCGACATGTGAAGATCTGAGATTTACAAAGCGTGAAAAAAATATTTCCTATTGACACAAAATTTAAAAAATTAATCAAGACATTTTGCTCTTGAAAAAAATGTCCTCCCACATTTGTATGTTCTGTTATCCTGATCTAGGCTAAGTACGGCGCTCTGTGCAGCGGTAGGTACGCCATTTTAGGTGTACAATAAAGCTTATGGCCGGTTTATCGTACATTTTAATCACGATGCTTTTTTAATCACACTGTTAAATGACGGGTTGCTATGGTAACGAACGCAGCAGCCAATGAACACGTAGCAATCAAAATTTAACAGTGTGATTAAAAAAACATCGTGATTAAAATATACGATAAACCGGCCATTAACCTCGTTATAGTGCAGTCAATTTGTCATTCAACCGTGCATTTCGGGTAGGCAGCGATGTTTTTTTGGGATTCATAGGGGGTCGATGGTGAGTTTAAAACTGCGTTTTCGGGACGGGAGATTCCCACATTTGGCCGCCATCTTGAAAAGGAGAGTGTAATAATTTTTTACTATATCTCAGTAACGGTGAGTCTCACAAAAATTTTATAGACAGAAATTTTATAGATAATAAAATTCTCTACAACTTCTATTAATAACTTTTTAAACTCCTCTTAAATTTCAAACTGGTTATACAACATCAATATTAATTGATTCAAAGGCTATTCTTACATGACGCGGCCTGTACTGTTGCAATGTCTACTGTCCTATATCGCCATTTTATAAAGTCATAGCCGCCACGTCTTTCTGTTCTTTATATTATTCACACAAGACTCACAAGAAATCTGATAAGTTGTTTCTTCTACACATAAAACTCACAGATAAGATTTGTACGAATAAGGCTCAGTTTCTGCCACACAGATATGTCGGATGTACGATTACCAAACAGTAAACTATGTAAACTTATATTTGTATATTTTCATGTAATTACACTTTTTTATGTTCAAAAAAATTGTAAATAATCATAATAATTGACAATTTTCTTGTAGACACTAGACGCTCGATAACTTAAATCGTAATCGCCCAGTGTAATAACGTGAGATCTAAAAAGACCTTCGACATGACACTTCCTTAAAAAGAAAAAAAATAATCTAGCTTGTAACAGCAGTTCGTACCTTCTAACTTAGTGACTAAGCCTCACACTATTTGCACTAATTAAGTGGATTCGAAACTTACCCACCGGTACAAGCCAAATTATTATTTTTTTAGCACTAGAATGTTCGGTTTTTGTTTGCATTTTAACATTGGAAATGTTTATGTTCGTATATGGGGGCAGAGTTACGAGTTTTCGTTCAAGGCCAAAAGACAACGGTGTCGCGATCAAGTGAGGAGCAATCATGCAAAATTGAACAAGTGCAATTTTTTCGAAATGTGTTTTATATCATGTCTAGTTAATTGAGAGGTATTTGCGATGATCTGCGGTGTTATTTTTGAGCCAATGTTAATAAATACTGTAGAAAAATTCATTTAAAAGTTAAGTAATCAAGCAAAAGTGAACGCTTATATAACAGAAGAGTAATAGGGTTATTCCTGACAAAACTAAACAGTGCATTGATAAATATTGTGTGTATAATAAACAGTTAATTATGTTTCATATATGCTGTTATCATTTCCAATGTCCTCGATGGTTGCAAGGATTGCGAAATCTGTGAATTTTTTTCTTATATTGTCAAATTGGTTCAATTCAATGAAAGTATAATAAAAGAGCAATCATATTCTAGACTATAATAAAACATTATAATTAAGTTGTTGCCTGAATCCTGTGATTCTTCTTTAATAGTACCTACCTACCTACATAAAAAATGGACCGTGTAGTTTACACTACACACCACAGAAGTGAAATTTACGACTTTACATACACATCAGGTAGGAAACATGTTAAGTTTGTGAGATAATTTATTTAATATTTTAATTTATTATTAGTTTTTTTTTAATGCCATATATAGGTATAGTTACACTATTGCAACTTTTTGTCACGTCTTTTCGTTAGATGAATCTAATTTACTCTACCGTGCGTAAAGAAGTTTCACTTCAAAAATTACCTAGTACCTGTGATATTGGTGCACAAGTTCACAAATCAAGTCACTTCTTGTAATCACACAATAATGTGTGAAGGGCTTGAGAATAGCCGAGCGTGTAGCAATGCTGTTGTTTACATGGCGTTGCTATGGTTCCTCTATTACAAGTCTTCAGTTCCCGGGTTCTAGCCCGAGAGCTGGTAAAAGTGTCAATTGGATTTTCAATTTATTATTAAAAAAAAAATAGTGAATTGAAAATATGAATTGGTGCTAGGCCCAAATAACCTTAGCTGTTGGTGGTCTTTAAAACACAATTTTTATAATGTGTGAACCCACGTCATGTTTATAGCAACTGTACTGTAGTTGTTTATTACGTCATATATATTACGTTATGGGTACCTACATGTAACTGCACAAGGAAACGTATCTTCATTAGAGATATTTAATTTTATATTCTGTTTTACATAAATCTAGTTATAAAACAAGCCTTCCAAGTTACTGCATAATATTCTTACTAGAAAACACTACATTGCGAACTAATTCGCCATTCACATCTTTCTATTGAGTTGACATTTTGTTGGCTCCACTTCAATAAACTAAGTCGCTTTCAAATATTAGAAACTATATAAAATCTACACGTTTCAAGACAGATGTAAAACGATTTTTTTACTCTACCAAATTCAGTGTTGGTGAAGGTAAAAACGAAAATATCGTAATTAAATTTTTATTCATTTTCGTTACTCTTTTAAAGTTTTTTTTTTATTTAAATTTTGGCGCCTTCTTTTAAGATGTAACACCGCTCACGAACCGGCCCTACATTAAAAAAAACATTTCATTAATTTATTGAAAAATAATTTTTACACAAACGTTATAGCTGTATGTGTTTGATACATTTTTAGAGTGTTAGGTCTCCAAGTCATTATATGAATAATAAGAAGTATTAGAAATACCTTGGATTTTGGTGTCCGTCTTGTTACTTCATGTGTTGTTAACACGACGCGTTTCAACAACGAGTTGCCATCTTCAGGTGTGGTTAATCGAACATATTATACGACACAATAATTAACACACAAACACCCAATACTCATTAATCGTCCACATACATACACACTCACACTTCCATTTTATCTACCTACTATATAAATGATAAAATCTCGAAATTTAAATCAGTACTTCACAATTCACAACATAATAGACAAGTGCTTAGCATCATAATATTATAACGTGTTACGAATACTCAATGTGTGTGTGTTTTATAATATAAAAAATTAACCACACCTGAAGATGGCAACTCGTTGCTGAAACGCGTTGTGTTAACAACACATGAAGTCACAAGATGGACACAAAAAATACAAGGTATTTCTAATACTTCTTATTATGTATGTGTTTGTTTTTATTGTGCTCATAGGTACACTAAAATCGTCAAGATAGTTTACAATGCGTCATTTACATATCATATTGTAGTCTTCATTTGCATCCTGTAGAAATAATTTGCTTTCAAACGATGATTAGAACTTGAATTTCCAATAATTAGCAGTAACAAATGTATTATTAAAATATCCTTAACTAACATCAATATCAGAAACTGTTTATTTGCACTTTTTAAACGGAACATGCTGTATACAAATATGTATTTAATTAAATAAACACAGTCAAGCAGTATATTAGTCGATGTTTTCCGAAGCACGGTAATACATTTCGGCAATCGACGATTTTTCACTCTCGTTCTTAGCGCTGCACACAGACAGAGAGAAAAGAACAAATGATGGAAAAAGACGGAGACAGTAAAGAAAATGAACCGTTGTTAACAATAGCGGGTCCAAAAGAACACTGTGCACGGGTCTCATCTGTTACAAAGGCGTGAGCTATTTATTAAAAGCAAAACTACAGCTGCCATTGTATGTGACGGAACGTCATTTGTTTAGAGAGACCCTCTTTAAAAGTACATCTTTCCCTCTCTTTTATGCGATCTTTCCGCAATATAGGCAACTATACGTACATGATAATGCTACAGTCAACTACGATAATACACCGAATGACGCAGAAACGGTTTTTCGAAATTAATAAGGCATACATCGGTGCTTGTGATATTTTTTGTGACAAGTTCAAAAATAATTAGTTTTTTGCCATACCCACTACAAAATAGGTACCTACTTTTGATGTATGTAATATGTAGAGCGGCCTTTAATGAGTTATTTAACAGGCAGAAAATAACGGTTGCCATAGCAACTTCTGTTTATTCGCGCTATACGCCTGCGTACGCTTGCGTCATGCGTGCGCCTGTCATTACTTACTTGCACGAACTTCGCAGCACAGTGTGGAAAGAAAGATGGTGACGCAAATGAACTTTCAACATTTTTTAAAAATGACTTGAAAAGTAAGTATTTTGTAGTGGATATATGGCATAAAATACCGTATATATCCCGTACGTGCCGTAATATGTCCCATTACGTATCTATAGACATACAATCTACTATTGTAGTTATCTAAGATATAGTCTGAAAAGTCTCATTCACTTCTTCACTCCACTAATGGAATGTGGACGTACGTCTTTTTAAATACATCCAAAACCTTTGTGTGTGAAATTAGCGTAAGTGATTTCAAATGTTACTTCTCAATTAGATAATTTTTTTTTTTGCTAAGAAAAATTGAAAGGTGGTATTTTGTTAACTCTGTAAATTTAGCTAAGATATTAACTCTTCTAATACCTGTATATCTAATATGTTAACTAACAAACTAGTTACATTTAGTTATTATACCTATCTATAAAATTCTACTTTAACTAAGTTTAAAATTGTATTTGAAAATCGGTTTTCAATTCATATTTTGGTGCTCGAAATTTTTATATTTTTGTTTTTATTCCATATTCACTGATTTTAAGCAAGTATACAGCGAAAATGATAGTTTTAAAATCTGAAAGAACATAACAAGTTTTATAATTTTAAGTTCTATTGGTTTATATTAATGATTTTGAATATTAATGCTTTTTGGAAGAACAAAATATCTCAAAACTTTTAACTATAAGGTCAATATTTAATAAGAAATACAAAAAAAAAACACATTACCTGCGTGCAGCTTTCAAATGTGAGATCAGCGAATTTTCCCAAATTAAAGTACAAAGCTCTCTGAGACCGTTGCGGCATCAAAACCATGACATGTTTAAATTGTTTTGGATTGAGATACCACGGACATTCGTAAATTGCTTCTGCAACGCGTACACTCTGTAAATTAAAGTTTAGCTATTTAATTTTATGTTCAAAAACGATATAGCGTTATTATAAATTAACAGAAGTCAAAATTTCAGCTGGTGATAAAATAATGCAAAAAGTCTATGTGAACAAACGGCCGCGAAAACATAGTCAAACTAACTGTCAATTTTTATTTTCATGTTCTGTAAAGCAAACAAGTATGGCGATAGGGTAAAAAAAGTCGTATCCAAGATAAGGTCATTAACTGATTAAAAACTGAAAAAAGATGGTTTTCCTTATGACGGCTGTACAAGTATGGGTCTGTACTCTGTGTGTCTGTGGAATTTTGCCAAAGATACTAAAAATCGGAAATTTGTTTCGGTGATCTCATATAATTATTAAAAATAAAACAGTCTTTAATTTTAATTTTTAGGGCTCCGTACCTCCGTATGAAACCCTATTATTGAGCCTACGATGTCTGTCTGTCCGTCCGTCTGTCACATCTCACAAACGGTAAGAGGTAGCTAGTTGAAATTTTCACAGATTGTGTGTTGTTATGGCACAAATCCTGGCAAATAATAATTATAATTAAGTAAATAAGCAATTAATTTTAATAAATTAACTTGTTACACGTTCGTAGTACATTCATAATATTCTTAACGAAATTTCAGTATGATGTCTACAAATCGCCCCTCGACTACATACTAATTTTAACACTTATATTAAATGTAAGAATACCTCATTAGGAATCATCGTTCCAAAGAAACCGAGAAGCATAAGCTCAAAGATATTCATTGACAAATAACTCATCACTTGTAATACGCTCAGAGATGCACCACCCTACAATAAAAAATAACAAATTAATTGACGCGGACGAGCTACACAAATCGGGTCGAAGGTTAGCTCATTGCATAAATAAATTCTAACCTTAATACCTTTTTTGTCACATGTGCGTTAAAAAAGCAGTTTTGAAAATATGACCATGGTTACCAAAACTGTGCAGTTATAAGTGCTTTACAGCACAGTTTACAATAGGTACATTCGTTCCGTTGCTATAATGTCAGCCGTCTCTAAAAGTCCACACCGAGGAGACGTTTGTTTATTAAAACTACGTATATTTTGAAAACGGTTCATTATAATAAAAAACCGATTCTACTATTTATTAGAGCACTCCGACATAAAAAACCAATGACCAATCGTTCAAGGACGGGATACGACCGAGTAGAGAACTCACCCCCACCACTACACACTGCGCAGTTGACCAATTACAGAGATACGAACTACGACCGAACAGAGAACACACTGGTACTAGGCATAAAAGAAGGGAGGACACCAGTCACTGACACACTGACCTGTGAGCCGCCAAGGAGGACACTTAGACCGCTGCCACATCGCCTTTGAGAATGTCTACCGCAGTTGTAGACGAAACGTCAGGTAGAAATACCACCGGATCACGGCCTACAAGCCCGGAAACCATGAAACGTACTACTTAGTGTGAAAAATAAAAAAGTGTTATTTTCAACACTTCTATGTAGGTATAGTATGTTACAAATTAATTATAAATATTAATAAAAACTACACTTTTGACGCACTGGTGGCAAAAAATAGTACTGGCAACACATGCAAAACTGACGAGCACCCGCACTCGACAATCGCTCGTTTTCCGCACTAGTTTATATGTGCCTATACTCAGAACAGAGAAATTAACTTACTGTTGCTGAAGTCATATATATACATATACAAGTAAGACTCGTCGATAGTACAACTTTTGCTAATAGTACTGTTGCCGAAAAATTATTGGCCAATTGATGAAACTGCAAAATATCGTCGTGGTGGTCGACACAGTCATTTATTTCTCGTTCTAACTCTTTCTCGTATTTGTATTTATATTTAGATATAATAGTTTCTTCAACAATCGTTTGCTCATTAATTTGATTAATGTTTTTATCTCCTTTATCTTCATAGCTACAGAATATAAAATATGAGGTATATATAGTTTTTGCGAAAAGGAAAATCTAATTAAACTGTTCATGTAATTTTTTATTATTAATGAAAAATGAAAACAATTATAAAAAACTCTAGTTACAAAATTGATCTCCTGATCATGCTGAGCATTAGATTTTTTTATATTTCGAATTGTTTCAACATCCAAAGTTAAAAAATTAAATGCTCACCTTTTCATTCCGTATTTGTTAGAATTAGACGCAAATATTTTAATAGTTTCAGAATCAGCTCCAGCTTTAAATAGTGCAGTATTACAAATATTTTTCAAACGAAAATTCAGTACACGTAATTGTCCGTAGGTAAAATACATTAGGCATGAAACACCGAAATCACAATTGGTATAAAAATGGGCTAGTAAAAGCTGGCTTATAATCTGGTTCACAAATATAATTTCGTAAAATGGAGACTTGTTTATATCAACTGGATACCAGCATGGGAATGGTAGATACCTTTCACCATTGCCGTAGTATGTTTTGTAAATTGCCACAGCAGTAGATATCAGGCAACCTGAAATAACAATACAGTCGACTCTTGTTAATTCAAACCTGCGATAATTCGAACCTCTCTATAATTCAAAGTTATCACGAGTTCCCTACAAAATCTCTTTATATTTCGAACTAAATCAATACATTTTTATGCACTTGGTAATTCGTACGAAAAAATCATTGCTATATAACAAAACGACGCGTTAATTCGAACTCATCGGCGTCCAACACTCGACAATTCAAAGTTGCAGAGAGAAAGAGGCGGAAAGATTGTAAGTACATACATACATTTTGCGACAAGTTCAAACTTGTATCAACGTTTGTTTGTTGAGCCTTTGTGTAAGAGTCCCTCGAGTTTCGAATTAACGAGAGTCGACTGTATAATAAACTTAAAGCCTAGTCTAGATTTTATGCAATACTAGCGGCCCGGTCCGGCTTCACCCGAATACTATGAATTTATGATTCATTATCCCCCTGCGAAGCGAAACCGGGCTATGGTGATGTTTATAATATTAGTAGGATTCAATACGCTATAAAAGCAAAAAATTGCAAAGTTACGTTTTGCTACTATCCCACAGAAATTATCCTCCCCCCGCGAGAAATACAGTTTATATTTTTGAATTTATTCCACAGAGGGATGCACATTTTTAAGGAAACAAGAATTATTACTTGAATTTGATAATGATTGGTTTTGGACCTTATTTTTGGGCAATTTTCAATTAAAAAAATTCGACTGATGACCAGTCCTATACTTCCCACCTAGTAAATATTTGCAAAAAATAAACACTCTTTTTTATTCTTTGAAAAAAGCATGGCCCTCATTTTTGTTTGGTGATCTACTGTTGGCTAGCTTAATATAGCAAAAATCATGGTTACCTTGATTTACGTATAATTTTTATTTTTTTTAGTAAAATATTTTTTTTCTCGAAAACTATACATTTTAGAGAAAAAAATATTTACATTTTTTTCATATTATAACGTCTAGAATTCATTTATATTTTTTTTACCTATTGTTAATAGGTGACATTGAGAACGTTTTTTTTAATATCTCAGGATCCACTGAACCGATTTTACTCAAAATCTAATTAGATCTAAGTTAAAAGCTGATAAACACAATAGAACAATCGGCATGGCCATATGTTGTTCCGTTTTTACGATATCGAAGGCGAAAAATTGACCACATACACACACACACACACACACACACACACACACACAAAAATATATATATATATATATATATATATATATATATATATATATATATATATATATATATAGAAATCAGTCAGAAAATGATCTTAAACGATTGCTAGGGTCTCAAAACGTGAAGATTTGTTAAAATCTCGAAATATTTTTTTCGGACTAAATCCATTACTTCCCTACCATAGTAGAGGTGGGAAGTAAAAATCTAGTTTCTTTTTAGTTTGTATCCTTTACTTTCAATCAAACATTTTTATTTTGTTATGAGCATTCACTTACCAATATCTGCCACTGTTGAAAAGATAGCATAAAATAAATTTATTCGAAAATAATAAGACTGCATCGTGACCTCAGAATTTTCATTAGAAGCTGAATACCGAAATGTTGTCTTTATTTTATAATCCAAGATTTTCAAACTTTTTTTGTTAGCTTGAAAATATAAACATTGAAATAAAGCGAAGCAATATGCCCACACCGTTAATATTGGGTCCAAATTTTCCATTAATTCATCGTCACTAAAGTATACATAAAGCCCCGTGCTCAGCGCATTTATAAAAGCTACGAATAAAAACAAAAAGCGAACACAATGTTCAGTAGCTTTATATGTTTGCGATGAATATTTATCTGGCCAAGGCCACATACCACCAATAATTCTTAATTCATACTTAACCCACCGAAGATAATCAAAATATATTGGCTTTGGTTTGACCATTTTTATAATTTGTTCAATTTCAATTTTCAGTTATTTCAAGTTTGAAGTTCGTAATCTTATACTATAACTTTCGTTTTGTTCAACGCTTTTATAATCAAGACAAATATTAATTTTTCATAAAATAAAATTTTCTTTTACTTTTGATTACAACATTCTATTAGGAAATACGCCAAGTACTGTATGTAGTATTTACGTGAATAGGGCTTCAGAATAATCGAACTCGTCAGCAAGCTGTGGTTTCCATGGGTTAAATGTATCACACATCCCCAGTATCTCAGCTTTAATTCGAGAAGTGTTAAAAATATGAATTGGATTTTCAATGTATTATTAAAATTAATATTATGCTTTATATTTGAGACACAGAGAATTAGAATGCCAAATTAAACATTTTCACAACGCCGCTGTTGAAAATTCGATTTTCGGTACCTGTTTAGCGGGTTGAAACTGCGATTTTCAACCCTAGGAATGAAAATTTTTAGTTGTCGGTTTTCTCTGTTTTTTAACCTTGTTAAGAGGAAGATAGAGCGATTGAGTCGTACCTCGGGCAGCAAACTTCACACTGGTTGCAAACGCTATGTTTCGACCCTTGTAATGAAATATACTATTGCAAATATTGACTCCCCTGAATATTTCAGAGTAATGGATGCGTGTACTTTGTACGCGCGTTAGAAGTTATACTTCTTTGGCGTGATTAAGAACTAATTTTTAATTTACATGCAAATAATTTATTGAAATATAAAATAATAAAAGGACTGGAATGAATTTATTTATATTTGTTTATATGGTAACTATGGTCTAGGGAAATCATTAATGCTGCAACTTCATCCTGTTAAATTTTCGTGACACGATGCGCGCGCATCGTAAAAAGTCACTCTCATCATTTTTTCATAACGCGCCAAAAGAAGTATAACTTCAAAAGTAAAGAAATGATTTGTTCAGAATTTGACAGTGCGTTTAATTTCGGATTTACCTTTTTAAATTTCATACTCGTTTTCTGTCAAAATAAAAAAACATAAAAAAGTCGACACATTTATTCGTATTTAGCCATAACTTTAACGTTTGCCTTACATAAGAATTTACCACCTAAACATTTTTTTTCACGAATATTTGTAGGGTCACATTCCTCAAAGGAAAAAAATAGAACTCGTATGGGATCTCTCGTTTGTCAGTCTGGCCCGTTCATTTGTCACAGTAGAATTTCTTTGAACAGTATAAAAGCATAGTTATAAAGTTTACTAGCCCGCATAGGTATATTCCAATTATATAGTCAAAACCTTAGAAAATATTTTCCCTTAAATGACAAAAAAAACACCTTTGTATTCGGTTATGTGAGGCATCATTTGCTTTTCTTAAGGATCTCAAAACTTCTTTTTTTTTCAGAAGTTTATATTACGTAGAAATTTTATTTGTAAATTATGACTGTTTTGTTTGTTTTTTACTTCCCACCTCTACTATGGTAGGGAAGTAATGGATTCAGTCCGAAAACAATATTTCGAGATTTTAACAGATCTTCACGTTTTGAGACCCTAGCAATCGTTTAAGATCATTTTCTGACTGATGTCTGTATGTGTGTGTGTGTGTGTGTGTGTGTGTGTGTGTATGTGTGTGTGTATGTGTGTGTGTGTGTGTGGTCAATTTTTCGCCTTCGATATCTTAAGAACGGAACAACATACGGGCATGCCGATTGTTCTATTGTGTTTATCAGTCATTAACTTAGATCTGATTAGATTTTGAGTCAAATCGGTTCAGTGGATCCTGAGATATTCAAACAAACGTCCTCAATGTCACGTATTAACATAGGTAAAAAAAATATAAATGAATTCTAGATGTTATTATATGAAAAAAATGTAAATATTTTTTTTCTCTAAAATGTACAGTTTTTGAGAAAAAAAATATTTTACTAAAAAAATAAAAATTGTACGTAAATCAAGGTAACCATGATTTTTGCTATATTAAGCTAGCCATCAGTAGATCACCAAACAAAAAAGAGGGCCATGCTTTTTTCAAAGAATAAAAATTAAATTGTGTTTTAAAGACCACCAACAGCTAAGGTTATTTGGGCCTAGTCAAAAAATAATAGAAAAAAAGGTGTTTATTTTTTGCAAATATTTACTAGGTGGGAAGTATAGGACTGGTCATCAGCCGAATTTTTTTTTCTATAAACATTTTCTGGCTGAACATTTCTTTGACATTTTACGTGGCGTCCGTGTCTTACATAAAACAGATTTGCTGAATAATTAGTTAAGTTTTTATAATTGCTGTGTTACTGTATATTTCCCGTTCTTTTATTAATAACTGTCAATACATTGATGATACATTGCAATAACTGAGCCTTATTTACACTGCATTCAAAGACAGATTTACTGAATAATTAATTACGCTTCTATAGTTAGTGTTGCTGTATATTTTCGTTCTTTCATTATTTGTTGTAATACATTACAATAAAAAAATAGATAGGTACAATTATTATTTTAATAATTTATCAACCCACGCCCAAGACGACTGCCGTAAAGGTCTACCTGTAACATACGGTATAATAATTTGGCGCCCAACGTGGGGCTTAAATAGAGTTTTCATGTTGATAATATTTTAATTTTTGTTTTCCCTCGTCTGCATAATTTTTTTTTGTCGATTTTTCTCAACATCGTTATAATCCACGGCAAGATATCGTCTATTACGTCCATTAAACATTCAATAAAAAAACCACTACTAGATCTACTCTTATATAAACGTTTTAAGGAAATGGGAAAGAAATTAGGAAAAAACTGAAATAGTACAAAACCGTATAGACCCTGAATCAGAACCAATTAAACAACGAGAGTACAAGAATTTATTGACAATGAGCTTGCGGCTGGTGTAATTGAACCATCCAAGACTCAAGAGTGACTGGTCAACACCCGATGATTTTTCTAGTAAAAAAGAAAGTTGGAGGTTATAATAGGTTTTATGTGGATTTCCGAAAGGTGAACTGAGACACCAAACGAAACGCGTATACTATTATCAAGTTTCTTTTTTCACCATTATTCTTTCATAAAATAAATTTAGTTTTAAGTATATAGTATACTAGCCGTTACCCGTGGCTTCGCCCACGTATTTTTCGATTTATGATTTATTATCCCCCTCGCGAGAAATTCTCCTCCTGCGAAGCGAAGCCGGGCTGGTGATGTTTATTCGCTCGAATTTTATAATACATAACTCACTCGCTTCGCTCGTTCGCTCGAATTTTATTAATACATTACACACTTGCTTCGCTCGTTCGTTTGAATATTAATTATACATTACTCACTCGCTTCGCTCGTTCGTTTGAATATTAATAGTACATTACTCACTCACTTCGCTCGTTCGCTCGAATTTTATTAATACATTACTCACTCGTTTCGCTCGTTCACTCGAATATTAATAATACATTACTCACTCGCTTCGCTCGTCCGATCGAATTTTATTAATACATTATTGCTCACCTACGTTATATAAGGAACTCCTGTGCAAAATTTCATGCTAACTTAAAAAATTACGAACTTCCATACAAACTTTCATCCCCTATTTAACCCCTTTAAGGGATGACTTTTCAAAAATCCTTTCTTATTACTCATCTACGTTATATAAGGAACTCCTATGCACAATTTCATGCTTCTAACTTAAAAAATTACGAACTTCCATACAAACTTTCATCCCCTATTTAACCTCCTTGGGGGTTGAATTTCGAAAAATCCTTTCTTATTGCTCACCTACGTAATATAAGGAACTCCTGTGCAACATGTCATGCTTCTAACTTCAAAAATAACAAACTTCCATGCAAACTTTCATCCCCTTTTTAGCCCCCTTAGGGGTTGAATTTTCAAAAAAAAATTTCTTAGTGCTCACCTACGTTATATAAGAAACTTCTGTGCAAAATTTCATGCTTCTAACTTCAAAAATGACGAATTTCCATACAAACTTTCATCCCCTATTTAACCCCCTTAGGGGTTGAATTTCGAAAATTCCTTTCTTAGTGGGTGCCTACGTCACAAAAGGAACCTACTGTCCAAATTTCAGGTTTATATCTTCAGCGGTTTGACCTGGGCGTTGTCTGTCAGTCAATCAATCAGTCAGTAACGGAACTGTTTTATATATATAGATAATATAATTATTTTGTAACTAGGGCCTGATAACTGGGCATTTTGTATTAGTTAAGTATAAGATAACCGGTAGGGAATTTCGTAATTTGACTCTACAGCCTACAGGGTGTCTTGACATTTTCTTTAAAATTACGTGGCGCCCCTATCTTACGTATAAGACAAACTTGCTAAATAATTAGTTAAGTTTTTATAATTACTGTGTTATTGTATATCTCCGTTCTATTATTAACAATTGTCAATACATTGATGCTACATTGCAATTTAAAGACAGATTTGCTGAATAATTAATTACGGCTATGTTCCAATATACGCTATAAGTAGGTACTGACAAGTTCTGGCAGTACTGGCTTGAGTTTCGTTATAGGTTTCCAGTGCTCAGTTGCAGGGCTCTGGGACATCAATGACGTCACTGATCGACGCCATTTTAGGCACTGTGAAGTCCTCACTATACTCGACCACAATTTTTGTAGTGGCCTTAGCACAAATTTATTTTCAGACTTGTGAACTTTGGAATGAAAAGGCAGTAAAACGATAATAATAATAAATAATAATTAATAAAAAACACAACCAACAGACCTTACCCAATTCTGATTTATTCAATTATAATAGTAAAAACAAATTATAACGAAAACGTCATCATCTTCAGTTCAAATAATTATTTGAACTTAAGATGACAAAATTTAATGTTTTCGTTATAATTTGTTTTTACTATTTTAATTGAATAAATCAGAATCGGGTAAGATCTGTTTGTTGTTTTTTTTATTAATATTCATCACCGATTTTCGCTGGATAAATAATAATAATAACAAATAATAAAGAAACTGCTCGATCCCATAATTACGCTGCATCCTCGCCCCCTCGTGATGTGTTAATTTAATACGACTTCAAAAAAATATGGCCGTAAATATCAACTGAAGAATTACCTATTTAGATCGACAGTATGGGCCGATCATTTCTTATTTCCCTTCTGTTATTCACAATACTTGGCCGTTAGCTTGATGATGTCGCCTTTACATTTATTATAGTATAAAACTTTTCAAAACGTTATTTCTAAATTATTGTTATTATTTAAGTCAAACAAGGATAACTATCTATTTATTCTTTTTTTAAATGTAATACTCAGATTAAACTTTTTCGTTTATTTTACAAGATATCCCAAAAAGAAAATTTTTACTTTTAAATAAATATTAGTAAAAAAATTTTTTTAGAGACAAGCTTTTATTTAAATAAAAATAACTTTAAATAATTTAGGTTCATAATTATAAAAGCGTGGGTCGTGACTAATAAACTATCATAGAGTTCACCACCCACGCTTTTATAATTATGAACCTAAATTATTAAAAAATATTTTTTCCTTTTTAGTGCATTAAAATAAAAGCTTGTCTCTAAAAAGTTTTTTTTACTATGTAATATTTATTTAAAAGTAAAAATTTTCATTTCGGGATATCTTGTAAAATAAACGAAAAAGTTTATTTTGAGGATTACATTTAAAAAAAAGAATAAATAGACAGTTATCCTTGTTTGACTTAAATAATAACAATAATTTACAAATAACGTTTTGAAAAGTTTTATACTATAAATGTGAAGGCGACATCATCAGTCATCGATCAATTCAATAGTTTGTGAATACCCACAAACTGAATGGTTGCGCAACTTTCTTGTAACAAACAGATTTAAACGTAACAGTGATATTATTAACAATCAATATGATTAGATTCCTTACTTTAATTAAATTCACAATTTTTGTTAAATTAACATAAGAACATCACACGACATTATTCGCCATGAAATGTACTTATTATTTTATAGAAGGCTATATAAGAATAAATTATAATTTAAAAAACTAAAAAACACGCTTTAATGAACTAAAAAGTAAAAAATAAATAATTTTATTGTAAAAAAGTGTGGGGTGCTTTGTACCATATTTTCATAAAATTAATTATTTACCTAATAAAAAAAATAGAATTTTAGGATTAAAAAAACGTAATTTATTAGATAATAATATAATTTAATGAATAATAATAATGTAAATGGTCATAAAAATAATATAATAAATGTTTGTGTGTTTATAAATATTATAATAGACTTAAAGGTAAATCGTCTTAAGTCTTCCACATCCTGCCTAGCGCGAAGAATATGTGATAAAGTCGAACCCATGAAACTATAACTAGTAAGTGCAAAACAATTTTGAAGTGAAAACTTCCTTAGGCGCGCTTGCCTGGTTGTTCTTTGTTTTTTTTCATCCATTCTTAGTTTATTTTATTTTAATACTTTTTAAATGAAGTTGTATTTAATATTACTAACTAGGGACCTCAAAACGTGCAGATATGTCCAAATTTTCCATTCGCAAAATCGGACCCATTACAACAACTTCCAATGGGAAGTTAAATATAATACTACTTACACTTACACTACAGCCCTTACTTACTTGAAATCTTTGACGGATATAATACGACAAATAATCTAGTGGCGGTTAATCAACGTTCTACCTCAAGTGGTATTATTTTTAAATTATTACAAGCTAAATAAAGTATGACAATAATTGCATAATACTACATCTCCTATTTTTAACTAAATAATTTAATTAAATTCAAAATGATCGTATTGGCTATTCATTTTTAATAAGTTTTAATATTTAACTTTTACCACGTCTAATCTATCTTGAAAATGTTCAACGTATGATAATCTTGCTCCTTCCTATTTATTCATGGATCGTAAACAAGTATACAAAGAAAACGACAGCTTAAGTACCTGTAAAGAATAAATTAAGTTACATTTATTATAAACAAGAAACACAACCAAAACAAAAAACCAAATGAGATAATATATTTATTATAAAGGGTGTCTCAGCAAGAACTTGAATTTTGAATCACGCGCCATTTTCGACTGTTAATTGTTGATTCAGCCATATTTGGTATTTGTTTAATTAAAACATTGACATTTACGAAAATGATAAGTTACAGGTCAGAAGAACGTTTGTTAATAGTGAAAACCCATTACAAAGAAATTGCACGCCAAATTCGTGAAATCCAGCAGCCCTTACTGCAAAATGTACTGCAAAGTTTCGTCAAAAGAATATATTCCTACCAACGGAGCAACGGTGGTCATTTAACAGATATTTTGTTTCATGTGTAAATGTATCTACATATGAAGAAAAAAATGTAAATAAATCATTAAATTAACATATTTTTTAAGTTTTTAAAATTCAATTTCTTGCTGAAACATTTTGGCGTGCAATTTCTTTGTAATGGGTTTTCACTATTAACAAACGTTCTTCTGACCTAACGCACCATTTTCGTAAATGTCAATGTTTTAATTAAACAAATACCAAATATGGTTGACTTATAAAAATGAAAAAAATGGAACAATACCTGTGTGCAAGATGCAAATGATAGCTCAGTAAATTTTCCCACAGTGAAAAATAACGTCTTTTGGGCCCGTTGCGGCATCAACACCATAACGGTTTTAAATTGTTTAAGATTGAGATACCACGGACATTCGTAAATTGCTTCAGAAACGCGCAAACTCTGTAAAAAAATTTGATTATTATAACCAATTTAAATAGGTTAAATGTTTTTTTAACTTTTAAAAAACCAGAACAATGCTGTGTAATCATTTTATGCCTCCTCCATACAATCGGCCATGATGGACAATCACAGAATGGACCATGATTGTCACCATCATTGCGCATCTGTCCCCACAATTGTGCCATTTGTGTGAATTATCATCTGTCCGACATGGATATCGAACAAATATGAACTGAGTGATCGACGAACGTGTGGAAATGCGCGCAATCATGGCCGGAAAACCCATACAGAGGCGATCACGCTTCCATCATGGGCAATTACAGGCGATTATGCCCTCCACACAATCGTGATGGCTTGTAATCGCCCATCATGGCCGATTGTGTGGACTGTGGAGGCACCACGTGTAATTTCATACCTCATTGCTAGCCATCATTCCACTGAATCCAAGAATCATAAGTTGTATTACGTCTAATCCCAAATAGCTAAACGTTTGTAATTTGCTTGATGTTCCATCTGTCTATGAAATAACATAAAATATATTATAAGCATTAAGTATTATAATCGTTACTGTACGAGAGTAATTTTATTTAAAAAAAAGAGGAAACGATATTATATTATCGTGAAATGATTCTGAATGTTTGGGGCGCAGAATTTCTATTGTTGGGTTCCGATCCCTCTTTGAAAATTAGTTTTTACGAGTTTAATTTACATTTAATTGCAAATGACGGACAACAAGTTACTAATCCGAAACATGCATTGAGTATTATTAAGGTAGTTGTAGAGCTTCTCCAATTGTTTATGTTGTTGGAATAATCAACTAACTGTTAATAATACACCAAAAAAATCGGAATAGCATACCGATGCTGTCGCCACATAAATAGCCAAGCAAAGAAATATTATCGTAAATCCAATTTTAATAAATAGAATTGGAGCAAGAAAAGCATTGGCCAAGCGATGAAACTGCAGTATGTCTTCGTGATGGTCGACACAATCAATTATTAATCGTTCCAGCTCAATTTCATATTTGTTTTGATATTTAGATAGAATACTGTCTTCGACCGTTGTCTGCTCGTAACTTTGATCAGTTATTTTTTCCAGCTTATCATCTTTGCTATGAAACATTAACAGTTAGTTATCGATGGATGTATCACAGGATTGAGAACATAAGAAAATGAATGAGTGCAACAAGGAAGACAAACAAAATCAAAAAAGCGGGGGGGGGGGAAACGTTACGTACTATTTGAACGTTCTTAAATATTTAGTTAAAATGGTAGTACGTATCAAAGTATTCGCAACTTATTATTAAATATAATTAATATTTGCTTAGTTAGCATAACTGTTAAGAACACCATCGAATGACGCAACGTTACAATTTGTTTTATAATGGAAATAATTATTGATTATCTAATCGAGTCGCCGTAGGGCGTAAAGTAAAATAAATGATAACTCATCCGCCGCGATAGTAGAAGATTCGAGTAAGTCCCGACATAGGTTTGGAAAGAATTCTTTTTGTGTTGCATTGTAATGTTACGTCATTCGATGGTGTTCCTAACAATTATGCTAACAATAAGCATTTATTTGTGTTCTCAAATATATTGTTACACGCATCAAGAGCACTGGCGCTTCAGTTCGGCTGATGACTATTGTTCTACCGACATAGGTTCACTGGCGTATAACCATAGACAATTACCACAACCATAGACAATAACAACAAGGCGTATGTATTAGCCTAGCGGCACTGGCGAGAACTAATTGTGCCAACACGGCACACGGTGAATGGTCTCCAGGCGGAAATGGAGGGGGTTGGATTGGGGCATCCCGGCGAACGGCGACGCGCGTTCCACACGTGTATAACTACGTAGCTAATAAAAGTGTATTTTTACGGACATAATAAAACGGTATAAATAATTTCCGTAACAATATTTTCATTTTTTGAATGAAGATATCTTAACATAAATCTCTCCTAAGCTATTATAAAAATTAGATATAGTGAAACCTTTAGTTACCTTTTGTTTCCAAATTTGTTAAAGCTAGACTCAAATTTTTGCACAGTGTCGACATCTGCTCCAGCATTAAACAATGCAGTTTTACAAATGTTTTTTAGACGAAAATTCAACAAACATAATTCTCCATAAGTCAAATACATGCAGGCCACAAAATATAAATCGCAATTAGTATGAGAACTACACATTATAAACTGACTGCATATTTGGTTAATGAATATGATTTCGTAGAACGGAGATTGTTTCATATCAACTGGATACCAAACTGGTATTGGTATAAACTTTTCGCCTTTGACTAAATGATAGATTGCTAGAAAAGTGTAACACTGAACACCTGAAACAAAAATAACAAGCCGTGAGGTGGGTCGTTTATTGGGACTAAAGTGCGACCCTTGAGGTCCACACGACGAACTTCCCAGTTTGATAAATATTTAATAACAATAATTAAGTTAGATATTTCACAGAAAAGTAATCATTTTAATCATTAAAACATAATTATTATTTATTTTTAACAATAATTAAAAAAAAAAAACGGCTGAACTGATTTTTATAACATTTATGTCGGATCAAAATGACGTTAACACGCCTTGATTGACACCCTTACGAAGTCGATATAATTTTTTATTCGCGAGATATTGTGTAAAATCTACTTTTTTGTAGTCTATTTGGTTAAGAAAAAAGAACGGCTGTTTTCAAATGCTTTTTGCGCTAATTCCCAAAAATATATGAAAACAACCTATATATAGTGATTTGAGCTTCACAGATAATAAATTCCCGTACTTACCTACAAGCGACGATATTGCAAATCCGAAACCGAGTATATGTGCTATTCTATAATAAGGTCGCATTGTCATTATTTCATCATTTCCATCAGAAACCGAAAATTTTAACCGTTTATGCATTTCGCTATCCATATGTTTTAAGGTTTTTTTATTTAATTGAAAATATAAATTTATATACAAAGCTATGATATGAGCCCATAAAGTCATCGCTGGATCCATATTTTCAACAAGCCCAGCAGATCCAACAAATATATTTAATGCAATACCAAGGCCATTAAAAGAAATCATTGTCATGAACACAATTTTATAAATAGTTTCAATTGTTTTAAAAAATGTCGTTGAATATTCATCTGGCCATGGCCACATAGCAAGATTAACTCTCAAATATGGTCTAATCCATTTTAAGTAATCAAATGTGGGATTCGAATTTTTCATTTTCACAAGTTATAGTACAATTCAGGTTTCTACAAATTTTCGTTCAAGAAACTTATATCAAGCTTTTGTCAACGTTCCAGCTATATATACCCAGTATTTCTTTGTATGCATTTTTCAACGAGAAAATATTCATTTTTTAATAAGCAAAATGAGTAGTATACATATATGCACCTATTTATTTCAAAACAACATTCCTTCGAAGTGAACGCCAAGTACAGATTTACATATAATATATTTTATACAATTAATGGTAGGTAACACCACAACATAAAACGCAGCCATTGATTTATAGTTCAACCACAGTATATTATGGTTCAGTGATGCACCTACATCAAAACAAAATAATTTTATTTTCAAATTAAAAAAAAAAATTGCAACACTTGCATCAAAAGTACAATTTTAGATGGCTGTGTACCGTACCGTTTGAAAAGTGATTCTTTATGGAAGCTTCTACTGCATTCGAACGGTAGTGTTTAAAGTAAATTTTAACGCACTCCGTTCTATAAATTAATACTGTTTTGTTTTACTTTATAACACACGTGCGTAATAAAGTACCTTAGAGATAACTTTGCTATAATGTCACTAATAAAATATTTATCCAAATTGTGATTTATTTGCTTAAAATTGAATTTTTGAAGCAGTTGTTGCAAAAAATATTACCAGAACGAGCGTAGCGAGTGAGTAATGTAATTCCTAAACCACGCAACGTATTTTGATGCGGTTTTCACCATCAGTTAGATCATTTTTTACGGAAGGTTTATATATATAGCAAACGAGCGAAGCGAGTGAGTAATGTAATTATAATATTCAAGCGAATGAGCGAAGCGAGTGAGTAATGTATTTGTAAAATTCAAGCGAACGAGCGAAGAGAGTGAGCAGTCTATTGCACCCGGGCTTTCTTAGCACCCGGGCGAAGCCGGACGGGGCCGCTAGTATCGTTATAAGGCTCACTTTGAACATACTAAAAAATACACGTAACGCAAGTTCACAAATTTAATTGTCATAAAATATCTAAAAGTGGTTATCCACGGTGCATTGTTACATACAGTCTTTTTTCAGTAAATTATGTCTACTCAAAGGGTTTAAATTTTAAAAAGCCACTTAAATAGTGTTTTTGGTCAATGTTTCCCATATGGTACAAATTCCCTTTTTATCTAATGATACAGCAGTAAGATGTTTTTTTTATAGAAATGTTTTGATAAATTGTCATTGTAATTGAAATTCTAGAGCAGGGATGGCAAACCTTTTCACATCTACGTGCCGTTTTTTTCAGAAAATGTTTAATAGTGCCATGTCATGCAAACAAGCAACTAAAGAAATTTAGTGGATAAAAAATTATCCAAACGTAGATGAAAAGAATGATTTCGATAAAGCATTGTGTGCCATGAACTTTTCGTCGACTTCTCGTGTCGATTTCATAATTATATGTTATTTGACTGATATTCAAATTTTTTCGACAGCATCTAACATATTTTTTTAATTATTTCGATTGTGTACCTCAATCAATGACGTGCCGACAATATTCCATTGGTTCGCCATCCCTGATCTAGAGTCTAGAGTGAGTACTGTTTTCAATAATGTCCCTTATTAATAAATAATTAATGTCATTTTATAGGTACACTTTATTATATTTTGGTCACATGTGATAAAAACTTCATATATATTTATGCGATATAATAGAATAGAAATATGTTAATGTTTAGGGTTCCGTACCAGAAAGGAACCCTATTGTTGTGCCAACGATTTTCATAACATACTGTAACAAAATCCCAGATGCTACGCCACTGTTTTCAATAGAACATTCGAGAGTGCAGTGATTGTCTGTTTGTTGTAACAATGTGTAGGCGTGGCAGATACGCGAAGACACGAGAACATTCCAGAAAGCGCGGCGAGCGTGGGGGGGTCAAACTGCTTCGGCTATATAAGGACAGCAGTTACGAGAAACGAACAACGGACAGCGAGCGACGGATTGAAATAAATCAGTGCGATTGAAGTGTTTTCACTTTGTTTGAGAAATACTGATTGTGTAAACAGTGTTGTATATTAAAATTGACTTTTCATTGTTAATAATTATTGTATATTGTCGTTTACATATTTTGATTATTGAAATAAATAATTTTATTCCGCCAAATTCAAAACAGTTTTGTTACAATACTATAAAATGGTTGTAAAATGTTAACCTGTATTACAAACAGTTTCTCTACAGTAGACTGATCTCTAATCTCTAAGGGCACCCAATGGGAAGTTATAGCAGTGTGGTTTTACCCACAGACTAAGCCTATTTTTCAGAACTTGGATTCCAGCTATAGCTAGAGTTTTATATTATCTTTTACTGGCACCTTCGCTTGCGTTAAAGTCGATTTTCAAGGGAACACTGTCAATCAAAATCGGTCAATCAATCAATCAAAATCGGTCTAGCAGTTCTGGTAAGATGCAAGTACAAACAAACAGACAGACATTCTGGAAACACGTTCTCCCGTCTAAGGATCTCTATTCATTTCCAAGATAGAGTAATTTGAAAAAATACATTTCAACGGTGTCACTTACCTACAGCCTACAACAAAATAAATAGGTAAACACGGTCTAGTACATTTGCAAAATTTGAAACTTTCCCGACCGACCAATCACACCTCAAGAAACAAAGGGACATGAGCTGATCACGCACACAGATCACTCTATCTTGAAAATGAATAATCTATATGTGTCATACAATATACAGGGTGCTGAATTGATTTGCGGGTAATAGGGATTTAACCCGTAAAATCAAACTTTTGCGACTTCCTGCTTCCCTAATTATTTTAGGAAAAATATCTTCGAATAAAAGTTTTAGAAAATAAAATTCTGTATCTAAATCATTAAACAAAATTAATTTTGCATGCTTTGTAACGGCAGAAATTTGATATGAAAATGTCAAAATTACCTCAAAAACAGATAGCGATAGCCATGGAACTTGAACAAAATGATTAGAAATTATTCTGACAGCTCAGTCGTCATCATTTTGTTTAATGATTTAGATGCAGAGTTTTATTTTCTAAAACTTTTATTCGAAGATATTTTTCCTAAAATAATTAGGGAAGCAGGAAATCGCAAAAGTTTTATTTTACAGGTTAAATCCCTATTACCCGCAAAGCAATTCAGCACCCTGTATAAGATAAGTACTGATAATTTCAAAAAACCTGCCAGAAAATACAAACATAGAACCCATTACTATTTTAATTATAAGTATTCCTAGCTCCATTTTTTGTAATCAGGCTTTTTTATCAAATTCATCATTATCAATACTTGCATATAAAATTGTAACAGGACCTCTTTCTGTACCTAGTTTCTGGGTATTTTAGATGACACTTAGATGAAGAAAAGCGTTTCCATATAACTTTTGTCTCTCTCTCTCTGTATGCATTAGCATCACTCGAGAACAGCTGAAGCGATTTTAGTATCACTGATACCCAAATGTAAAATTAAGATAGACTACTTTTTATTCAGATACGACTGAGTTAAAATATAAGGTTTCTGTCAAAAGCTATATTAACACGCGAGCAAAGCCGCGGTTAAAGGCTAGTATATTACGTTATAATTTTGTTTCATTTATTTCTTATAAATTCTATGTTTTATCTATCTAATATTATTCAATTCATCAAAAATGTAGACATCGAAAACATATAATTTGTAAGTTTTCCCTAAATTATTATTTATTTAAGAGGTATAGATACATTGAAACTATCAATTTATAAATTTTTTAAATAAAGCAATAATGTTCTTCGACGATGATAGCTGATATACTCGCATATTTTATCTATGGCTACAAAACAAAACCGCTAATGTCGAATTCATAATATTTTCGGTCTCGAAAGATTTTTTTATACCTATTTTGTGTAAAAAAAGCGGTCAAGTGCGAGTAGAACTCGTGTCATGAGGGTTCTGTACCATTATAACAATTTATTAAAAATTAAGTTTGTCATGTAATAATTCCCAGATATAGTAGTTTGCAACCATCGCGTAGGATGGCGCTGAACCGCAAGATTGGTTTGCATTCACATCTATGTTTTAACTTGTCCTCTAGAGTCTAGATTGTTAGTCAGTATTGAAATACGTGATTTTTTGAAAGACCGTATCTTTTTATTACATTGAGTTAGAAGCTGGAATTTTTTACAGGATCCTGAGAAAAAGGGTATTGACTGAACCCTATAAAAATTAAGTTTATCACGTGATAAATCCACATAAAATTAAAAATTAATGATTTTCGGATTTTTTCCTTTACTTGTGCTATGAGACCTTCCTTCTTGCCAAATTTCAAAATTTTTGGTCAACGGGAAGTACCCTATAGGTTTTTTTTTAATCTTTTTTTATCTTTTTACTGCATTCAGTTAGAAGCTTAAATTTTTTACAGGATTATTGGGTCGTAAACCATTGTATTTGATATTAATTTGAACTTGATACCTCTAGCCGTTCCTGAGAAAAAGGGTCTTGACGGACAGACAGGCAGACAGACGGATAACAAAGTTTTTTCGTTCTGTGGTACGGAACCCTAAAAGCGTTTCATATTTACATGCATTCTTTTAAACTCTATTTCAAACTCTTCAGTGGATGAACGCAAAGTAGTCTATTTTTCTTTCAAGTAAAAAAAAGAGACAACACCGTCAGTCGCATGTATAACAAAGTGTTTCTCAAAACTCGAAAGAAGAATGCAATACTGAATCATTTTAAAAATGACTGACATATTATAGAATATAAGCATTTACTTGGTGACAATTCTAAGCTGGCTTTTGTAATTAGCTTAAAATACTTAATAAAAGTTTTAAAATAATTACATTTTAAACATCGATTTACGCTTTATAGTACTGCAGTCTAGTACAACAATAAAATGACGTTCGTAAAAATTACTCATTCAATATTTTCTAAAAAAAAAAAATGGAGTGTGCAAGTCATTCTAGAATAATTTACGAGCCGCGTCAATTCATTTATAATTATATCTCTATACTCTATAGGCTCTGTCTGTATTACATTTTGTCAAATTTTGTGATGAGTATTTGTTTTACTCACCATGTAACCTGATTTTTAAGTTTTGGCCGCATAGATCAAAATAATATTTACTATTACATCGTAGACGCAAACCGTACAAAATTGATAAAAAAAAAATGGAGTGTGCAAGCATAGATCAAGTAATCATTGAGGAAGATGCCTTTCCTTATGACGTAATACGTGAGCAGTTTTTGGAGAGACTATTAGGATCGCATGATCGCTCTACACTAGCGACACCCCTATTTCTATCCATGAACTAAACTGCCAAACCATAGGTTAAGAAAAATATTAAAGCTACCATACTTCTCTGTTTCTAGGGGTTTGGCAGTTTAGTTTATGGACAGAAATAAGGGTGTCGCTAGTGTAGAGCGCAACGATCATGCGATTCCAACGGTCAATCCATAAACTGTTTATTTAAATTTATTTAATAAATGACTGTCATTTAATATTTAAAATGTCAAAAATCTGAAAAAAACTAAATTGGTTAAAAATTTCCAGAATTGTGTTTTTCATTATATTTTTTTAACTAAATTTTAGAAATTTCTGGTACCTATAATAATTTAAATGTTTTATAGCTGTTTTATAATATGTTGTATATTATGAAGTTTGAAGAATTAATATAATTGACATTATGTGCATTTTTTATAAGTAAATCTTTTTGTGCGTGTGTATTATATTCGTTTCATTGTAGGTACCTATTTTTATTATTAAATATAGAGTTTTATTTCAACATATTGAATAAATGATCTGTGAAACTACACAATAAAAAGAAGAATTTATAGCTTATAAAAAAAATTACAGCAAGTCATTGTCATAGTTCTTTTTTGTATGTCCATTTTTGAGCGAACCATGACCGAACAATTCATATTAGATAATAAATAACCGCAAGAATTAATTTATTTAAAATAATGAACAGCTACGAAAGTTTAATATTGTGATAATAATTCTTAATATTGTATATTGACATTTGTCACGTTTAGATACGATTTTGAAAACTTGTAGGTATAAAAATGGTTTCTGTTACAATGATTTTCATAGTTCTTTATAACTGTTTTCTAAAGCAAATTTGTCGTCAAAAAATTAGCACGGTTTCTTTATTATATTATTTAATTTTTGAAAACTCAAATTAAGAATTGGTTATAAAAAAATTATTATATTAGTTTTCTGTTACCATGGTTAGTTTCCAATTTTTATTTTGCAAAATTTTAAACCTTAAAATATAACTAAATGTTTGTGGTACCAACTTGAGTCAAACAAATACATTTCTACGGTAAAAAAATAGACTTTATAACACCTCCTTGGACTTTATTTAATTTCTCGTTTACCATGGTTACACAACAATTAATTACGAAATAAATACGAGACCTTGAAAAAATTAAAATATATAAAAAAGCTATTTTTTTCGGCGTCCTGCATTTCAAGATCTTGGCTATAGTGTCTATGATCTTGGCTCTGAAATTTTTAACATAATTTTGAATAACCGTGGTAACGTTTTCTTTGTTAAATCATGTTATTGAGTTGATACTGTTTTTTCTCAATTTGTGTAATATTTTGCATTTTAAAATTTCTGACAAATTACTTTCTATTAATATTTCAAACACGTCCAAATTACCTCGCAATTTTCGCATTCGGAGTAAGGAGGTTGCAGTTGCACTATATATTATATTAAATGCTGAAATACTTTTTCGAATGTATTTTGAATTTCAAGAACAGTTATTATTTTTGGGGTATTTTGTCCAATTTTATATATTCTTACCTGCATAGTCTCAAATTAAGATTGTGATAAAATTCGTGAAATTTTGAAACAAGCAATATAACATTTTTTTAGAATAAATAGAAATGTTCAGTTTCAGTTTTTTTTATAAAAAACAGCATATTTTGATAATTTTTTATTTTACTGAAAATAATTCCGTACTAAAATGGTAAAAAACGGAGCCCACAAATGGTGACAGAACTCTTTTGTGCCCAATACGCGATGTCTTTTTTTTGAAAAATATTTAAATAATCCAGTCCCCTATGAACATCAAAAAATAATGTCATAAATTCAAATATAATTCCAAAGCTACTGCACATTCGCCAAGGTTAGCACCATGGAGGTTAGCACATTCGCGATTTGCACGAATGTCGAAACCATTGCAACAAGGAGGTTTGAAAATATTTTTAATCGGAATGAGTCATTTTTTTACCGCTGATTTTTGTGGCAGCACCGGTCGAGCCTCAACTCAAATAGAGATGCATGATTAGTAAATAAAGCTCTTGAGAGAGATGCACATAGTTAGGCTGTCGGTTCTTTATGAATTGGAGGCTCCACGTTTCAAACAACAGACATTAGGTGTCTTACCCATATTACTTAGTCAATGGTATGAATTATTTAACTTCTTTAAGTTGAATTATTGAATAACCGTTTCTCGCGTTTAAAAAACAAGTGAAGTGCAAAAACTTAAACAATTTACGAAAGTAACAAACAATCTGACATATTTTAATTTTAATTGTCATAGTTTAATCAAATCAAAATAATCAACAAAAAAGTTTTTAAAAAGTGTTTCAGTAAGATTTTAATACTTAATTATATTATTAAAATCACTAATTGAGTAAACATGGATAATGATCTTATTGAGTTATTAAAATCTGTGAAATCAACACACGATTTCCAAAATATATCAAGATTTTTTGAAAGTAATAATACTCAAAAACAAATTATAAATGAAGAATTTTTTCATTATGTCTTAAGCATTATTGTAAACAGAACCGAAGTAAGTACTTAGTTTTTTTAACTTTAGATTAATAAAAAAACGCTGATAATTTTCAATGTGAAATTATTTTCAGGCACCAGAAGACATCAAGATACGAATTGAAGCAATGGTAGTAGTATTTAATTATTTAAAAGACAATTTGACAGTAAATGATTGGTTAGAATACAAAAATGATGTAGCAGAATTGATTTTAGAAGTTTTTAATGCACTTCACACATTAATAACTTTTGATGAACAAGCTTATTATACATTCGGATATCATGTTACTTCTGAACTAATTCTAGTAAGTATTATCAAAATATCAGTGTTCGTCAATATACAATAATAGATATTTAACTTAAAAATATCTACAATATTTTTTTTATGATGAAATACTTGCTTGATTAGTCGGTCAAAAACTACAGTTTCATAAAATAAAGTTTTGGTCCCTGATTGTCAAGTTTCTTCGATATTTACCATAATGTAATAATCTTAGTCAGTTACATAAGGATTTTGATTGGTCACTTTTTAATTATCAGTACTTACTAGACCCGGGTCTTGACCCGAGAGCTGGTTAAAGTGTCAACTGGATTTTCAATTTATTATTAAAAAATAAATTGGTGCTAGACCCAAATAACCTTAGCTGTTGGTACTGTTGCCAGGTGTCTCGATTTGCGCGGTCTGTGGACACGTCCCGATTAACCTTTGATTGGGACCGCGAATGTCCCGATTTAGGGGCAATCTGTAATTATAACATCGCACGTATTATTTTGTGACTACGAAAGCGCGATAGAGGTATCACATTGTTCCTTTCTTTTCTGCCGCCGCGTAAGATCAAAAATTATGGTTACATTATTTTCACCACTTAATAATTAAAATGAACGTTGATTTATGAACACCTTGTTTTTTTTAGTTGTCTCGATTTCAGAACCAAAATCCCGATTTTGTCTCTAAATTTAGCAAACTGGACCTGGCAACACTAGTTGTTGGTGGCCTTTAGAACGTAACATTTTCTTACATGTTTCCAGTTATTTTTTTCTGTCTATTTGTATCAGATAAAACGTAGCGCATTATCTACTGGTAACCAAACTTAAAGTATAGGGTACCTACTTTTTATTCGGCTGAAGATAAAGTTTTTATCAAAACAGTAAATGCTAGTTACATAAGTTACATTATGAATATCGAGTGGTCTTTTTCACACAATACTGATAAATCGGATACAAAAATTCATATATCGATTGCACTAAAATAACTACTGGGATGAACTCGAGAATTGAACCCCAAAGCATTTAATCCTACATCGGATTTGTAATATTGGTATTCCTTTTAAATGAAAGCAACGTAAAGACCCTACAGTGATTTTAATTTAGGAAGCATTAAAATTAGCCCCACTGCGTAGAAACTCAAAATCCTGTTATCATGACTATATATTATACAAAAAATTAATTTCAGGAGCTTTACCATTTAGAAGATGAAGTAATAAATATGTTTGTTGTTTATATTTTGGATAAAATAATTGAAATTATTGTTAACTCGGAATTGAATATTGACTTCCGGAAAATGTTAACGAAGAAACTAAATGTGTTATTGTGCAGAATGAGTCTGACGCTTCGGAAAGATTTCTACAACGATAACCCTATAATTATGTGAGTATTCTCTGTCTTTTTAAATAATTGCTTTGTCCTAATCCGGGTCATGAGATACTGATGTCACTTCCGATTATTTTTTGGGTTATTTTCTTATGTCATTGACTACATACGTAAAATGAAATTAATGTCAAAATGTCGATCTCAACGAGTACTTTCATATCATCATGGAGTACCAGAGTTCATCCTGCCGCAACCCTTTGGCAACCCTAATTTTTCAATTTCCGGCAGAATAAAAATAATAATTGTAGCTCTGTATTTATTTGCCCCAAAGCTAACTCACAGACAAATTCATCTGTGTATTCAATACATAGCAAATCTGATGATCGGCTCAGGAACTATAAGTTCAGGTAACCTAAAATAAGTTTTAAAAAAGCAGAAATCACTGAAAAGTTCCAATTTATATGTTTTTATATTTATTTCTGCATGTATAAAGTATAAACCGTTGTCCGTTTAAGATACAAATTAAGACACTTATGTTATAACCTCTGTTATCGAGCATCTATAATATACAGTTGTTATTATTATTGTAGATCATAGACGCGTCGACAACTCAGGTCATTAGCGTCTTCAACACAACAATTAATAATCCATTTGTGTATAAGAATCTGCCAGCCGGCACACACAAACCGACTGGTACGAGCTCGGGCTCCTGGGAACGCCAATTCCCAAAGAACATTGGAATGCAATTGCGAGAACAACTACATTCCAATGTTCCCCCTGGGGGATATAATATACAGCGCTTATCTATATAACATATCAGTGATTTTATTTTTTTTTTTAGAAATAAAATTGTGAACATATTGCTGGGTAGCGGCGATTTTGATTACCAAATGGTGTTATTGGAATTATTATTCCGTTTGAACCCGGTACATAATTCTGAGGACAATTTAAACAAATGGGTTACAATTCCCAAACTAGAAGATTTCAAAAAAAAATATTTGAAATTTAATTTAGCCGATTATGACACTTCAGCAAGAAAGTTACTAAATATATTAAATGAAGCTTCGGGCTTGGTATTTTCTATTGTTTGTGATCATGGATCGATGGGAATATTTAATTTATGTAAATCAAAAGTATGTATTTTAATATATCTTTTGTAAATGAGTTTACAACTGCATAATAAAAAATATTGTTATAGGATATTGTGGACAAATTTTGGGTCGATTTTAATATGGAAACAAAGTCTATATTTCTCATTTGTGATGAACAATCATTTAATACATTGGATAGTCCGAGCATCGATAGTGCTTCACAGTCATGGGTTACTATCACCATTACATCTAAAAGCGTTGCCAAAATTACAATCAAATGGTAAGTCTTTTTTACTTCCCACCTCTACTATAGTAGGGAAGTAATCGATTTGGTCCGAAAAAAATATTTCAAGATTTTAACAGATCTTCACGTTTTGAGACCCTAGCAATCGTTTATCTTTTTCTGACTCATGTCTGTATGTGTGTGTGTATGCGCGTGTGCGTGCGTGCGTGTGTGTGTGTGTGTGTGTGTATGGTCAATTTTTCGCCTTCGATATCGTAAAAACGGAACAACATACGGCCATGCCGATTGTTCTATTGTGTTTATCAGCTTTTAACTTAGATCTGATTAGATTTTAAGTCAAATCAGTTCAGTGGATCCTGAGATATTAAAAAAGCGTTCTCAATGTCACGTATTAACATAGGTAACAAAAAAATATAAATGAATTCTAGATGTTATAATATGAAAAAAATGTTAATATTTTTTTCTCTAAAATGTATAGTTTTCGAGAAAAAAAATATTTTACTAAAAAAAGAAAATTGTACGTAAATCAAGGTAACCGTGATTTTTGCTATATTACTAGCCATCAGATCACCAAACAAAAAAGAGGGCCATGCTTTTTTTCAAAGAATAAAAAAAGAGTGTTTATTTTTTGCAAATATTTACTAGGTGGGAAATATAGGACTGGTCATCAGTCGAATTTTTTATAACACAACTAATAATTAAATGTTCTATAAAATACCGAATGTTTACTGATTAAATTTTTGGCGAAAAAGCAGTTCCATTTATGTCAATTTTTTAACGTGAATGCGTCTTCAAAATCAAAACAGTTCTGGGGGGTATGAACGAAAAATCGAGCTTGACAAAAATTGGTGAAAATGTTTTGTCTTATAATTTTAAAACTAAAAGCAACTTCCAAACAATAAATATAACAATAAATACAAATTTTAACACGGACGTCGTGAACAAATGCATAATGACTGCAAACAGTATTAGACCGAGAGCCCGGCGTTAATATATGAAGCTCATTTGTGACAGGATGAAATTTTCAGGGAAGGTAGTATTTATTATGACAAAGAAAAAGCGCTAGGGTTGCCTAGTCAAATCCTGGTGCGACGGCCGGGATAAGCCACTTCCGGTGCAAAATGTCAATTTTTATATGTATATGTATATATGTATAAATTGAAACAGCCCAAAATTACAAAGTGGCCCTTAGTCTAGCATGGTAACCATAGTTTTTAAGAAAATGACATTTCGAAAATTATAAATTGTTAATAACTGCTCAAAATTGGATAAAATATAATAGTTGAATTCTGTATCACGAAAAAGAAAAGTTATACATTTTGTAAAGTAGTATCAGTATATGCAAAAATTTAAATTTTTGTTGTGAAACATCTTTAGGTACGGGTGTAAAGTCGTTTGAATGGAACGTCGCCAAATGTCATTTGTTATTGCATTTTGAAACTACGTGGTCAATAATTATAGTTTTTTTACTAATATTATCAGCGCGTAATGTGTCATGCATCGTTTTTTGTTTTTTTTTATTAAAAAAACAGATAGATTATTATGTATTGTTTTTTTTCTTATTGAAAAATTATTAAAGTGATATTTTTTAGCACCTTACCTATATTAAAAATGTTAAAAATTCAATTTCCAACAAAAAATATCTCGCATTCAATGATGTAAATTATTTTTTAATTAAACTAGCATAAAGAGATACCTTTATTAAAAAAAATATATATAAATTTTATTTCATGATTTTCTTGACTTCTTTTCAAAGCAACTACCTTAAATTACGTTTTGTTTAAAAATGTTTACATATTATTGTAAAAAAAAATAAATATTTTAATATAAGTATGCTTCGAATAAGTAATTTAATAATAGTAATAATAATAATAGTTTAATGTATAGTAAACTATATTGAAACTCATGTTGATCACTCCCGTATGTAATATAATAAAATTAAAAAACCGATTGATTTGTGAAACAGAATTGTCAATCATTATTATGGCAATGTTTGCCTTCTGCAGGCCTAAAATTACATAATTCTAATAATGTAATTTTAGGCTTGAAAAAGGCAACAAAATAGTTGCTGAAAAGTTGCCATATTAAAGATTGACAATTCTGACTCACAAATCAACCGATTTTTTCTTTTATTATAGTAAATTATTATTATTTTCCATTTTTTCATTATAGTTATTTTGGTTTTATATTCGCTTAGTTAACTTTATACCTGCGTCTGATTAAGTTGAATTTCAAGAAAAAATATTAATCGAGGTTCAGTAAAGCCAAATGCTTCAATTAATTTTTAGCATCAAACCAAATTTAAAATCACAAACAAAAATCAACCTTTTTTCTCTTTTCGAAACAAACCCCAAACCACCTTTTTTAAAACTTTTATTACAGGTTACTACGACCTTCAAGTAAGTAATTTATACTAATTTATATAAGAGGTGCACGTTGAATTACGTTGAAAAATAAAAATAAGAAATTGCTACCCTAATAAATTCTTGGGAAAATTGTTAATACCAGATTCAGGCAGTTCCTGCGTAATTATACGGATATGAGTTTGAAACCAAATGCGTTGAAAACATAAAGTTATACATAACTAAAGTCTATCCCATAATTGTAGATTTAAAAAAAAATGAATATCTAACGTTTGTTTTAAGTTGGCAACATGTAAAAAATTTCAAAATTTTAGATTAGATTATTTATATTTTTCAGGTTTACTGTTTTAACACTGTTTTACTAAATAAAAATAGAAATTAACCAAGGAAACGGAAAATAAAATGTCATTTTTAAATAAAAATGAAGAAAAATAGCTTCAGTAAACAGTTCTGTTCAGATAAATTTCTACGAAATAATACTGCAGCTTGTGTTGTGATGTCCTAATATATTTTACAACAAGCCGTGAGGTGGGTCGTTTATTAGGACTAAAGTGCGACCCTTGAGGTCCACACGACGAACTTCCCAGTTTGATAAATATTTAATAATAATAATTAAATTAGATATTACACAGAAAAGTAATCATTTCAATCATTAAAACATCAATAATTAAAAAAAAAAAAAAAAAAAAAAACGGCTGAACCGATTTTTATAAAATTTATGTCGGATCAAAATGACGTTAACACGCCTCGATTGACATCCTTACGAAGTCGATATAATTTTTTATTCGCGAGATATTGTGTAAAATCTACTTTTTTGGAGGTTATTTGGTTAAGAAAAAAGAACGGCTGAACCGATTTTGAAAAAATTTCTTTCAGATCATATTTACGTTAATACGCGTCGATTGGCACCCTAACGTAGTCGATATCGTTTTTCGTTCTCGAGATTTCGTCTTTGAAAGAAATGTACACATACGTACGTACACACACACACACACACACACAGACATCTTTCTAAAAGTAGTGTAAAAATAGTGTAGTGACCTTGAAACATAAAAATTTTTTTTCCTTTTTGATTTCGATTTTCGGACCCATTACAATAACTTCCAGTGGGAAGTTAAAAATCGTCATTCCTTCATGACCGTTTATTGGAAAGAAATATTTGGAAAAGTGAACACGTATCATGTAAATTTTAAAATATTAATATACAAATGTAACAATCTTAATAAATAATTAACTACATTTTACAGTTATGTATCTTTATATTATAATAATACCGAATGTAAATTTTTCGTTGAACAAGAGACGCAAAAATAGAACAAATATTATGTAGTTGCTATATTTTTTATGAATTATTTTTCTTTTTATTGTATAATTTCGTAATTTATAATTCAATGTTTTTAAATAAAACTATAAATTTAAAATTGCAATGATACAAGTATAATACACGCACACAAAGATTGATAAAAATTGTAATGTCAATTTGATAATAATTTATTCAAACTTCATAAACCAAATCAATCAGCTATAAAACATTAATTTTTTATGACAAACTTTTAAAATTCAGTTAATAAAATATAATGAAACAACACATTCTGACAATGTTAACAAATTTTGACGTTTTAAAATTATGACATCTTGAATATTAGATGACAGTTATTTATTTAGTTATTTAAGTAAAACTTACACAGTACGCACTTTTTAAAACCTTTATCACGATATCAAAACATCAGGCGTTATTCATTTTTTTAAAATCACAATTATGGGATGGACTATAGACATAAGTATGAATGTTTGCCAAACACAAAGCCGATAACTCATTTCAGAACGGTTACAATATATAAGTATACATATATACATAATGTTATTTGACAGCTTTAAAAATGTCAAAAAAACAAATATAATTTATAAGTTTTCAATGTGTTACCCAAAATTTCCTTAGGCAACCCTATGTATTTCATTACAGCTCTTCAAGATCTACAATATGGCGTCAATTGTATGCTGTCATATAATGAGGAGAGATAATTATGAGCTAATGAAATATGTGTATTTTGCACCGGAAGTGAGCTCCTCCCGGCCGTCGCACCAGGATTTGACGAGGCAACCCTAGCGCTTATTCTTTGTCATACTAGATACTACCTTCCCTGAAAATTTCATCCTGTCACAAATGAGCTATATATATTAACGCCGGGCTCTCGACCTATATATGAAACACCTGTTGTAAGAACAATGACGTAACACAAAAATTGATACTTCATCATTTTATTCACCTGTTGTGTTTACTTTACATTGTTGAGTTGTCTGTAGTTTAGCAGTGGTGTTGGAATATTGACTCTCGCATGTAGTGGTTTTTCAGTGACAGAATTCTTTAAAGGGAGAAAGTCGATCGTTTGAAAATGTGTCACTGTGTGAGTAATTGTCAACTCAGTCCGCCGCGATAGTGGAAAGTTTAGGGTTAAAATCCCTATGGTGACATAGGTTTGAATTAATGAATTTTTCCTGATTACAGCATTGTGTTACGTCATTGTTCTTACAACAGGTGTTTCATATACTGTTTGCAGTCATTATGCATTCATTTAAAGATAAATATAACGTCGATTAGATAAAGGATGTGAGTGCCTGAGATGGCCTTTAGACCGAGTCCGCAGTGAGCGCGGGTGTAGAATCCGCATTTTGCGGTGCCCGGCGGGCTTTGGACCAGTGTAACTTCAGATTGTGTCGAGTGAGTACTATGAAAGCGGTGTCATTCAAAAGCTAACGAACTACGCTACAATAAATATTGAGCAACAATCATCGTAAACTCACTCTGTCTACGTAATTCATTCCACAATCCAACATCAGGGCCGTGGTTTGTGTCCCCGACACAGCCTACCCGATTTTTTATTTCGAAGTTCTAATTTAAATTAGTTTAAAAAATTTGGAATATTTATTTTTTAGGTGGCGCATAAGTGGCGAAAATAAGCCGTGTGGAAAGCAGATCATCATAAAGGGAAATTCTGATTTTCGTATAGAAACCCTAGGGTTTCCAGTTACTGAACAGTCCATAGCTTTGTACTTTAAATTTTCGCCAAAGCTCACCAATTTAGAAAATGATATTTTACCCAAGATGAATTTTCCTATTCTCGTGGTAAGTATTGAAATATTTTTTGAAAGAGTAAATAACAAGATCTAGAGTTGAAATCAATTTTGGAATTAGGCGTCACGCATGTAAGAAGGTAAATTGGGACTGTGCCACCCTGTATGAGCACTCTGCCTCTCTTGTCGAAAAATAAATCATAAATTATTATCTCTGGAACTACTAAATCGATTCTAAAAATTCTTTCACTAATAGAAAGCTACGCAGGGGGCAGATTCTCGCGGGGCGATACAAATTAGGGGGGAAGATATAGAAAATTAATTAATTTTACCTTCATCACCAAAGCAGTATAACTTCTGACGTGCGTACATAGTACACACACACTCTTTTTTTTATTGTACAATTATCCAATTTTTCTAATGTTGTAAACGAAATTTGATATTGATATTTCGTCAAATCCAATTTCTCGAGTGTATGAATATAATTTAGTTAAATTTAACTTTTTTTTAACAAAAATAAAATTCATGTACCTGTAATATATTTATATTTATTATGCCTATCTACCACGTGTGCGTCGATAAATTTTCATATTCATCCATCCAAATTATGTTTTTTATCGCTGATTTTTATTTTCAGAATAAAACTGCATCTAGAATAAATAAAGCTGATGTTTGTGAGTATCAAATAAGTTTAAAAAAAATTCACAGATTTCGCAATCCTTGCAACCATCGAGGACATTGGAAATGATAACAGCATATATGAAACATAATTAACTGTTTATTATACACACAATATTTATCAATGCACTGTTTAATTTTGTCAGGAATAACCCTATTATTCTTCTGTTATATACGCGTTCACTTTTGCTTGATTACTTAACTTTTAAATGGATTTTTCTACAGTATTTATTAACATTTGCTCAAAAATAACACTGTAGATCGTGGCAAATACCTCTCAATTAACTATACATGATATAAAACACATTTCGAAAAAATTGCACTTGTTCAATTTTGCATGATTGCTCCTCACTTGATCGCGACACCGTTGTCTTTTGGCCTTGAACGAAAACTCGTAACTCTGCCCCCATATGCGAACATAAACATTTCCAATGTTAAAATATAAATCAAATGACAAATTATTAGTGTTCAAACAATATTGTGTCGTATAACAGACTTTTCTTTATATTTCATATTAGTTATTTTTATATTATTAAGTTCTGTTTTTTCTTTTTTGCAGCAAATTCATTATTTAGTAATTCCCCTAAAGATACATTGTCCACCCCTGAGCCGATTGAGGTAATAGATTATACTCTGTTTATACTTTCATATAATTGTCTGTTTTTTCAACTACATGTGAATTACTTATTGTATATTTTTTTTAGAAATTAAAAGAAAAGTTGTTGTCACATCCAAAGAAAAATTACTCTAAATTCTTTCCTGTATCGGAAAGTCCGGAACTCCCAAATATTCCCGAAGAATCTTCACAAAAACCTTCCTTGCATTTTAAAGCGACAAGTTTGAAAAGTGACAGCCGAATAACAATGACTAAAAAAGCAGGTGGTATTGAATTGTACGATGCAAATTCTCCATCTGCTATAATAACTAGTCAATTGACTCACAATATGAGAGATATAGCTTTTTGTAATGAGAAGAATGGTTTATTTCATGATGAGACTGACATTTGTCAAAATGAACAAGAAGAAACAATGATAGTGTGTGGCCAGGACACTTTTTCTGATTCGATTATCGAAAATGCGAAAAGTGACAGCCGAATAGCAATGACTAAAAAAGCAGGTGGTATTGGATTGTACAATGAAAACTCTCCATCTGCTATAATGACTAGTCAATTGCCTCACAATATGAAAGATTTAGCTTTTTGTAATGAGAAGAATGCTTTATTTGATGATGAATCTGACATTTTTCGAGATGAACAAATAGAAACAACGATAGTGTGTGGCCAGGATACTTTTTCTGATTCGATTATAGAAAATGCGAAACTTTCAAGAGAAGACTTTTTCTGTCCCGATGAGAACATTTTTATTGAAGAACTCGACGTTAGTGTTTTAAACTGTTCCAAAAACAATGGTGTACAGAAAAATTCATCGAAAATCAAAAAAGAATATAAGAATTGTAATGATAGAGTTTGTTCTACAACAGTCGTTAAAAATAACTCTAAAACTAAAAAAATAAGTGGAACAAAGTTAATAGCAACTCCGTTTATTCATAAAAGTAACTCTGTAGCTATTGTTGATAATGTAAGTGATGACTTAGAAATGAATACACAATGTGAAAAGGTTATTAAAAAAACCAAAAAAAGAATCTCTGCTTCGGTTGAAATTAATACAAACAATGCAGAACCAAAATGTAAAAATAAAATTCGTACCAAACAAGAAACTATTAATGATCCAATTGTGCCCACTAAATATTTAACAGAAAGTAATTTAAGTAATGTAAATGCAGATAACAGAACATATTCAGTCGATATTGCGCTTGAAAAATTGAAAACATTTAATAAAGAGAATGTGGATCCATCTAATACAACAAATAGAAAATTAAAACTTAATCCACAAAATGTCAGTGATTTGAACGTCACTATTAGAAAACTAGAAGTTAACAAAAATAACCTGCTTGTTAAGAATGATATTTCTCTGAAAGAATCAGTAGCTTCAGGATGTGACGAATCTAGAGAGAAGTCATATTCACGAAAAATGAGAAAAAGTTCCACTGAAATAAAGTTGTGGGTTGACAAAACAGTTGAATATAAGCAGCATAACGAATTATCATCTAAAGAAAAAGTAATTACACCAGAAAATGAGATTTTGGAAAATTTTAAAAACGTTGACAATAAAAACTCACCTGAACTGTCACGGAAAGCTCGTACTGTAATCAGCATCGTTGAAGTCGATTCGTTTAAAGAAAAAGTTGTAAAATTAGGAAATGGCAAGCCATTTACAAACGAAAAGAATATAAAGTTTACTGATTCTTCTGAAAGAGAAGAAATATTTGAACCTGGTTTGAATAACTTAAAATGCAAGTCTTCAACAAGTAATTTGAATATACAAAAAGCTTCTACTAAAAAATCAAGCGATATAAAGACAAAATTTGAGATAGATTCCAGTACGGAGCCAAAAAAAATGAGTTTAAGAAGCTTTTTGGCTCAAACAGAAAGCACTGTTCTCAAAAAGAAATCTGATAAAAGTGCAAAGAATAAATCAAAACAGGCAGTGACAATACAAAAATTAAATATACCATATGAAGAAAATGGTTTGAATAACTTAAAATGCAAGTCTTCAACAAGTAATTTGAATGTACAAAAAGCTTCTACTAAAAAATCAAGCGATATAAAGACAAAATTTGAGATAGATTCCAGTGCGGAGCCAAAAAAAATGAGTTTAAGAAGCTTTTTGGCTCAAACAGAAAGCACTGTTCACAAAAAGAAATCTGATAAAAGTGCAAAGAATAAATCAAAACAGACAGTGACAATACAAAAATTAAATATACCATATGAAGAAAATAAAAAAATCTTTGATACATCAAAAATAAATACCAACAGTTCAGATAGACTTGAAGAAAATAAGAATTTTGAATATAATGAAGGCGAAGCACATTGCCAAGATAATTTAAAAAATATATCAGAGTCAAATATAAAATCTCCCAAAAATGTAGATAAAAAATTAAACAGTATTCAATTTGGTAATGATGAAAGTTTGAATAATTTGTCGATTTTCTCAACATCTGAAATTGAATCAGAACTTGCAAAAAATACTAATTTGGAAAATTGTTCATTTTCTGATATACCAAGCTCATCAGTTAAAAAATCAAAAAAAGTTAACAATGTTAGTTCCCCAGAAATACATGAAGAAATATTGGATACACCTAACAAAGGATTAAATAGTACACAAAATACAATTAAATTAGTTCTTAATTCGAATAAAAAACTTGACAAATTTTTTGAAAAAAATGTCACTTTAGAAACTCTCAATACGTGTAAATTAGTTCAATCGGTATCAAATCAGTCGTCCGTTGTCTTACACAAACCCGGAAAACACACACTCAAATTATTCTCTTCAAGTGAAAACTCTGATGATGAACTTGACGTAAACTCTATAAATAAATCGATGAGAAGTTCAGAATTTAATGTGTCTCCACTGAATTCAGATTGGCACAGATCTGATACAGAAAAACCAATTGAAGAAAGAAGTAAATTAGATAGAAAACGCGCAAAAAGAATTACAGACAGCGACAATGAATTTGTTATAAACAGTTCGATTCAGTCAACAAGAACTTCAGAGCGAAATGCGTTTGAATCAAATTCGGAATCAAAATGGCAGAGATTTGTCGCTGAAACGAAATCTCCAATAAAATCAACGGAAAAAATGGATACATTTGCACCATCCAGTACATTGGACAGAAAACGTTTACAAAAAAGTAAAGAATGCTCAAACCAGTCGATAAGAAGTTCTGATTCTAAATTCGACGGATACACATTAAGTAATGTGTCTCCGTTGAATTCAGAATTGGATAGATCTACCACAAAATCGGAACCTCCAGTAAAATCAGCTGAAGAAAAGAGTAAATTAGATAGAAAACGCGCAAAAAGAATTGCGGATTGCGACAATGAATTTGTTATAAACAGTTTGATTCAGTCAACAAGAACTTCAGAGCGAAATGTGTCTGAATCAAATTCTGAATCAAAATGGCAGAGATTTGTCGCAGAAACGAAATCTCTAGTAAAATCAACAAAAAACAGGGATACAGTTACACCAGTGAATAAATTTGATTATGTTGAAAAAAGTACTTTAAAAACTACAAAAATAAAGTACACTTTAGTAAACACAAAACAACCATTTAACAAAAATTTAAAAAAGCGAAGTACAAAAAGATTGTATTCAATCACTAATACTGTGGACACGTGGAGTGCAAGTAATGAATCTGATACTAATTTTGGCAACTTTGTTAAAATAACAAAATCATTTAAAGAAAATCATATCACTAACATGTATGATTCTAATGATATGGATTGTACATATGATCGTACAAAAGTGCCTAAATATAAAGGCAGCAATAGAAATGTAAATTTTTCATACCGTAATTTTGATAGGAAAAGTTATATAAAGCGACTAGAATATTTTACTTATGATCATATCGACAGTACTGATTCGGAAACCAGATTCGCCAGGGAGCAAGTCAATGGTACTGTTACGATATTTAAAAAACGTTTAAGAACGTTAAAACAATTAAATGGCGGTTATATTGTTGCTCAAAAGAAAAAAAGAAGGAATCGTTTTCCACAACTTAATATTCAGAAATTACCTTTACAGAAACGGAAACGTGTAGCTAATGCCAATTATGATAATCGAACTGCCCACAAAATTTCTGAAACTTCATCTGAATCGGAAATAAGTAAAAATCCGCCAAAAAAATTGTGTGAAAAAAATGCAATTTTTTTTTAATTAATCGATTATGAATATTTATATATAGTTCAATTTTGTATTTATGTTGTTTTTCATTTTGATTATCTCTATTATATCACATTGTTTTTTTTAACTTCCCATAGGAAGTTATTTTTTATATCAAAGTTTGTAGAAAAGGTGTGAAATTGAGATGGGGTTATTAATATTCAAGTTTTCTATAATACCGTGTCTTGATTTCATGTTTATTCCAAATATATTTCATAAATTTGATTTCAGTTTTCTGTAAAAAAGCAAAAAGTTAAGTAGAAAAATCATATTCTGGATTTGAAGATTCCATAAAATTGTTTCCAATTTTTATAAAAAAGTTGCAGTACTGATTTAATTCAACAAATTTTTGACTAATCACTAAAAATGTCGGGAGGTGAGGTTGAACTCTGGTGATCCCCCCCCTGGCTGCGCCCTTGTTCGTAATTAAGTTAATCATAAAACAATAATTAAAAATAACAGTAATAATTGATTGTTCAGTTTTTTTATATACATAATATACTGTTTTTCAATTTTCATTTTATTCATTATATTGCCAATTATTTTTCAGTTAAAAGTTTATGTTCACAGTGTATTATCTGTATTATTGTTTAAATGAAGTTTAAATAAATAAAATTCAAAGTTAAGAAAATAAATTTCTTTAGTTTTCTGTATAATACTTGGGTACTAAAAAGTGCAAGAAACTTTTCGATGCTAGTTCAGCATCTATAATATTCTATAATCTACAATTATTTAAAACCTACAAGCCGTTTTCTTTCGACAGTCCTTCAGCGTTCCGTACTCAACCTATTTATATGATTTTTTTTTTAGTTTTTGTCCATAGATGTCATCATTATTTTTCATTTTACTATTATTGTTTATATTATAAAGAAACAATTCTGAACTCTCCTTTTTAACGTGCTTGTATATGAATTGGGATTCATCGGAACTGGTAAGCACTGCTTGGAGAGGTTCAAAGAAAGCAACAGAACATGCGTATAAGAATCGGGTTTCATGTAACCACTCGGCAAAGCCAAATGCACGTTAAAAAGGAGCGTTCAAATATGACTAAAATTTTTTTTGAGTTATATTAATAGAGCAGTAAATTATGAACAAAATGACACCTAAATCACTTCATTCTGATTTCAAATAAGCTCAAAAATAATTTTTGAAATATTTATGTTAGCCCCGCCCGCTAAAAATCGTTTTTGCTCTACTCAAATATGACGTCATAATTTTATGAAAGTTCGTTTATTAGCTACAAATATTATTTAAAGACCCAGAAACAGAGTGTTGAAAAATCAAGGTTATTAGAGTACCGTTTTGTACCTATGTAAACAATCTAAGCTGCGTTGCTATGGATACATGTATTTTGTACTTAAAATTGACGTCACGCGGTGTTTTAAGTCACGTGACAAATATAAACTTAATTAATAAATATTTTAGAGCATAAACTTTCATTATAACAAAGTTTTATATTGATCACTGTCCACTGGCATCCTATTGGCGCCAACCTCAATATTTTATTATTATTATAAATCATAAATTCTTATCTCTGGAACTACTTAACCGATTCTAAAAATTCTTTCACTAATAGAAAGCTACGCGGGGGATAACAAATTAACAATATACTAAATATACGTGAGCGGAGCAATGGGTGACCACTATTAAATCATAATTTCATACCACTCGGGCGAAGCCGGGACGGGCCGCTATTTGACTAATATTTTTGTCTGTTTTACCATTCGTTAATACTATTCGGAAACTAGCTGCGAAAAATTGGGTGATCTACCCACCGGAGAGGTGACAACTTTGCGAGTTTTATTTGTACTATTATCAAGAGTAGGTAACATCCTAAAAAATTTATAATTTTTTTCTCTAATGTAAGGCATGAGTTCCTAAAGAAGTATGTTAAATCTGACTTTCAAATAACTGTCCCTCGAAAATTATCAAAAATAAAGGGTACGGTTCCACCACACTGAACTGCATCGATCGCAGATTTTCCTACCCTTTCTGGATTTTTCCGGAACAAATTATGAATTGTCATACTGTATCTGTACTCTGGCATTATAATGACATCGATATACAGTCGAACTTCGATGACTCGAACCATGACTTTCCACAAAAAAATTCGAGTTATCAAATAATATTAATTTTCACTCTTGACGCTATTGCCAACCAATTTTGTTCGAGTTATCGAAGTTCGACTTAAGTATAATAAAAACCGTTACAGCCGTTTTCGAGAGAATTGCGATTTTCGTTCATTGGTAAACTTCCCTTATTTAGCGGAGCAGAAGGAAAATAAACATCCCTGAAGAAGCCCCTAAAAAGTAAAAACAAAGTTTAAAAGTTAATGTCGATGCGTTGAAAGAAATTATCATAAATATGTTTAAAAATCTAACTTTCGTGTGCCTCCATCATAAAATACGCTATTTTTAATTTTATACCTCCTTCGATTAAAGAATAAAGATGGCGTTCACAAATAAACATACATACGTCATGTCAAAGTGTGAGTAAAACGTCAAAATAATATTGTTCTTTTGGTGTGTTATAAAAAGAGTTGTGAAAACGTAGGTTTGGTACAGGTATGTTTTGATTTATATAGTAATTATAATCTGAAATCATTTTATTTCGTATAGTTGAACTATCGAAGTTCATTTGGTTATTTGGTTTAATTAAAAATTGACAGATATTTACAATACCATGTATTTTTACCTGTATAACCACAATTGGATTTTCAATTTATTTAAGAAAAAATAATAAACTGAAAGTGTGATTTGGTGCTAGGCCCAAGTAACCCTGGCTGTTAGTGGCATTAAAAAACAATTTAAATTTTAACCTCAATTTTTCAGCACCAATAAATGTTTTGAAACTATTTTTTTAGACAATTATTAATTTGAAATTGAATCCATCTAAACCGGAAAAACATGGATGATGACCCATATTCACAAGTAGCTAAGGGACCTTTGAAAATAAAATCTGATAGTGGTATCAAAAAAAAGAAAAAGAAGAAGGAAAAAAAACTTTTAGAACAAGTCTCGAAAATATCAGAAACGAACGAAGACATTGATGATAATAAGCATGCTGTATTAAAACGAACGAAAGCTGAAATGGCGTTTCAAAAAATGCAGGAAAAAATGGTAAGTGGCTATTATAACTATAATCGATTTAATATAAAAGTGCGTATATGTCGCAGCCAAATTGTAAAATAATTTCTTTTCTTGTTTTGTTCGTGTAGGCCGTAGGATATCACCTTACCTTTAGATATAAGATTAAGAACTGTGTTATTTATAAGATTACAGGATCTCAGGCAGTTATCGATTTGTTTATTTGCATTAATGATAAGCGTTCCGAACAATTTTTGTTCTTAGGACTAAAAAATATAGCAAATAAATAATTGCTCAAGATCCTGTTATAATATGGTAATTAATAATATAATGTACTATTAATATTTTTTTTATACGGCTGTATGCAATTGAAAGATTTTTTCGTTGGAGAGCAGCCAATTATATAATTGTTTCGAAACATATAGAAAAAAATCATTTTACCAACCAGTGGTCACAGTCAGGATTCTAACCTGAAACTTTCCAATTTCGCGTCGGAATGAGCTTACAATACTCAACTGTGACATGATTGCTAAATTAATATTCTCCTTATATGCTTCAGAATCTATTGATTCTGAAGCATATAAGGAGAATATTAATTTATATTATATTAATTTATATTATATATTTATATTATATATATATTCTCCTTATATGCTTCAGAATCTATTGATTCTGAAGCATATAAAGAGAATATTAATTTAGCAATCATGTCACAGTTCCAACGAAAAAATCTTATAATTTACTATTGTTACAATACGAAAATAGAGTAGTGCATTTTTAAAACTAATTCTTCATCAACCAGCAGTGTTTATAAAATTTTATTATTTTTCTTTTTTCAGCAAGAACAGCGTATTCTTGAAAAAGCATCAATGACTCATAAACAAAGAGTAGAAAAATTCAATCAACATTTGGACAGTTTGACGGAGCATTTCGATATCCCAAAAGTATCATGGACAAAATAAATGTCAGAAAATTGTTTATTCTTTCTGCCGATGTATATATAAATTACCTTGTACGAATAAAGTTCAGCACATTTTCAGTGTTACCTAGGATAAGTTCGGTTTTGCACTCTACGTGACAAGCAAGTGATTCGAATGAATGAATTGTAGATTATAGACGCTCAACAACAGAGGTCATTAGCGGCAAGCAATTCGAATTAATTGTATTTTAAAGACCACCAACAGCTAAGGTTATTTGGGCCTAGCACCAATTCATATTTTCAATTCATTATTATTATTTTTTTTTTTTAATAATAAATTGAAAATCCAATTGACACTTTTACCAGCTCTCGGGCTAGAACCTGAGAACTGGGGACTTGTAATAGAGGAACCATAGCAACGCCATGTAAACAACAGCGCCGCTACACTCTCGGCTATTCTCAAGCCCGCAAGCAATTCGAGCCAATCTTAACAATTCCGAATGTAATTTAGCAGATTTTTCCAAACGTTAGAACAAAACGGCGCCAAAAAACTAAATTCTTATTACTAATTAATAAAGTCAATATATATTCTTTATTGTTCCTCATTTTTGATTTAATTCAACATTGTTATAATAATAAGCCGATTTATAATTTTTTTCGTTTTATTCATTTATTTTAGGATTAATAGTACTACCAGCTGTTGATTTTTTTCGACCCACAGATACAATAAATATTTTATTTAATCATTCTCTGCAATATGCTTATTACTATTCTTTCAATAAAAATTACTTTTTACTTGGTGAAAAATTACTTCATAGAAATCTTAATTTATCCACTCACACGTGCTTCCGCTCATTTTTAAAATGAATGCTTTAGGATAAATATGCTTGCTCGCTCGCTTTCCTCGAAGCTGATAGAGCATGCTCAATCTCCTCTAGACATTAAAACCGAACGCAGGATAGAGATCTTTCAGAGCATATAAATGTTAAATTCGAACGCATTTGAGCACTCGAATCGATGTGAGCTCAAAACCGAACTTACCTCAAGCATACATTTTTAAACGTATGTTTTATTAAAATATTTAATACCTGCGTAATATGGTTGATGATTAACATCACGTAAAATGTACAGCAATTCTTATTCAGTTAATCAATACAAATATATAAAATTGTCATAGCACATATTATTGTCAGTAATTTCGTTTCCTTGTGGGGTTTTTGGGTTATTTTGTATGACACCTAGATCATAGATGTGGGCGCCGCTATAGCGTGATACTTGGTGCATTTCAGTTATTTTCTAGAAGGGGGCAAGTACCTAATTTAATAATAAAAAAAGATGACAAACTAGGATTTTTGCATTTTTTATTAAACTGAACTTATTACAATTACATTTAGAAGAAGAATCCTAAAATCTTGCCTCCCAAGTGTTTTCTTCTGGCTTCTTCATGATCCATAATTCCACCACTCGTGGTTAATACAACGTAACTGGAAAAAATAAATAAAATTCGTAAAAAAAAAAAAAAACAGTTTACGTATGTGCATACTAAATGACTAGTTTTTTTTTTTTGTAATCGATTTTTGTTATATTTGTATACATATCTTTTCCGATTCGACTGATTTTATGCCATTTTACTGTTTTGAAAATTATATGTAATCACATTAAATTAAAAAAACTCAATCTACACTCAGATTTCATGAGTCTACCAAGCGTCTAAATTCACTTTTTTCAGAGATTTTTTAGAAACGATAATTTAAGAGTTCAGTATTTATCCTCTACTGTTGGTATCCTTTCATAAATTTGTATTAAATTCAATTAGGTATTTATTATGCTTAATTTAGAATGATTTTTTCATAAGTCAAACATAAACTCAAAACTATTTGAACTATTTATAATTATCCGTCATTAACAAGACTGACAAATGATCGAATAATATGAAAATGGGAGATGTGAGATGGAAACACACTATTGTGTGTATTTTTAAAGACCACCAACAGTTAAGGTTATTTGGACCTAGCACCAATTCACATTTTCAATTCATTATTTTTTTTTTAATAATAAATTGAAAATCCAATTGACACTTTTACCAGCTCTCGGGCTAGAACGGAAACACACTATTAAAATTGTGTATATCACCATCCAGTAATCGTTGTTGAACTACTTGTAGTGTTACATATTTTTAGAGAAAAATATATTCATCATGTCTTCAGTTTTCATAGTGAATTAATTCATTATCAATTCGATTCAGATAACAGAGAGTAGGATAATCATCACTACTGTAAATCCAACACAATTTTACAGGGCAAATATAAGCACATAGGCAAATAACACAAATAGATTATTTTACAAAAAAATAAAAATAATGAAATTACACGTGTAATTTAATATCAATGAATGCAAATGTTAATACAGTGAAGTCCGTTTCAAGGGAAATAGCAATTGAGTCACACACGGACAACATAAGCAGAATTAAAATTACGTATACAAAAGCATGTCAACCGGTTTGATAACCTACTCCAAATTATTTTGAGTGTCGAATTTGACTCGTCTGTTTCCAGTCGATCACATTTTTTTCGAATAATTAATGTCATAATAACAGAACACATACATCGTAATTCAACAAAACAATCGAAAATTACGTCAATGCAAGCAGCCGGTCAAATTAACCAATTATTCTAAGAGACTAAGGTTAATGTTAGGTTATATTAAAATCAAACTCTCTGGTACAAACACCTCGTAATAAGCGGAGTTCTAATAAACGGGCTCTACTGTAATTTACGGCATGAAAATTTAATCAAACTTACCCGAACTGACGTGACGGGAGAAGATTGTTAGTCCATTTTTCAATATCGTTAATTGGAACGTCAAATCTGGGTGAAATTACACCGCATTTGTTTAGTCTACCAGTTAGGTTAACGACTATTTTACCGGAACGGTGATCATCAACTATTTCGAACTCGCCAATGTAACCTTTTTTCATCATTACTGTTAAAAATTTTATGATGACTTTTGAACAAGGTCTAATTAAAACCTGTCTCTTGCCACGTTTTTCGGCATTGTTGATTGATTTTAGAGCATCGCTCAATACGTTCATTCGTACCATGGCTGCACTGAAATAGTGAAACAAAGTATGTTAAGGTTATGTTAATTTGTATATCAATTTTTCACGTTTATAAACACTAAAGCAACGTTAAACACTGATTCTGATTCTTATGTAACATTTGTTATGTATCCGCGGGATACTTTTTCAAAATTAAAACACTATTCATGTATAACAGGCGAACCATGCCCAATCAAAATATTGTCGTGTTTAGCAATTTATATAAAAGAAACCTACAATTTGAACTTTTCTTAAAAATACTTCTATCATAAATTAATTACAAGATTATATAAATCGTCGATGAATTTTAGATTTCAAGATTACCTTAGATTTTTATGTTCTTCCAAACACTCAACTATAGTTTTCGGCCATCAACTAAGAAAAGGATACCACGTGAACTTCGCAAAATAGATTAGAAACAACTTCACAGTTCATGTTGCCAACACTGTAAACCTTGGAGGTATAATTATAAGGGTACAAAAACCAGTTCGTCAATGATGCAAACCTCAAACAAATATTATGTCGTTTATTGTTGATTCACACAGATGGCACTGTAGATATTAATTTAACTGTGAATTACAAAATATAACATTTTTTATATTTTACTTTATATTCCAATCTATTATTTATCTCATATTTTTCGTAAGGAAATGGAAATGTGGTGATTTATAGATAGATATTTATTTATCACAGTGGACATTCAACATGTATGTGAATGTGACAAGTTTATACCAAGATTACAAGATAATAATACCGTTCCACTAAAATTTTTCGTATTAAAAATTATTTTGAAAACAGATTTTGGAACATGGAAGTCAAATATGATTCTCCATATACCGATTTTAACAAATTTCAAAGCCATTTAATACTTTCACTGGTACTTACTCGTTTCATTATTTTATAAATTGATAAATAAAACCATTGATTAGGGATCTATTACTGATCAACATGGACGTAGCTACGGATGGACCCGGGTGGACCATGGTCCATGCAATAAAAGTTTTGGCCCATGTGAATGTGATAACCCAAGACGTAAAATATAAGCATTCAACACAATATACCCCAAGTCGCCTTGTGTTCCTACTTCCTACTCGCATTGATACTGCGTAAAAAGCGCAAAAGGCGTTTTTTCGCAGTTTGTAAATTACATTTCAAAACGATCGATTACTTTGTCCAAATCGAGACCTTTCGCAATTTTTCTCTCGATGAACATAATCGCTAAATTTTATTTATTATAAATTTGCATTTTTTTATTGATCGCCGTACATCAACTCTCCACCCCCCAGCAGACAATTGGTTTATTGGGGTTAAATGGTTGTGGTTTTACATTGTCATTTTTACTGAACTCAAGTCTTGGGTTATATGGGGTTGATTTTGAAGCTACATAAGTATAGCCCAGCTCTTGGCCCATGAAAAAAAAAATGCTGGCTACGTCCCTGACGATCAAACTACCTTTCTTTTGATTATAGGTATAACTGATTATTATATAATTGCCACAATTTTTTAGAGATTTCTCAAAACTTGTATCTCGTATTGACAATATTTAATTAACTTCGATCTCATTTTTGAATTTGAGACAAGAAAAATTGTTAATCTTCGACTTATCGTTTCGGTAGCAGTGGTGAGTACCTTTTGCAGGCATTTATGTTCATTTTCACGCCTATTCGCAATTAAAATTCGACCAGTTAATTCAAGGTCATCGTATTGTTGCTCAGTTAACCAATTTCATAACTATAATAAAATAAAAGTAAAAAAACTAAAATTCGACTACGTAAAAAGAAGAAAACAAGCAAATCAAAAAGTAAGACAGTATTTTTTTGTTATCAATAGTCGGGACATTAGCTAATACTTTTCAGTACTTTTTAAGGCTCTCTGTACCTACACTGTGTATGTCAGTGTCAATTACTAAATTAATACTCGGTTTCTGATACTCTAAATCTACTTTGAAAGTGGATTTAGCATTGAAAGTCATACCAGAAACGCAGAATAAGTGCAGAATTGTTTAGAAACGGAACAAAAAAATTTAGTACATTTTTAATTTCACGTTGAAGTAATGGTTTTTGATTTATTTTTAACTTCCCATTGGAAGTTATTGTAATGGATCCGAAAATCGAAATCAAAATAAATAACAAATTTTTATGTTCCAAGGTCACTACACTATTTTTAGAAAGATGTCTGTGTGCGTGTATGTGTGTGTGTACGTATGTACGTACGTACGTACGTGTCCATTTCTTTCTAAGACGAAATCTCGACAATGAAAAATGATATCGACTACGTTAGGGTGCCAATCGAAGCGTATTAACGTAAATATGATCTGAAAGAAATTTTTTCAAAATCGGTTCAGCCGTTCTTTTTTCTTAACCAAATAGACTCCAAAAAAGTAGATTTTACACAATATCTCGCGAATAAAAAATTATATCGACTTCGTAAGGGTGTCAATCGAGGCGTGTCAACGTCATTTTGAGCCGACATAAATTTTAAGAAAATCGGTTCAGCCGTTTTTTTTTTTTTTAATTATTGTAAAAAATAAATAATAATTATGTTTTAATGATTAAAATGATTACTTTTCTGTGTAATATCTAATTTAATTATTATTATTAAATATTTGTCAAGCTAAAGTTCGTCGTGTGGACCTCAAGGGTCGCACTTTAGTCCTAATAAACGACCCACCTCACGGCTTGTTAATATTTATATTAATTGGAATATTTAATCAATAAAAAACATTCGTCGACCGTAGACACTAGGTATGTCTAATAATTGTGTCTAATGGATAAATTGACCCTGATACAGTTGCGGAGGCAAATGGAATACTTCATTAATTTTGCACGCGTTGATCGTGCGCGCGCGTGCTCAATAAGGACCGTACCTAACAACACAATAATCAACACAGGTGGCATCAGCGTCACTCTAGTCTACAGCGTCCTGCGACGCCGTTCTCCAGCAGGAGCAGGACTAAACGCTGGACGCACGTGCGCCATCAGTCGTTTCGTGTCTGTGCATCGCGGTGTCGCGACAGTCGCTCCTGTTAACCGCGAACAACCCAAACTAGACAATATACAATCGCTTGTTGCATTCGGTTCGCGCGCGAGTTCAGTACCTTGTGTGTCCAGTGGCGTAGGTGAACCTGATTTTAACTACATATTTAGTGTTGTAGGGGAGAGTTGTTCACTTCCAACGTAAAATTTCATTTAACAGTTTATACACTATTGCAGCTGGATTGCAGAACGCATTGTCAGAAATAATGATTTGACAATTACTTTAGATTGTGATAATATAATTTTAGTTTTTGTATATGCGGGAACAGTCTAATGCTGTTGTCAAACTCTTTGTTATGTAGAACATTGGATTGTACTCACAGAAATCAAATGACTGATCTACATCTAAGAAGATTGTTTTTTAAGCTACATTTTGATCAAAATGCATAGAAAAATGTTGTTTCGAAGTGGAAATTGTACAAAAAACTACGTCATGTATACACAGTTTAAAAAATTGTTTCAATTGATCAAATTATTATTTTTTGAGCAAGATTGATTTAAAAGTTTACAATGCTTTTCTTATGGAGAAATATGTGTGGTCACAATAATCTAAGGTCAAATTAGATTTTCTATAACAATGCTTTCTGCAACCTAGCATACGTCATGTAGTTATTGGATTGCTGGGACCGTTAGTGAAACTGAAACACAATTTAATACTTTTAATTTTAAAACTCCTATAACTATACCAAACAACCGAAGGAATTTTATGCAATCTGCATTGACTTGTCAAATACTTTGTTATGTCTATTATGACGAAAAAAAGTATCTATCAATAGGTAAGTAAGTTTAAACGATCATCTGAATGGCGGCAGAATAGTGGATGTAAAAATAATAAATTGATAAACAATTTTGCCGTTTATTTAGTTTTGAAAGACATCACTCTTGATGATGTTACGTTAATTAGCGAAACGTGTTTAGGTAATTTTTTTATAATTAACTGTATTGGTATAGCTCGGGGTTTAATTTAAAGTTTTAAATTGTGAAAATTCGTCACATTTAATGTATGATCAAACATATAAGAATAATTAAGAGCACTGTGGTTTAATTTAATAATAAAGAGTCTAACCACAATAATTTTATTAATGAATTTAGTATTTGCTGAAGATGGGAGCATAGCTCTTGAAATGTACATTCATTAATAAAATTTTTGTGGTTAGACGTGACTAAACTCTTTATTATTATGATCAAACACATCAAATATGACAGCAAGTGGCCCCGTGGCAACATTTTTATAATCAATTATTATACATATTAAAGAGAATCGCGCAAAAAAATTTGGCCGATTAGTTTTTTTATAAGTAGGTACTCATGCATCAGTACGCGCTGCACTATAGATTCCAAAAATGTGTTCTTGCCATACCCACTACAAAATAGCTACTTGGAGGGTGCTTTTTATAGTATTAATGAATACCTGTGATCCAGAGACTTTGACGCTTTTAATTCTGTACATGCAATCTTTTGAATAAATTGTTATTGATTTATTTATTCGATGTATGTATAATGGTTTTTTATGAGTCATTTAACAGGCAGATGTGCGGAAATTGTTTTACATACCGCACTAGTGCGGTAAGTAAACGGTTGCCTTAGCAACTTCTATTTATTCGTTCTGTGCGCCTGCCATCACTTACTCACGAACTTCACGGCATACTGTAGAAGTAAATATGGCGACGCAAATGAACTGTCAATTTTTTTTGAAAATGAAATGAAACGTGGGTATCGCAAAAATATATATATCTCGTGCGAAATGGTATTACGACTCGTGTGACTGTAAAAACTCGCTACCGCTCGTTTTACATCCTATCATCACTCGTCGTAAAATAGTTCATTACATAAAATCTACTATTTTGTAATGATATTTCAATAATATTGTATTTTATGTTACTTGCATAACTTTATAATTATTAAGTATCTTGTAAAAATACTACTACAGATTTTTAGTTTTTAAGAAACAGAATAGAATATAAGTTCAATTATATCGGTCGTGATTTTTTATAAAATAACAGAACCTTCAGTCCACTAAAACATAGTTTTATTGTTGTGTCCGCGTCGCGTTATTATAATATGGAAATCGAGTAATTGTCGCGTTGCGTCGTGTTGCCGTGTAATAATTGACCTTAAAATATATTCCTTTCCCCCTAAAAGAAATATTATTGCACGCCAAGTACTACATTTTTGCGGGAAGGGTACATTTGATAATATTTATTAATTTAATAAAAATGTTTTATGTTATAAACTGTAAGGTGTAGTTCTAGTAAAATGCGTTCTATTGGAATTTTAATATTCTTGGCAATATACGCGACCTATGTGCACTGAGAACTAGAAATTATTAAATTTGTTTAGTATTCTTTTTTCAGAACTGTTAAATGATTTGGCATCTTAAAGGCAGCATTAGATTATAATTGTCAAGTCATGGTCCATTTTTAACACTATCAAGTAATTCCTAAACAATGACTAGTTTTGATTAACGTTAGAATTCGCTAGGAATTGTTAGTTATTTCTTGCTGTCAACTTTTCTATTCAATGAAAGTCTAGTCATTTTCATATTTTGGTATCAGAATTTACATTTATTTTAAAATAAAAATTTATATAACTAAAGGCATTTATTTGCTATTATATTATGTAACTAGATAACTAGGCCTGAATAATTTTTAATAGACATCAGTTTGGTTTTGATCGTTAACATTTTGACTTGATTATAATTAAAATAAGTAGATTTTATTTGTTGAAAGTTTTTAATACATTTATTCAACTCTCCCCTATACACCGATTGTGTATTCGTTGCAGCGGCGTGGGCAGAACAGCTCTCATTGCGTACAACTAACAAGTGTAATTTACATACTTTGTACACTCAACTTTGTTCTGTTAAATAATATTTAGGTCCAGTAGTCCAAGAGTTAACGTACATCAAATACGTATAATAATATTAAACAAATGATCATCAGTGTTCGCTCTTCTGTTGTTTGTTATTCTGTTATGCGTTTTGCTTTTGTTCGGATATAAGCGCGCGCGTGTTTCGATTTTGTTTGTTGAGTGTCACAGCGCGGTTTGTGGTCGACATCTGTTCGATAAATGCGAGTTAATTCAATCGACAACACGTTATCATGGCTACGGAATGGATCACTGCTATCGATAAAAGGTAACCAACATTAAATGATTTTAATAACAACTCCAATTACTGCACACACCAAATTAGAGTTAAGAAAACCATTTTAAGATTGATTTTAAGTTAAACTTTTCAGCCTCGTTTTTTTTTGTTTACGCATTGTTACTAGAGTAAATACATTTAGAGAAAATCAAATCCTAACGGAAACCTGCGCACAAAAACTGGTGTGAGAAGTAGTCAGTGGCGTACGCAAAACAGATTAATATGCCAAAGGAAATAAAATGTTAATAAACATGCATCACTGCAATGCACTTCAAACACAATCTAAATCAATTTTTAACAGCATGTAGGTTTAATTTAACCTAAAAAGTTAACACTGAATGACAACTTGACAAGTAAATAAAAAACCACGCACTGTGACTGACGCTACTGACATGTACACCGCACCCCTTCAAAAATAGAATAGACTAATCCGTACCAAATCTGGTTTCTGCGCATGAGGCGGTTAAGTTTTCTCTAAATGTATCTACTATATAACTACGTAATTATCATAACTATTACGAAAACGAGAACAACATTATTATTAATTGATAAATCTGGAGTACCTATACCTACCATTTTATACTTTTTGCGATAGAGCTGCATTTTTTATGTCAAGTTTCTATTACTCAGCCATAATATAAAATTGGGTTATTGTAGTAAATTGTTTTTTAAAGACCACCAACAGCTAAGGTTATTTGGGCCTAGCACCAATACATATTTTCAATTCATTATTTTTTTTTTAATAATAAATTGAAAATCCAATTGACACTTTCACCAGCTCTCGGGCTAGAACCCGGAAACTGGGGACTTGTAATAGAGGAGCCATAGCAACGCCATGTAAACAACAGCATTGCTACACTCTCGGCTATTCTCAAGCCAATTGGGTTATTTCTACAGATGTAACAATGTAGTAAAAATGCCAAATACCGAATATTCAGCCGATTCAGACTTGTTAAATAGATATTGTAAATTATAGACGCTTGACAACAGAGGTCATAAGCGTCTGGAGACTTGTTAAAACTTACATTACCTATATTAATTACCTATATTATATAGTATAAGCACATAATTTGTGTTAAGATACATTTTTAGGTCAGTCTACCTTAAACTTAATGCCCGATGAAAAATAAATTATAATTTAAAAAAACTAAAAAACACGCTTTAATGAACTAAAAAGTAAAAAATAATTTATTTTATTGTAAAAAAGCGTGGGGTGGTATGAAAATATGATACAAAGCACCCCACGCTTTTTTACAATAAAATTAATTATTTTTTACTTTTTAGTTCATTAAAGCGTGTTTTTTAGTTTTTTTAAATTATAATTTATTTTTGCTTTTTAGTCCTGGAGATCCTGGTCAGGACAATGGGACAAACTTATGGAATTATTGTATTGTCGTCGGTCCTTGATAAGTGTGCAAAGTTTAAACTAAATCTGACCGTTCAAAGTTGGTCAAAATCAAGTTCAAAGAAGTCGGTTACAAACTGACAAACAAGCAAGCAAGCAAACATACAAGTGAAGCTAAAAAAAAACAAAAGCGTGTTAAAAACGTTCACTTGTGTGGAAGTATTTTTATACGAAAGTAAATTGTAAAACATATCTCTCTCGCGAAGGAATTGGAAAATATGTAACTAATTCAAATATGAAAATTGTTTTCTTATTCCTTTGACATAAAAATCGTTTGATATGTGTTCACTGATTTTGCTTTTTGAACCTTTATTTTGTAACTGAATAACACTATTCGTCATTTGGCCGAATAAATAAAGATAGATAAAAAAACTTTTATAAGTTAAACGATTTTATTTTAAGTCATCAGCTGTACCAAAAACTAGAAAATAATTAAGAGACAAATCAAGGGGCACTTTGTGTCGCTGCGTCAGCGGAATAAATAATAAAAACGTGAGGCGCATTTGAAATCTTTCTGTTGGTGGGCTTAGAAACACATTTTTCTAGACAAGCCGTTCTTATTTAATAATTACACAATAATTATACAGGTTTTTATGCGCCCCACGTTTTTATTACTTATTCCGCTGACGCAGCGACAAGTGCCTCTTAGTTTGTGTCCTAATTATTTTCTAGTTTTTGGTACAGCTGATGATATAAAATAAAACCGTTTAACTTAAAAAAAATTTTACCTATTTTTATTTTCTAGTTTTTCTAGTTTGATTTCTGGTCCGTATCATTATGCAAACTCCTCATCCTTTTAACTGTCCACCTCCTGATTCCATCATCAGAGCCTCGTTACCAAGTTGAAATTATCATAATATTGTATTGTCACGGGAACTCAATGTGTGTGCAAAATTTCATAAGAATCGGTTAAGTAGAAGTAGTTGAAAAAGCTGTCGCAAGATTTGAAACAAATATAGTAACAAACAAACAAATATACGGGGTCAAGCTAAATAAAACCGTTTAAAAAAGACCGAATTTTTGTTGAATTTTGACACACTTCCACATATTCGATCGACCTGAAAGTTGAAACTTGATGAAGAAGTCATTTTGCTTAACTTGGCGAAGAGTTTCCACTTGCGTTTTTCTCTTTTGCCAGGGCCGGCTTAAGCTAACTATGCGCCCTAGGCAAGATTGAATTTGCGCCCCCCTTTTCAGCAATTCATATCAAAGTGAAAAGGAATATTACTAGCGCACTCTAGGTTGGAGTGATCAGTAAGGTGCAGTTAGAGGGCGCCAACTTTACTATAGAGCTGTCAGCTGGTGCCCTTTACTGAAGTTAGCATTCCTTTTCTTGAAGTACGAAATATGAAATTGACGTGACAGTTAAAAACTGTTGAAACAGTAATACTTATAAATTATTATTTTACTTTATTATGATGTTTAAAGTATTCAAATATGAAGTACTCATATAAATAAATTATCAAAAAAAATTTTTTTAATGTTGAAGTAAAACATTGACAGTTAACAATTTTGCCGCCCCCCTGAAGATGCCGCCCTAGGCGGGCGCCTAGTTCGCCTATAGCTTAAGCCGGCCCTGCTTTTGCAGTACATTTTAATAATAGCTTGTTTTAAAAAATACAAGCTTTTATTAACAAAGACTTTTTAAAATGTCACTATATTGTTTTGCTACGAATGTAACCACAATCTTAGTTTTATATTATTTGTATAATAAAACAACGCTTTCCTGGAACAGAAACGTTTCTTGTAAAAATACAACAGAAGCATACTTTAACTCTTACATAATTAATAATCTTCTTGCGATGCTGTAAAGTGTAGAGTACTAAAACATCGTGTTCATACATTTTTTTTTTGGAAAGTCTAATAAATTTTTTTTTGTTACATGTTGGGGGCGGTCTGCATCTCTCCCATACCGCTATCTAGCAAAATCCCTTACTCAGGGCACTTTAATATGCCCCCTCAAATCTTCACAAAAATAAAACCTTGAATAGGTAAATAACACCAAAAAATTGTCACTAGCTCTCAGTCTATTAAAGTCAAGTAGGACTAAGGCATCGAACCCGGTTTTTCCCGGTTCCAAAAGAACCGGTTTTTCCCGGTTCCGAGAAGCAAAATAAAAACCTGTTCCTAAATATAAAAGCCCGGGTAATTCGGTTCTTACGGTTCTTGCAAAAAACTGATTATTTGATAAGTATGTAATTAAAATACTTAAAAAGACTATTGTTCTTAAAATAAATAATTCTTTGATATGGAATTTATTGTTTAATTTACGATCTTTCCCTTGTATCATGTTCGTAATGAACAAAACTCTAAAATAATATTAAAAATAATCTGCTTACTGTTTTATAGCTAAGAACCAATAAAACCGAAAGAACCGGGTACCCGTTTCTGGTATAAGTTCAGAACCGAAAGAACCGGTTCTCAAAATATGGCCGGTTCTCGATGCCCTAAGTAGGACTATCGCTTAGCTTGACACACATACTATATTTTTGTTTTACATCTATTTTTTAATATTAGGTGCGTTTGGTATCAGGGTGTAGTGTAAAAAGTGTAAACACTTTTGACACTATTACGTTTGTTATACAAAAGTGTAAAATAACTGACCTGTTTGTTATTTCAGTGTGGGATTAAAAGTGTAACAACTATTAGTCCTGACTTTTGAGCAGGTGCACGTAGTGTAGTGTAGGTCACGTGATATATGTCTGAATTGACAATCGCTTTGACAGATTTGATACCTTTTTCGTACTCTGTTTTTTACAATTTTTATCTCTTAAAAATGAATGAGCTTCAAAATGTAATGGTACAAGATAAATATGGCAGTGAGTAATATTTTTACGACCAAAAAAACTGTAAAAACTAGAAATAATGAACTCAGTCAATCTGTCATTTATTTATTTTGTAATGCGCATGTACAATCTACTCAGAATGTACACTAGCCCGTTTGTTACAAGTGTACATTTAGTTTACACTTTTGCTGAACTTTTTACACTTTTCAGTGAAAAGTTATCTACACTACACTACACTACACCTCGATACCAAACACACCTATTATATTTTATATCAACTTAATTCGTTATAAAAAATAATTATGGCATGAATTCACATGAAAAAATATAAATTATTCTGACACTAATTTAAAATGCAATAAACTGTTTTTCAAAATACTTAATACACAAATACATGATGCGTAACTATGGAAACGTAAAACGCATCATTAATAATATATATTCATGATCTCCTACTAGAAGATATGCAATATTAATACCTAATATAAAAAGGTAAAACATTTTTTTAAGTTAAACACAACTTTATTGTACAATCGATGCAGATGTTAAAAGGTAGAAAATACTTATGGATCATCAGTCTGGGGATTTGATCAGATTGATCAGACTTAAAATAAAGACGTAGGGCACATTTTCCAATAAAAACACTCTCAAAAATGATTTTTTTTAGAAAGTCTGTATACAAAACTTTTCAACACACATCCGTGTACTTAATAATAAGCAGACATCTTATTATGTATGCGCTTATAATATGCACGTATATTATGTTTTAAAAGTGGGAATACGAAAGTAAAAAACATATAAATATGTAACAAGCTCAAAAGAAGAGAGTGTAGGAATATACATATAGAGCGAGATGAGAGTGGAGTTTTTTTACATAGTAAGTTAGACTGGATTAATCGTGCATTTTAAATTTACTTTGATATTCTGAAATTTTCAAATTATTTGTAAATGCATACGTTTCCTTTTTATTTCTATCGTTACATACAGAGTGGGCCAATGAAAACAGTCCGGGCAAGTTTTGGCCACTTAACATCAGTTTTGCGAAAAAAGCTCGCACATGTCAATTATAGAATCAAGGGGGACATCTAAATCGATTAGTATTATTTACGTAACTTCAACCCTGAGAGCAGGGTGAATTGCACCTCAAAAATTTTTAATGGAAAGGGTTGTCAAACGATTCGCAGTTCGAAAGGCCTCTCAATTCTTTTAACAACAGTCTTTTTGTTTTTCAAATCCGATCATTAATTGGGGAGAAAATGACATTTTAATTTGTATCAAGTAGTGCGTAAGCGGTCCCAGATTGGCAGGACGGAAGGGAGGGGTTTTGTTGCGGCCGAGTCCCACACTACCCGCAAACGCGGGTGGCCGTAAATAAATGAATTTTCCCCCTCATATTAAAAATATAAATAAAAAAAAAGTAGTTCAATTGTTGACTACTTGATACAAATTTAAATGTCATTTTCTCCGCAATTAATGATCGGATTTGAAAAACAAAAAGACTGTTGTAAAAAGAATTGAGAGGCCTTTCGAACTGCGAATCGTTTGACACCCCTTTCCATTTAAAAATTTTGGGGTGCAATTCACCCTGCTCTCAGGGTTGAAATTACGTAAATAATACTAATCGATTTAGATGTCCCCCTTGATTCTAAAATTGACGTGTGCGAGCTTTTTTCGCAAAACTGGTGTTAAGTGGCCAAAACTTGCCCGGGCTGTTTTCATTGGCCCACTCTGTATGTAACGATAGAAATAAAAAGGAAACGTATGCATTTACAAATAATTTAAAAATTTCAGAATATCAAAGTAAATTTAAAATCTATACGATTAATCCAGTCTAACTTATTATGTTTTATAATAATGAATTATTGATTGTCAAACATTTTTTGTATGCCGCAAACCGTTTTAAATCATTTATACTGGGTGCTGATTTGATTTGCGGGTAATAGGGATTTTACATGTAAAATCATTTTACGAATTTTCCTGCTTCCCTATATATTTTGGTGAAAAAAAAAACAAATACAAAATTTGTTCATAATTAAAAACTCTACCTGACACATATGTTGCAAATTACCAATATGCAGCTTTTAATTACAAAATAATTATTAAGGAACTTGTAATTAAGTTTAAATTAAAAATATTTTATCCGAATAGCCATGATTTTGTTTAAATCATGGGTATTCGGATAAAATATTTTTAGGACAAATAGGTACAGTAGAGACCAAAATAAGTAGGTAAACACTGATGACACGGTGTGTATTATTCAAACGTGTATACCCCAAAAGGCGAAACAGCCAGTTCACTTACATGACACAAATGTATTGCCCAGTATCCTGTTCTTGATTTATAATTTGTTATTTTACCATATTATACTCGTGTCGTTTTTATACTCTTTTTTGGAGTCAAAAATATCTCAAATATTCTATATTGACTCTATATAGTACTTAATAGAATCCGATTACTCTAAGAATGATACCGCTACGTCATTGACAGAAAACGCCTATTTATTTGGACGCCGCCTACCTGACCCAAAGGCGTAATGTGCAAAGGGTTACTGAAGAAAATAAAAAAAAAAACAAAACAAAAAAAGGTTTGTTTTTTTTGTTTTTTTCCCTTTTTAGGTGGCCTTTTGATGATTTACGCCAATACATTGTAACATTGATGACTTATCGGTACCATACTAAGAGTAATTGAAGTTTACCATATTATGTAATAATACCATATTATGTATATAATGGTAATATATTTCTGCGCCGCACCTGGATATTCCCGTGTTTATACGCATTCCGCCACAGGAAGTGACAATTATTACGGACCACTTGTGTCTCGTACACTAAATGAGGTTAAAAATAGAATATAATAACAACAAAGCATAGGTTTATGCTACTTGTAAAACATACTGTGAATACGTGATCTTGTACCGTTACTTTAGAGGCCCGAGCCTTGCAATTATTCCAAGTGTTATGAGCTTGACACTAGATTGCTTTCAGGCGCCTGACAATTGACAGTGAACCAATTAAAATAATGAAAAACAAAAATATATTTCATGTTTAACAGAAGATGATACATCTGTTTTTCCTGCCCACACAGGTAAACTCTTTTTTTGGAGTCTATTTGGTTAAGAAAAAAGAACGACTGAACCGATTTTGAAAACATTTCTTTCAGATCATATTTACGTTAATACGCGTCGATTGGCACCCTAACGTAATCGATATCATTTTTCATTCTCGAGATTTCGTCTTAGAAAGAAATGGACACATACGTACGTACGTACACACATACACACACAGACATCTTTCTAAAAATAGTGTAGTGACCTTGAAATATAAAAATTTGTTATACATTTTGAGTTCGATTTTCGGACCCTTTACAATAACTTCCAATGGGAAGTTAATAAAAGTGGATTATTTCTTTCCATGACAACAAATACAATAAATTATTTGTGTTTGTGTATATTTACGTCATTTGTCTGTACTCGCGATACAGAGAGGTACCCTTTTTTAGTCGGTTGAAAAGAAGAGATAAATAAAACTTTGGACTTGAATAATAGGAATATCCAGTCTACTGATGTGCAATCAGACGAAATAGTTCCAAATACAAAAAAAAAATGAAACTATATAAAATGTAGTTCCATTTACACTTCGAATTACTTTGCCTGATTAGTGATTAGCGACTACACATCAGTAAATTATTTGTACCATTCAAGTTCGAAGTTTTATCAGCAAACTATCTTGTCTCAATAGATATTATCTTATAACAAAAGTTTGTTTACGCAATCTGATTGTTTAATCAACGATATAAAATCAAATAGGAATACGGATGTCATCTGTTCACATAAATTGTTTTTCTGTAAATAAAGCCCCAAGTCTTACGAAAGTTCGAACTTTAATTTCCGGCAAGCGTTGATATCGCAGTCGTGCAAGGATCAATGAGTTAACATGCACACACTTTCATTCTAAGCCAAGCGAAAAAGCTTCAAACCGGAAATCAATTTAAGCTGAAAATAAGAAAAAAATCGACCATATTGTCAACACGTAAATTACTAACAACATACACTAACTGATGAGTAAGTAGTAACAGTAAATCTGACATTGGTAAATTTCAATCGATATGTACAGTCGCGGACTTAATAAAGTTTACACTTGGGTTTAAGTTCACAAATAGTCAGTAGCTTAGCAACAAATTTAGTTTATAATAGGTATAAATGTAAATGTCAAAAATGAAAAGAAATAATTGTCGTTTAAATGCCTCGAAATTATTAAAATGATGAACAAAAAAGAAGAATGATTGCAATATTGAAGGAAGGAATTTGCTAGTATCAAATATTATCAAATCTTTTTATGTTTTAATTGAATAATATTGAGTAATTTGGATTGTATAATAAACAACTGAGGTGTTTTGATAACAATTTTTTATTGAATTTTTAGGATGTAACCTTAGTAATTGATACATTACTATCAAAAGCTAAATTACAATATGCAAAAATTAAAAAAATCGGTAACTAGATGATACAGGTGTAAACTTTTTTAAGCCCGCGACTGTACCTTTATTATCATACTATAATATTCGTTTTTTTATCGCAGTGATCCCTTTCGATTTCACCACTACTCTGACTCTACCATACATCAGGTCTATATAAAAGTGCTGTAGAATGCTATAAATTAAAATTAGTATTGTTACAAAACTGTTTTCTGAGTTGGCGGAGTAAATATTTATTTACAATAATTATAAACACCATGATAATGAACGCAACAACGAAAAGTCAATAATTCGTAACAATTAACTATACAGTGTGTCCACAGACTCATCCTCAACATGGGGATCTCCGTTGTTATGGGAGATAGAGATTTGGTTAAATGAGACAAAATGTGCAGAATCTCCAGTACTACTACCCTGTGTAGTCAAACTTTCCATATTTTGCTTGGTTCGCGACCGACAGTTGAAAAACGAGATTTACCCATTTTCGTTTTTTGTTTATAACTCGCTTATTAAGTAAGTTAGAAAAAAAATATTTTCACTTTCTTAAGGCTCTTTTTTATGAAGATTTCAAATCTCTTTTCATATTTTTATTTACTTTTATAGTTTTAGAGATACTTGCATTAACTTTGTTTTTTTAAATACACGTCAAAGATGGCCATGACACCATTCGAAAGAGATTTTTTTTCTCTTTAATTTGATATGAGGGTTGATGGATTTATTTTTAAAAATAACAGAGTTATACGTGAAACACTGATTTTTAATAGTAGGCTATGCTAAATTAATTGATAAAACAACAGAAGGCTTAGCAAACAGTTGAAATTCGCGTTGGCTTAGTAAACGGCTGCTTTGTTTTAGCTGTCAAAGTGTAGTTTGTTGCTAATTTGTCAGTTTACTAAGATCAATTAAATTTACTTTTGTTATCATGGAACCATTTTGTAGCAATGAAAAATAAGCGATTTTCAACAATTGATCGTAAAACAGTAGTTTTGTCTTCTTCACTCTTTCGCGTTGACTTATTAATCGGCTTTTTAAATGATCCATAGTTTATTAAATTTACTCGTAAGTTTCTGTAAATAGACGAATGAGGTTGTCTTCGTTCTGGATACTGATCGAAGTAAATTTCTGCAGCTCTGGTCGAATTTTTGTGACATAGAATGTAACAAGATAACATATCAAATTTTTCATTGTTACAAAATGGTTCCATGATAACAAAAGTAAATTTAATAGATCACTTATTAAACTGACAAATTAGCAACAAACTACACTTTGACAGCTAAAACAAAACAGCCGTTTACTAAGCCAACGCGAATTTCAACTGTTTGCTAAGCCTTCTGTTGTTTTATCAATTAATTTAGCATAGCCTACTATTAAAAATCAGTGTTTTACGTATAACTCTGTTATTTTTGAAAATAAATCCATCAACCCTGATATCAAATTAAAGAGAAAAAAAATCTCTTTCGAATGGTGTCATGGCCATCTTTGACGTGTATTTAAAAAAACAAAGTTAATACAAGTATCTCTAAAACTATAAAAGTAAATAAAAATATGAAAAGAGATTTGAAATCTTCATAAAAAAGGGCCTTAAGAAAGTGAAAATATTTTTTTTCTAACTTACTTATTAAGCGAGTTATAAACAAAAAACGAAAATGGGTAAATCTCGTTTTTCAACTGTCGGTCGCGAACCAAGCAAAATATGGAAAGTTTGACTACGCAGGGTAGTAGTACTGGAGATTCTGCACATTTTGTCTCATTTAACCAAATCTCTATCTCCCATAACAACGGAGATCCCCATGTTGAGGATGAGTCTGTGGACACACTGTATACGAGGACTATTTATTTCTAGTTATTTATGTTTCAAATATTTATATTCACTGTATTTATATCAGACGCACAATTTGTTGCTCAGTATTCTCCATTGACTTGAATGCGCGACTCACCGTTGACTGCTGTTTATATAGGCCACGTAGCATAAGCCTAGTGTGTTCTCTCTTTCTCTAGAACTTTCGTGCAGGTACCAGTTGTTA